>OY856414.1:763843503-764393503 GCA_963693085.1 Alisma plantago-aquatica | reverse complement strand
TTCAAGAGGTAAAACAAGAATCGTGATGCCTTTATAGATAATGTTGCCCCACTACAAACAAAAGACCTTGCGTCTCCTGCCTTATTATTTCAGTAAAAATTTTCTCTACAGCTTCAGCGAGACTTTGGTGTATGATTCTGAAGTTAGCTTTCACACTAAACAGCTTTAGGAGCAGAAAGTTGTGTATAGGGTAGGCTAAGACTTTTTGGGGTTTTTCTTGTTTTCCATCAGTCCATCCAGGTAAGGGTCCGTTAGCGGGCAAGTTGTCCCTGCAGTCCAAGCCAGTTGGCTTTAGAGCAGTGATTTCACATCCTACGTACCACTGCCCCGGATCTACCATGCCTAAAGATGGGTACTTTTAGAAAATAAGTGTGTATATATTTTTTTCTTTCTTTTCTTTTATTGGGCACAACACTCATGCTTTTATTCACTCTCATAAGGCTACTTTCTCTTTTTTTTCGTTGGGTAAGGGAAAACAAAAGAGACTTCTGCTATTTGGGCAGCTTTTTCCTTCTCCATACTCGTCTCTTAGCTGTCGCAAGATTATTTGTTTTTTTTTTTTGAAATTTTTGGCACAGAAAAACATAATCTTTTGTTTGTTTGAGGCAGCATTATCAGAAAGATATAACAAAACTTGCATCTCGTTAAGCACATAGAAAACAAACTTGGCAAGAAGTCGCATCAGGTTTTACTATACAGCGACTTTGTACATATGTATGGGAACAAAATAAGCAAAAATTTTCAAAATTCTTATATGAGCATGGGATTTTATACGAGCATGGGTACATACACATGATATAAGAGAAGAACGAAATGACACAATGGGTAGAGGTGTAGAAGAAAATTTTTATACCTCCTTCACTGGTACATGGGTACCCCCCCAAACTTACTCCACTCTCTGTCCCAGAGTAGTGAAGAAGACAGGGTGAGGTCATGCTAGTCCAGTGAAGGTTATTTGGTGGTTGTGCTTGTGCCATGGAGAAACTGCAATATGTTCTCCTTATTTGCAGACTCCATTTTCTTTCCCAGCTGGATGCAGCCGGAACAAATGCAAATCTCTCAAGAAGGAAGCGCAAGGCTCGTGCATGGTAGACAGAGAGCTCTAGAAAACACTTGTAATATTATATCAGAAGAAGATACCTCCCCCATGATGAAGGTGGCTTCATGGTGGATGGAACAGAAATGCCCACATTCAATCCAGGGGCTGCTGGGGAAGGACTTCCACTGATTTCCTCTTTTGGAGAAGGTCCTAAACCACCGCAAAAGATAGACTATGATAAGTAAATGGGCCTCCTTCGATGCTACCAAATCAAGAAAATCCATCCTCGCTCTCTTCTCGGCGGTTGATGGCTCAACTGCCTCGGGATTCTGACGTTTCTGTCCGACAGTTGTTGCTTCAACTGTGGCCGCAATTCCGATTCTTGTGCTTTGTTTGTCAGCTCGGCCGGAGGTTTGCTTTGTGTGAGCCATACCTGTTATCAAGTCCATTGATCACTTAAATGTTAGGTCGGGCAAAACTGAAATCTTGATAAAACTTGTCTCGTTGTAAAGCTCGGGTATCGTTCATCAAAAGAAAATTCGAGGCGATACGAGATCGAACGATACGGGGAGAGCTGTGTGGCACAACACGCTGCCCGACATGGGTATGTCGGGCGATAAGGTTGCATGAAACAACTGCCCGATAGGACGTCGCGATGGAAAAACGTGCCGCCCGATATGGCGTATCGGGAAAACGCGATCGGCCGTCGTGTCGTGCTTCACACGTATCGGGCGATACAAGAAAAATCGACTAAGGTCATCAACCCGATACGCAACACGCGATATGAAACTTGTGTCAGGCAAACAGATTGTCAGGCTATACCTTTGCTCTTTGAAGCTCTCGCCCGAAATGAGGGTGAAGGCGAGATGGCAGACATGCGACCAAAAAGTGGATTACTGCATGATTCGGGTGGATGAAAGAGTAAGTGTAGTAGCCCGACACGGTAAACCCACCTTACTATATATAGCAAACTCAGCTGGGGGTAAAATAGGCATTTCTGGGGCGCGCGTCGTCCGTTGAGACATGCCATTCCCGAGACGAATGGTCTCGTCAGTCTAATTAAGGGCAATTATTCCCATGCACGATACGGGTGCACACCGCCCAAGAATGCCATCCGTCACGACCCTTGTGATGCCCGAGAAACTATAGCCCGATACAAGCGGTTTTGCGCGCCAGCTGAGCTGTCGCCCGATACTACCAATAAAAAAGGAGATACATGCAGATAAAACTAAAGCAAGGCGAAGAAAAAGCAATTGACAGGAAAAATATCATCGGCTTAGGGTTGAGTCCCCGACCTCAGACAGTATTACTCCTCAATGCTTTGTAAAATACAGCGGTGACCCCTAAAATAGAAGATTCGGTACGCTTGGCGCGTACACTGACTCGGGCCTTATTACAGTCCATAATGTTTGTTTTTACAAGGAATAAGAAAAAAAATGCATCCAACTCTAGGAAAGAAAGAAAAACTCGGGCTGCCTCCCGAGGAGCGCTGAAGTTTGCGTCGCCAGCTCGACCGGTGTAGGTTCATCACGTTCAGCCTTCGACAGTACCCATATCCTGCAGGTTGATCTCTGCTCTCCTGACAAAAGCTTCATCCTCATAGAACCTCTTTACTATGTGCCCATTTACTTGAAAGACTTTGGTCGGATCGTCCTTGTCGTAAAGCTCCATCATTCCTGATAGGTATATCTTTAACACAGTGAACGGTCCCGACCATCTCGTTTGTAGCTTCCCAGGAAAAAGACGAATGGAGGACTTGAATAATAAAACTTTATCCCCTTCACTTACATCTTTTCTCCTTAGCTGGGCATCATGCCATACTTTCATCCTCTGTTTGTAGATTTTTGCATTTTCATAGGCATTCATCCTCAGCTCTTCAAGCTCTTGAAGCTGCAAAAATATCTTTTCTCCTGCTTTCTCGAGGTCCATGTTTGAGAATTTGATTGCCCAAAGGGCCTTGTGTTCCAATTCCATAGGTAGATGGCAGGATTTTCCGTAGATAAGTTTGTAGGGGGTGGTTTCAATGGGCATTTTGTAGGCAGTTCTGTAGTCCCAAAGCGCGTCGTCAAGCTTCATAGACCAGTCTTTCCTCGTTCGGCTGACAGTTTTCTCAAGGATCTGCTTGATTTGTCTGTTTGAAACCTCTACCTGCCCTGAGGTCTGTGGGCGGTAGGGTGTAGTGATCTTGTGCTTCACTCCATACTTGCATAGGAGTGCTTTGAACTGTCTCTCTCCGAAGTGCGACCCGTCGTCGCTTATTACAGTGCGTGGCACACCGAATCGAGGAAAGATCATCTTCTCGAATAGCTTGATTACAAACTTGGCGTCGCATGTTTGGGTTGCTACAGCTTCTACCCACTTCGATACATAGTCTACTGCCACTAGTATGTATTGATACCCCCTGGATGGAGAAAACGGCCCCATGTAATCAATCCCCCACACGTCGAAGATTTCTACCTCGATCCAATTCGCCATCGGCATTTCATTCTTCCACCCTATATTCCCTGTAGACTGGCACTCTTTGCAAACTTTTACAAATTGTGCAGCATCTTTGAATAAGGAGGGCCAGTAGAAACCTGATTGTAGCACTTTTGCAGCCGTTCTTTCGCTACCCAGGTGTCCACCGTAGGGGGAAGCATGGCATTCTTTCAGGATGTCCACAGTTTCTTCCTCGGGGATGCACCTCCTGTATAAGTTGTCAGTGCCTCTTCTGAACAGGAGAGGATCATCCCAGTAGTAATTTTTAGCATCCGCGAATAGCTTCTTTTTCTGATTATAAGTAATGTCAGGAGGCAGTTCTCCACAAGCAAGATAATTGCAGATATCTGCAAACCAGGGTAAGTTTTCTTCTTTATCTTCAGCCAACATAAAAACCTCATCGGCATAGTCGTCGTTGATCGGTGGTCCCCCCTGTCTTTCAGCTAAAATCCTCGATAGGTGGTCGACGACCACATTTTCTGCTCCCTTTTTATCGATAATTTCATGGTCGAACTCTTGAAGCAATAAGGCCCACCTCAACAGTCTGGGCTTTGTGTCTTTCTTTTGCATTAGGTATTTTATTGCCCCATGATCTGTATATACCTTGACCTTTGCTCCTACGAGGTATGACATGAACTTATTGAATGCGAAGACGATCGCGAGCATCTCCTTTTCGATTGTCGTGAAATTTACCTGAGCCTCGTCCAACGTGCGACTAGCATAGCATATCACATGGTGCTTTTTATCTTTCTTCTGTCCCAGGACTGCTCCTACCGCATAGTCGCTAGCGTCGCACATCAGCTCGAACGGTAAATCCCATTCTGGCGCTTGGAGGATGGGTGGTGATACTAAAGCATTTTTCAAAGCCTGAAAAGCATTGAGACAGTCGTCAGAGAAAACAAATTCAGCATCCTTTACCAGAAGATTGGACAGTGGTTTTGAAATCTTCGAGAAGTCCTTTATGAATCTTCGGTAGTAGCCGGCGTGTCCGAGGAAGCTCCTCACTCTCATCACGGACTTCGGTGGAGGAATCTTAGATATTGCTTCAACTTTGCTTGTGTCCACCTCGATGCCACGCCTAGAGATCTTATGCCCCAGAACGATACCCTCTCGTACCATAAAATGGTACTTTTCCCTATTTAAAACCAGGTTGTTCTCCTTGCACCTTTGTAGAACCAATGACAGATTCTTTAAGTAGGTATCGAAGTCCTTTCCATAGACTGAAAAATCGTCCATGAAAACTTCTACGATATCTTCTAGAAAATCTAAAAACATTGATATCATGTATCTTTGAAACACGGCGGGAGCGTTGCAGAGTCTGAAGGGCATCCTTCTGAAAGCATAAGTGACATAGAGGCAGGTGAATGTTGTTTTCTCCTGGTCGTCGGGCAGGATGGGTACCTGATAAAATCCTGAAAAGCCATCAAGGAAACAAAAAAAATCATGGTGCGCTAATCTTTCAAGAACTTGGTCAATAAAAGGTAGCGGAAAATGATCTTTTTTGGTAGCCTGGTTTAGCTTTCTGTAATCGATGCACATCCTCCATCCGGTGACGGTCCTAACCGCCACCTCGTCGCCCTTTTCTCCTTTTACCACTATCATCTCGCCCTTTTTGGGGACTACGTGGATCGGACTCACCCCGTTACTATCACTGATTGGGTAAATGATCCCCGCATCCCTAAGCTTGATTACCTCTTTCTTGACGACTTCTTTGAGCATCTGATTCAGCTTCCTATGGGGTTGAGCCAGATGCTTGGCAGATTCTTCTAAGTTGATGTGATGCATGCATAAGGCGGGGCTAAGGCCTTTTATGTCCTCTATTGAATATCCTATAGCCCCACGGTGGAGCCTCAACTCCTCAAGAAGTCAGTCCCGCTGGTTTCTTGAAAGATTGGCGTTGACGATGACAGGGTTTTTCTCTTCTTCATCTAAGAATTCATATTTCAGACCTTCAGGCAACGCTTTCAACTCAGGCTTTGCTTTGGGTGCCTTCTCTTGAGGCTCCCCTCAATAGAGGCATACTTCACAGACTCCACCACCTCATCCTCTTCGTGCAGATCTTCGTTAGAAAGGTCAAAAAGGTCGAGATACTTTGCAACTTCAGGATTTTCAAAGTCGGAATCTTGACAACTTATAGCCCTTACAAGGGGGTCCACTATCCTGATGTCCTCTTCTATCTCCTCGTAGAATTTATCGTAGTTGTCCGCAAAACATGCGGATTCTGATAGGGAAGGACTTTTCATGACCTCCTTCATCTTAAAGTCCAGGTGGTCGTTTCCGACCCTCAATGTGATCATCCCCTCAGAGACATCGATCAACGCCCTTCCTGTTGCCAGGAAAGGACGTCCAAAGATGATTGGGAAGCGGGGGTCTTCTGCAGTGTCAATGACGACTATGTCGCAGGGAATAAAGAAATTACCAACCCCGATCGGCACATCTTTGACAATGTCGACGGGTCTCTTGAAGGTATAGTCTACCAGTTCAATCCTCATGTTGGTTCGAACCATGTCGGTTAAACCCATCCTTTGCGCGAAGCTCAGGGGCATGAGGCTGATGTTTGCCCCTAAGTCGGCTAGACCTTTTCGCTCGACATTGTCCCCGATGGCGAACGGGGTCATAAAAGCTCCAGGATCTATTCTTTTGTTTGGCAGGTCAGGCTTCACGAAAGCTGAGGAAGCAGATGCTAGGTGTACGGTTTCAACCCTTCCTCCTCTTCTTTTCTTGGTGATGAGATCCTTAAGAAACTTGGTGTAGGTCGGCATCTCCTCCAAGGCGTCAAGGAAGGGAACTTCAAGATGCAGCTTCCTGATCGATTCCATGAACCTTTCATGACGCTTTTTCAGATTTGCCTTTATCAGTTTATACGGGAACGGTAGCCTGGGAGCATAAGGATTCCTCCCACCAGGTAGCTTAGTAGACGACTTCTGTGCAGGCTCTCGAGCTTCTGCTTGTCTACCCTCATCCTCTGCCAGAATTGCACCCTCATGCCTTGGCTCAGGCTCTGGTCTGGCTTCATCAGTGCACTCCACCGTCTTCTCAGATCTTAGCACAGCCATTCTGGCAGTTTCAGGGTAGGAGATTGTCTTTCCGGCAGGATCCTTCGTCAGAGCGGCCATCTGGGCCAACCTTTGATTAACCTCGCGCTGGCGCATCTATAAGCTTGCCATCTGGTGTTGCATGGAATTCAGAGCTCCAGGACTGGGAAGCGCTCCATGCGCCAGCTGACTGATGATAGTGTCCTGTCTTTTATGAAAGCAAAAAGTTGACCAACCAAGTTAGGTTGGTGTGACCTCTCATCCTGGCCTTGACGTTAAACCTCAAAAAGAGACTTCTCACAATGAGACATGGTGTCATAGCTCGGTGGAACAGGTCACCGTTCTTCAGAGTTCCTGAAATGGCACGAAAAATCAAGTTTAGAATATTGAATTATTAATTTTAGGCAAAGAATAACAAATAAATAAGAAAAAAGGAAAAGAAAAAGAGTGATGTCAAGCTCATTTCTAAGTTTGAGGCACGGGAGTGTACTTAGTGGATTCAGATTTGTCAACAGTACTATTTTTCCTTATCCCCGGCTACGGCGCCAAAAAGTTGACCAGCCTAAATCGCGCGTCCAAAAATGGAGGCGGAATTGAAGTAGTCAGACTTTTACATTTATAACCCGAAACCTTCTAAGCCCCCGCAACTTTGCTTATGGGGTCGAAATAGATATATAGGGTCGAACACAGGGACAAGGGTGGTAGTGTTGAGAACGCTGAATCGACACGCTACACTCCGGCAGGGATAAAGAGATAGTAAAATTCCCCAAAGGGAATCAGTAAGATGACTCCAATAAAATAAAGAAAACTATCTCCAACTGGAGCTACGAGAAAGATTTAAGGTTTTAGTCATTTAGCAGTTTTTAGGGGTTTTCATGCAACAGAAATAGAGAGATAATACTAGAGCTAAATCAAGGTGTGAAGTAGAAAACTTCGGTAAAACAAGCGGCAGTAGGAACATCTTGTACCCCTCCTCTCAGAGCAGGCACCTCTAACCAAGCATCAACACCCCTCTCGAGGTTGTTGGACTTAAGTTAGAGTGAAATGTTATTGAAGCAACTTCGATTCCAGGCACTCTCGTACTCCAGAATCGGACCAAACACTAGAGCCACAACACCTCTCTCAAAGTTGTTGCGACGAAAAAATACGATTCGGTAGCTAATCGAAACACGATCCAAACATGCAAGCTAGAGTTCAGATATTAAACATAGTAGTCATCCAACAATTGCACCAAACATAAAGCAGCAGGTAATTAAACTCTTCTATTTCCATAAACACATAAAGGTCTTGATTACATTGCGTAAGTAAAGAATTAAATGACTGAAATAAAGATAGATATCGCCTTCTTGATATAGAAGGACGACAGACTACAGCGGACTCTCCAGCCCGATACCGGGCAGGAGCCTAGCCCGATACAACTGTGTCGGGCGGCACACCCACTCAGGCGACACGCCGTGACGGGCCAATTGTATCGTGCGAGGACCCTTGCTCGATACGCTCATGTCGGGCGGCACCCTCTCGGGCGGCACGCCGTGACGGGCGAAGCGTATCGGGGTTCGGTATCGTGCCGGCCTAGAGAGACGCATCTAGTATCGGGCACTTGTGTCGCTTATCCTCGTTGGCCGATATTGGCCTACAGTGGTTCTCGAGACGATCCTAAGTGAACCATTCCCTCCCTCTCGGGATGGGGAAGTGCTCACCTAGAATTGCCCGACACGCTCACTGAGGCATGATACTCTCTCTCTTGTAGCTCTCCTCAAAAGATTCACGTAGGGTTCCGACCTGTCTTTTCGACTTCCTGTAGCTGCTATTTATAGGCAGCGGTTGGGGGAAGTTATGGTGCTTAGAGCGCCACGTGTCCTCCTTATTTGCGGAGTCGGTGAACGGTCGATATCGGTATCGCCAGGCACAAGGATGTCGGTTGTCGGTCACGTGATGGGCGGCACCTACCGGTGGGTGTCCAGTATCGCGTGACAAGCTTTAGTTGTCATGGCGAGCTCGGCTCCCTGTCGAGTAAAAGACGTATCGCCCGCTAGTTCCTTCTTGCGTGGCATCCCCATGTCGCGCGTCGGTGTGTCGCGCTACCCTGTCGGGCAGTGATTGTATCGGCCATCTAGAAGGTCGATGCAGGTGGAACTTGTTTGTGGGACGGGACGGCCTTATTGATGATAAATGTATCAAAATTGAGGAAAAACTCTGCAAAAGATGGAAATATTGAATTAAGAGTGTCGTTTGGCCAATTCTTGCAAAAGTACATCTAAAAGGAGAAGAAAACAGTTAAAAGGGTAGTTTTGATAACAGAATAAAGGTCAAAAACATCACAAAAATTGGTGTTATCAATTTGCCCAGATGAGGTCCTCGCAACATCGAGAAAACTGTATGAATTAATTTGATTAATTGGCAGATACACAAAGGGGAGATAAAAGTAGTGTTCTTGATTGACAACTACAGGCCATATTTCTTACTAGTAAACAAGCATAGTTTTTTCTAGAAGATCCACCGATGTTTGCCCAATACCAGAGGATATTTGCATCAGATATGGTTTAGAATAAAAAATTACAACAATTGTCGATTGGGTACCAATCTATCAGCTATTGCATGTCGCTATGCTCCCCTCGAGCATGTTACTTCCTCGCCAGTGTGAAGGTGGTGCCTGACATCAGTCGAGGATGATAATGTTTCTAACCACCCACATTTATCAATGGTTTAGTTAGCTTGTAGTCCATGAACAAGCTTGAATAATATAGGCAAACCATATGCAATTTTCTATTTTATCTTAGACCTTCTCGTTGAATAAAGGCCTCAATCATCCATATTTTGTATCCTCACTTTGTTCATGTGAACCTCTAATGTTTGTTAAAATGCCTATGTGATGTACAAGTATGTTCTTTGCTATGAATTTTCATTGTTAACGTGTTGTTAAAGTTACAATTTTGTTGAAGTATCAGTGCCATCCAGCTGTATTCCACTATGCAAATCTACCCATAATACAATCTCTTCTGAGATATTACAGTTTATCTGTGTACATTACAAAACAATTGCCCATTTTACAATCTATTCATACATGTTACAATTTCTCTACACACATTAAAAAATGTCCACACATCTTACAGTTTGTTGAATGTACAATTTCTCTATGTACATACAAGATAACAAGTCACTTTATAGTTTGTCCATACATGATACAGTTTCTCTATGTACATTATAAAATGTCCATCCACCTTACAGTTTATTCATGCATGTTATAGTGTCTCTATGTACGTCACAAAATGTCCACCCAAATTACAAGATATAGTGTCTCTATGTACGTTGTAAATGTCCACCCAAATTACTGGCTTCTCATGTATGTTACAATTTTTCTATATACATTATAAAATGTCTACCCAACTTATAGTTTATTTCGACATATTATAATTTTTTATGTACAGTGCAAAATATTGGTAGGTTTATGATGTTTGTGTTATACATGAACAAACTGTAATGTGATTAGATACATTAAATATGCACGAGAAAATTGTAAAGATGGTAGACACTTTGTAATAGACATGTAGAAATCATAATATGTGATAAGAGGTTGATTACACTTGCTAAAAAGGAAAAGAAAATGACCCCAATTGTATTGTTCAATTAAATAAATTGGTGCCTTGTGTATTTGATGGCCTCTTCATCCTTATTACACCTATTGAAGAGAATGAACAACGACTAACATTTATATATCATATACCTATCACAAATAATTTGGAATGAAAATATTGACTAGTTTATGATGTTTGTGCTATACATGAATTAACTATGATGTGGCTGGATATATTATAATATGGAGGAACAAATTGTAAAGATGGCGGCCACTTTGTAATATACATATAGATTTCATAATATGTGAGAACAGGTTGATTGCACTTGTTACGAAGGAAAATGAAATGACCCCAATTATTGTTGAATTAAATAAATTGATACATTTATGCATTTTATGGCCTCCTCGTCCTTATTACACATATTATATAGGCAAACAATGACTAACATTCATATATCATATACCCATCGCAAACTTTTGGATTGAAAAGAGTGGGTTAGCAAATTTATATTATGTATGAATAAACTATAATATGATTGGATATATTATAAAATGCAGGAGGAGATTGTGAAGATGGTGTACACTTTGTAATATACATATAAATATCATACTATCTGAGAAAAAGCTGATTTTACTTGCCAAGAAAGAAAATATAATGACTCCAATTGTATTGTTAAATTAAATAAATCAGTACCTTTAATATTTTTGATAGCCTGTTCATCCTTCTTACACCTATTACAAAGAACGAACAATGATTAATATTCATATACATATATCAATTGTAAGCAATTTTGATTCAATAAACTGGTTACAATTTTGATTAAATAAACTAACAAGTTTATGAAGTTTGTGTTATTCATGAAAAAATTATAATGTGACTGGATATATTGCAATACACACAAAATAACTATAAAGACGGTGCATAACTTTGTAATATACATATAGAAATCATACTATGTCAAAAGAGGCTAATTGTATTTTCTAAGAGGCAAAATAAATAATTTCCAATGCTGACTGTTGAGTTAAATAAATCTGTATTTTTAAATCCACACGTCCAATTTTTAAATATGGTTTGCAAATGAATTATTGCCAAAGGATCTTTCATGCATGTAATGGCAGTTTGACAAGCCACTATCCTTTTATTTTCCATTCTAATGTCGTGTGTCAACCACTCGCACAATGTCTTACCAGTCGCGACTAGCACTAACATGATTGGAAGCTATCCATCTGAGTATGGGCACTCAAATCAGCACGAGAAGTGTTAGACACCGTATATAATGAACGACCGTATCAACGAGAATAGACGTGGTGGCAGGAAGAGTAAATACCAGATTTACTTGATCACACGGGTAACTAAGGAATAATACCCACACGAGCAGTAAAGGCACTCTCTCTCTCTCTCTCTCTCTCTCTCTCTCTCTCTATATATATATATATATATATATATATATATATATATATATTCTCTCTCTCTATATATATAGAGAGAGAGATTGTTTTTATTGCCCACATGGGTATCTAGTCTTTCTTACCCCTCGTAGAAAAGATGGTGGCATCACTTGTAAATATTGAACAGTCGTGGACTGAAACCCAGTCCGCACTCGGGGCTTCATCTCCTCCGCCCCAACGCCAGAGCAGAGCTTAACTTATTTCTGAGTTTAGATCCATTGGGTGCTACAACATTGAGGCTCCCACCGAATTGGTGCTCCACTCAGGGAGGAGATGCTCATGCGACGGATCAAGGAGTTTATCGCCTTCCATGAAAATTGGATGTCTAAGCAGGCCAAGGTTGAGAGAATCAAGTGAGTCCTTGTAAAGTGAAGGAAGTGGAGCTCTGTCCTCGACATAGCAGCACCCAAGTTGCAGATCTGAGTCAGTCAAGACATTGAGGTGTTTGCAACATTCCTATTCTCCCACAATGATAAAGGGGGCGAGGTCACTACTCCGCTCCAATGCCTTCCCTCGCCCCACATCTTCACATTTGTGTTTCATGAGGAAACCCAAGGCTTCCGTTTTCGACAGCCATGTCCTACTTTGTTTCCAATTATGACATTGTGACCTCTTCTATTGTTTTTTTGGCACTGAACCTTGTCTCCCTTCTCTTCTCAGTTCAAAAATTATTAATGCTTGTTCTGCTGAATTTGATTCAAATTGGAGGACTTAGTGGGGTTCTCCGCCAGTGTAGAAATTTCAAGTATGTTTGCATCCACATGCCACTTTGATTGTTTGCATGCATTTGTCATTATTCATACTTACAATATTGAGTTCTTAATAAACTTCAAGGAGATCGCATGTGTGGTGCATCACCACTATAGAAGG
Source organism: Alisma plantago-aquatica (assembly GCA_963693085.1). Lineage (NCBI taxonomy): Eukaryota > Viridiplantae > Streptophyta > Magnoliopsida > Alismatales > Alismataceae > Alisma > Alisma plantago-aquatica. The sequence goes on along the minus strand of OY856414.1, from coordinate 764,381,058 downwards.
AAGAAATCATTAACCGTGAACCTATTTCTGCAAACTGCTGCCAACCCAGTCGCTCCTTTCTAAAATGAGGGGCTGGTCACTTTAATTCTGCATGGAAACCATCTTATTCCGTTCATTTTGATGAAAGAAATGATTGTTCAGATGATTAAGAATAAGAAAGGTTGTATTGGAGAAGATGAAGATGACATTAAAAAATTCAATGGATGTTGACGGTTGTTCTTATGTGCCATTGCCCTATTGTATGGATTACTTTACCTTTGCATTTAATTAAGGTGGAAAGAGAGTCCCAAACATGATAAAAGAAGACAATTCCACTCCGATGCCTTAATTCCACTCTAAAAGAGAGTCCACGGTATACAAATATAAAATTGAGACTTAGAAAATCACCAATTAAATATTTTGTATAAAAAGTAATCATGTGGTATACAAAATAATTATTTTGTATGAAATGTAACTATGCGATACAAAAAGTAATACCAGATCATTTGAAAAAATAAATCAATTACAAAAAGTAATAATGTTGTGTACTATAACAATTGTGTTCCCTGGGTAGTCTATAAGTTTCTTTATTCGTTTAGAGACATAGATGAGATGGGTCATTGTAATATCGTAAGTTATGAGGAAGAACAAGAAGTCAATGTCAGATTACGTATAAGAGTAACGTTTGGCGTAGAAAGTAACTATAACTGTATTGGAAATAATTATACACAAATTTAATCTCTACGTGGTGAGTAAGAATTCATTAAATTCTTTGTAACGAAAAGTAACTACATTGCAGTGAAAGTAACTATTTGATAGAAAATATAACTTTTTTCATATAGAAAGTAACAATATTTCACAAAAAGTAATCATTTAATAGAAAATGTAACTTGCATTTGTATCTGATCACACACAAAACCAAACAATTGTATGTTGGCGTCTCAATCCAAAATCATACGGCATATTCGACTTCAAGACTTCCAATCACATTTGCCCAAAATTTGGGGATATGAATATGTCTACATCCATCCTAAATGTAACACTAGGTTTTATGACGTAAAACTAAATGTAACTATATAGTATGAAAAGTAAGTATTTGTCAAAGAATGTAATACGGAGTCATAAAAAGTAACTGTTTGACATCAAAACTAATATTTAGTCATAGAAAATAATTTTTACAACAATCAATGTGAGCTATAAAACAAATGTATATTTATCTTTACATGTAATGTTATATAAATGGTCATGAAATAGTTAAAATATGATTTAGTCATGCAATCCATTGAGCACCTTCTTGAACATAAATTAAGCATATTTTGGAATCCACTAGTATTTTGACTTTGAATGAAATTACTATGTCATATGAATAAATTGAACAATATGTAAATTATTTGATGAAAATCTATTAGTAAAGAGGTTCGTGGTGACATCGTCTATAAAATATTTATATACAAGGTCATGGGCCGATTTCCATGTATTCAATATTATTTTTGACCCTTAATATATCTTTTAGTCTAAATCTTACATTATCATTCAGATTGTTGTATCTTATGAAGAAATTTACTTTCGTTCTCAAATAGCCTACCAAATACTCCCAAACGAGATCGTTTAAATGTAATGTTGTGCATCTGAAATACAATTTCGGAGTATGTATTATGATCAGGCGTATAAACTAGTAAGGAAAAGGTAAAATATATATGAGGCGAAAATAAATACAACTACAAAAAAATAATAGTAATTCACTAAAAAGTAACCATATGTTAAAGAAAGCAATTATTTAGTCTCAGAAGTAACTATATTTCACAGAAAGTAAAAATATATCATAAAAATAACAAGTCGATTATTAAAAGTAATAAAACAAAGTTTACATAAGAAAGATATATTTAGAGATAAGTGTATATTATTTTTCGCTCAATATTTTTACTGAATCATTTAAAGAAATGGATGTCTACCCATATAAATAATATGGTTTCTGCAGCTCATACAATGTGATAATATACTCGAAAGTCAAATAGTTACTTTCTATACCTAGTGGTTACTTTATGTACCTAATAGTTACTTATCTTGTCAGGTGGTTAAGTTACTTTTGTACTAAACCAACTACATAAGCAACAATATAGCTAGTTTTCCTTTCCTTCACACGATTGTCTTGTGAATTTGTTGATCATATCCTAACATATGAAGCCAACTCTTATGGCTATGGTTAATCATAAATATATATGCTTATTTTGCAATTAATTTTTATTGTTTGAGTTGTTACGACCATACGTTATTTTTTGTGTTAATAGTTGTTTTTTATGACTTAGTGCTACTTTATGTGCAAAAAATTACTTTTATATCACATAGTTGCACTTAGTATTTAAAATATCAGAGGTTGGGTTTGTGAATTACTATGTCTTTTCTAATCCCTGACATGACTCACATCAAGCAATAGTAAAAGAAGGCTCTAAAAACATCAAGGTTGGAACCTCTGTCCACGATATCATTTCTATGAAACCCTTAACCCCTAAAACCCTAGTGTAATTTATTTGTTAGTTTTAGTGAAAAGTAGTTATTTTGTCCAAAGTAGTTACTTTATGTACAATAGAGTTACTTTTACGGCAAAATAATTACATTCTGTTCATTAAATATTTTATGCAGAAGTGCAGCCTGAAGCACAACACAACAATATAAACCGCAATACACTTCACATAATACATCAAAAAAAATTCATCCATGCAGTCCGATCACAACATTTTTTAATTGTACTCATCAAATAGCTTTTGCGCAAACATTTATATTGCCTACGACACAACCCCCAACGGTGTGGGTGTGATTCATTAGTAAGACATGTCCGCCGATCCAAAGCTCCATGTGATCCATGAGATCATTCATCCAAATGATGCACCCATTCCGCCCATATCCAGAATTGCCACAACGTATACTTCATAAGAGCAATTCCTCAAACACTCTGCCTACACAGCTACAACGTCATCGTCCCCTTCCCAACCACATTCACATTGGAAAAAGAAACTTTGCCCCACTCACGGCAACAACGCCATCTGTCTTGTTACAATCCTTAACTACCATACAAACACACCCACCCGAGCCATCCCAGAGTGAGGCCCAGTCCAGCAGCGTCTTGAGCCAGAACCCCTCACAATAGCTACAGATCATTATGTCATTGGGGTCGGAAACACCGTAGGACCCACATGACTGGACACCATCGTACTGGCTATGCGAACCAGAAGGCTATCACCAACTGTGTGCATTTGATCCACATGATTCACTATGTGATCTCAGAGCTATTTACAATGAGGCGGTGTTTGACTGCCAGAGATCGTAGTTGGGATGAGACCGTAGGATCAGATGAGGGGATGCCTCGAGTCGAAGATGAACGTCGATCTGTCCTTGAAGTCGAAGAATCTCAGGCTGATGTCGGAGTCTATGCTGACCGTAACATCTGAGGCAATGGAAATGGGGATCAGTTGGAGATTTGGATGGGGCCTCCTACGACAGCTGCCGAAAGAAGATCCCATCTCTTCCATTAGCAGTCCGACTCTGCCAATCTCCTTCTCCGTCGACGGACCGCCATCTCTTCCTATATACCGAAAGCAGCTCCGTAGTCCTCAGCCTCTATGGTATAATTTGCCTCCGTAGTCGCGCTAGGATTTTGCCGCCAAGATATGCGGCGTTTGATTAAAGAATAATGCACCCCACAATCGCCGTCGAACTTAGGCGTTCTTGCTATAGGGGATCCACACGCTCCTACCAGAAAAAAGAGAGGACCTTCGAGATCTCCCTGACTTGCATCTCGGCCACATCACCGCAGTTAGTGAAGGCAGGGGCTCCCGATGGGGTTCAGAGAGAGAGAGCTCTATCAGCACCTACGGGACATCATCCAGGCAGGTGAAGGCATGGGCCGGCATCGAGATTGGGCATGGGCATCTGGGGATCAAAAGATACTAAAACCGTGGAGGAAGCTTGGTTGAACAGAATAAAGGTCACAGATTCGTGTTCATTCTGCCCAGTGTTCTAGAAGTTCCGCATCTGGCAGGAGCTATATGTAATGATCGGGTCTTTGAAGAGATAATTCTGGTGGGGCTTGACAAGAAGAGGATATTATAAAGTTTAGTCGACCATTTAAGAAGTTACAACATTGTATGATTGTGCAGAGTCGTTGACTAATTCTAGAAGAGGCTGGACAGCCTGTGAGTGTCCCTAAAGACATGTTAGTACATCTATTAAAATCTCATCCATGACCTGTTTGTTTTTCATTGTGAATTGGTGTGGACGGCAGTTCGTCATTCGTGGGTCAGCCTTGTAGAATGTGTGAATTTTACTTCTTTATGCATCCTTGTAAGGACATTGTACGGTGATCTTTCCAGTATATTTTTAACTAGTCGTGCGAACACAGTAATCTTGATCTACTTTGCAATCAATTAGATGTCATTGATGATTCTAGAACAAATTATAACCAGAATCCAATCTGGTCGTAGGTGAATAAGAAAACACATCAGAGGAAAACAAACTTATCAAGTGGCTATCTATTACTAAGCTAGATAAACTGAGAAAGTGGACATAGGAAACTCCTAAAAATATGTAACTTTGGCTTATAGTGAGAAACCAGACTGAAAATGCGAACAGAAACATTATATAATGACTTGAGTGTCAAAACAAGACTCAATGCTTGTGTCATTTATATCAATGAAATAGCCATAAAGCATCAATGGCTTGGGATCAGAACTGATCATTGAGTTCAGTCATTTGTACTGAATGAATGGCTGAAAGTGCATCCGTAATTGAGATTGTCAGCTTGGTGGCTGTTGGGATGAGACATTTCTTAGTCTCCTATGCAACGGAGGTCTATAAAAGACAGGCTTGTTTATTTTGTAGAATTGTCTAAGTGGGCTACAAACTGCACCTTTAAGATGATTGTTCTTTTGTCTAAGTGGGCTAAGAACTGCGCATTTTATGCCAATGTGAACTATCCAATTTTTATCTGACTTCTTCTTTGGGGTTTCTTTGTCTTTTTCTGATTGACATACTTAAGAAGGGAGAACTTTGGTATTCATTACATTTTTAGCAATTTGCAGTTTCCAGATGAAAATAAGGTTTGTATGTTTGAAAATTTTGCACGAAGAAAACTAGATGTGTCAGTTTACTGTAGCTTCTAAGTTTTTTGTGAGTCAATAATATGCACTGATGAGTACATGCATGGCGATTGTTGGACCCATTTTTCTTTTTGTATTCGGATGATTGCCATGGTTTCTACTTTGGCCAGAAACGAAGTTGTATGGCAGTGATGCAACTGGAACTGCGACGCTTGGGCCCAAAAGTAAAATCCAAATGACAGAGACAGTGGTTAGGAGTGCACCAGATCTGAAAATAGAAAAGTAACTGTTTGACACAAAATGTAACTACTCGACATAAAAAGTAATTATGACCGAACATTTCTATATAGTTACTTTTTTGTGTTACTTTGCAATATGACCGAACATTTCTATATAGTTACGTTTTGTGTCCTGATGTTACTTTCAGTGTCCGATAGTTACTTTTTGTGTCTCGATGTTACTTTTAATGTCATATAGTTACTTTTCTTACCGTATAGGTACTTTTTGTGTCTTGATGTTACTTTCAGTGTCCGATAGTTACTTTCTGTGTCTCGATGTTACTTTTAATGTCATATAGTTACTTTTCTTACCGTACAATTACTTTTTGTGTCCTGATGTTACTTTCAGTGTCCGATAGTTACTTTCAGTGTCTGATAGTTACTTTATGCGTCTCAATGTTACTTTTAATGTCATATAGTTACTTTTCTTACCGTACAGTTACTTTTGTGTCCTGATGTTACTTTCATTGTTCGATAGTTACTTTCAGTATCTGATAGTTACTTTCTGTGTCTCGATGTTACTTTTAATGTTATATAGTTACTTTTCTTACCGTACAGTTACTTTTTGTGTCCTGATGTTACTTTCAGTGTCCGATAGTTACTTTCAGTGTCCGATAGTTACTTTCAGTGTCCGATAGTTACTTTCTGTGTCTCGATGTTACTTTTAATGTCATATAGTTACTTTTCTTATCGTACAGTTACTTTTTATGTTCTGATGTTACTTTCAGTGTCCGATAGTTACTTTCAGAGTCTCGATGTTACTTTTAATGTCATATAGTTACTTTTCTTACCATACAGTTACATTTATGCCATGGTTTTGGCTTTAAACTCCAGGCAAGTTCTAAGTCTATGGATTTACCGTGATGCAGATACAGTCCCAAGTATTTATTACTTCTGGAACATTGTTCTTGCAACAACTACTGCTAATAAACCATATTGCACATTTACTTCCGTTGCATCATTCACATTCCACAGAATAGGAAGATGACTATGTGAACTTGCCCCAATTAACCAACCGAAACCAATCTGAATAGAGATCTCTGTTCCTGTCGTGTTGATTAGGAAGAAATAAACAACCTCATAATCCTAAACGGACGGCCTCCTGCAGAATAGCATGGTTTGACCTCTCTCAATGCTCGATGTCTTGTCCTGCCCCCCATGCTCCACCTCCTTGCAATTGGCATCCACATGTAAATCGGATTGACCCTACAGCCTGTACAAATGTGGAGAAAGGGCAAGCTCTTCTACGCTGTTGAGTCTCATTCTTTGAGGCACCCACTCGTCCGATTATAAAAAAAATGTCGGGGCGGGACAAGAGCGCCAGGGAGATGAAGGAAACATGGGTTATCTCAGTAAGGGACTTGCTAGGTTTGGAGCTGGAGAATGACGACGAAGAACTGGGCCAAGTACTGCCGAATCCACCATAACCCAGTTACATTACTAGTCAGGGCCGTTGCAAACATTCTAGAGGCCCCGGTATGAAGATAAAAAATGGGCCCTTTGTATACTCTTATTTAACAAATTTAAATAAACATGAGTTTAGTCATAATTGTCAAAATTGTCATATAAAAAAATAGAACATGTTCTTACAAATCAAACTAAAAAGAACGTAAAAATTAAATATAGATATCTCCTTATCGAGCTTCAGTCATCATATAAAATGACTTCTTCAAGCTTTCTAGATGCAAGATCTTGAATAACAGTGTCAATATCAATATTTTCCAACATATCCTTCTCAATGCATAACATTGTCAAATCGTTCAATCTTTCTTGAGACATTGATGAATTAAGATAGTTTTTCAGTAACTTTAGCTTGGAAATCTTTCCAGACCTTCCGATCTTTTCCTAACAAGTTATATCGAATCAATCTTGTTCCATTTACAAATGTGTGTGTATTAGAAGAAGAAAAATCATGGGCCCCCTTCATTGTTGGGCCCCTGGCCGTCGCCCAGGTTGGCCACCCCAATGGGCCGGCCCTGTTACTAGTAAACTGGGCCAAGTCCTGTATGTCTCGCGAGTTCAGCGTGTCGTTGAGGTTCCCAGCCGACAGCTGCAGTAGCTCCGTGCACGCACCCAGCGCGACATTTAGGTAGTCGTCGAAGGTGGCATTGCCGGGGATCACGTCCAGGATGGCCGACGCGCGAGAGACCTCTTCCTTGGCGAGATGCACGGACAGCTGGAACAGCTACTTCAGGTCGAACGTCCCGTTTGAGGACACCAGTGGGGCCATCTCGTCGTAGCATCTGTCAGGGTACGTCGCTGAGGCGCACACCATCTTCACCTATAAGTTTGCACGTGGGTTGTCTTTTCTTTCGTTGCAGGAGGAAGACCTCTTGTGGAGAGCGCCCACGACGGCGCCAATCACGATGGTCATGAGCGCTAGGGAGGCGATGTAGATGATGATGTACCGGCGGCGGGAGCGGCGGACGACGTTGTGGTTGGCCTGTTCCACCAGGTTCATCTTACCGTAAGATTCCAAAGTCGACATTGGGTGTTTGTGGGTCATGCGCGCAGCTCCGGATCGGATAGGTACTGCCAATCAGCGACATGCCAGAGAAGAGGACATACACTTCGAAAATTTCAGTCGGTGATTTAATCGGGTAGAGTAGGATCCGCGAATTTTCCCTGCAGGGTAGATAACAGAAGTTACCCGCGCGGGCAATAAAAACATACTCATATATATATATATATATATATATATATATATATATATATATATATATATATATATATATATATATGGACACACACACACATATATATACATATATATGTATATATATTATTTTGCTATATAAGTATTTTCTTATTTTTGATATTAGTATTTTCTTATTTTTATTGCTATATTAGTTTTTTTCTTCTAAGTTTACAAATAAATACTTGTCTATATTTTCTTTATTTTTATAATTTTAAACTTTATTATATAATTTTGGTATTATATCTATTAATTTTGAATATTTTTATCTATATTTATAAATATTATGTTTTAATAAATATAGTATTCAGTTATTTTTTTTATTATCTTCAGATATTATTTTAAATATATGGCTAATTGTATATAAGTTAATTTCGATTATATTAATTTAGCAATTTAACATATTTATGTATATATAATATACATGGTATCATAATTTAAAAATAAAAATAAAAAAAGCAATACGTCCTGCTTCGGGACGCATTGCCCCCACAGGAGGGCAATGCGTCCCGAAGCCGAACGTATTGCTTTTTTTTATTTTTTTAATTATGATACTATGTATACCATGTATATTATATACGGGAGAGCAATGCGTCCCAATCGGGGACGCATTGCCTCTCGAGAGAGCAATGGGACACATTGACCTGCAAATGTGTCATTTTAGGCAATAAGAACATGTCATTTAGGGAATAAAAAATGGGAAATGTGCCATTTAGGTTTTTTTGCCAATTTGTTAATACTGCATTTTTTTTTCCCGTATCTCTCTACTGCTGGAGATGATCTTATTCTACGACAAATTTGTTACTGCAGTCTATGTATAACATCCGTTTGGTTGAAACTCTTGTTTTTCCGTCGTCGCCCGCATCATTGGTTACTGACCAGCGTCCTTTTCTTCATCTTTTAGCCCATACTCACCGGCGTCATCATCAGAAACCTTCTCGTTGTTCAGATACAGCAGAGAAGGGTACCTATCTATATTCAAAACGGTAATATGAACTTTTGACCCCTGATATACCTTGTACTTATCTAAACTGAGTTCGTCTCTCATTTATTGGTAATCCTCGTCATACAGAAGCTGGTCCTGCTGCAGGACGTTCAGCTTCTCACGAGCAGCAGTCTTTAAGTCGTAAACTCTGGCTTCATCGGCGACCTCCACTTCGCAGACAAAGCCGTGGTGATGTGAACAGAGGTCGACTGTGGTGATTCCAAACATCCCGGCCTGAGAATGAGAAGCAAACAGAGCCTGCAGTATATCTTTCCTCCGGGAATGAAGAGAAGGAGAGGGGTGGGGGGAGATGGGGGTTTAGCTCTTTTCTGTATATCCTTCCTCCGGTGATGACCACACCACCCGGCCGAGACAGAAGCAAGCCTTCTTATAGGGGGTGAGTGAGACAGAAAACCTGCAGACAGACGTAAGCGAGGTACTGATGTACTCATTTAAACGAGACCAACAATATACAGCTCCACATTGTTTTCCCAATTGGGATAGGTGTCAGTAGCACAATCGGAGAGAAAGATAGAGAGAGGTAGACAGACTTCCATCAGTGTAACATTGTTGTAGACCCGTTGTACCTGTACAACCACACAACCTTGAATTCATGACGCGCCTTGAAAGTAAATGGAGGACTATTAGTATGGACCACACAAACGAACATATTGAGCACATCACCGTCTTTCGGTAGGTCTTAATATAAATACGAAATCGGAATCATAAACAAGAGGTGAAACCATAACCGCATGTTCTGTTCCGCCATTACAATCGCCGACCCAACTGCACCCAGCTGCTGCACATATTTCGTTCTTTTAGTAATATTAGTAAATTCTATCTACTGGTAGTATAGGTTTTTAATCTCGCCAATATGGTTAGATGGAAAAGGTTAAAATATGAAAAGAGACAATGCCATGATGTATTCACTAGTTGAAAATTAGGCCAACACTCATCACTGACTTTGATTTATAAACATATCAACCACCAGCGCTCATCCTACAAATGAGACGAGACCACTTATGGGCTAAGATGGACCGTTTCCTATATTCACAACTTTATGAGGAAACATATCCTCTCGCGTTCTCCTTCACATCTACCAGAATATTCAATCATTTTCCTATCAACATCAACACCACGCACATTCTATGGGATCAGAAGCCTTTCTATTTTGAAGTTTTCTGCATGTGATTTTAAAATTATTATTCAACTTTCTGGTCTATCCCTAAGCACCCTCTTGAATCAGGTTTCCACATCCTAAGAAACATCAAGCATATGTGAAATACCTTGAAGGCCTAGAACAAAATTAGATTTGCAATATCTACACAGTTTTGTCAAATAAAGAATCACAACTTTTCCATCTAGATAGAGAAAACTTGCTGACCCAAGCAGATTGTTGATGTTAAAACGGATAGAGAGAACCTTACTCATAATTAAATCATTTGGAAATAAAGATAAAAAATAGATGGATGAATGAGGGAGACAACAATACCAAAACGCAACGGTCCACTCCATCCACGGCCTAGAAATTCATAGATAAACATACACGTCATTACATCACACATTATCAAACACTTCCAAACTCTCTTCAACAATAATCACTACACTTTGCCTTATTTCCACTTTATTCGGGACACCATCTATTTAGACCGCATCAAACATCATTTCCGTCTCATTACCATTCACAGAGTCTGATCTCAAAAAATGATGTTCCCAACTTCGAGCTGAAAAAATCTTGGGGCAATAATGGCATCAATGATGAACGTCAAATTGTGTGATATTCAACTTCAAACAAATTGGCAATGAGTGAAGAGAGTACACATCTTATTACTTCAAGGATAACTACCAAACTCAATGGTGTGGATTTATTCTCAGCACCCCCTCACGTGTTGCCACATTTTTCATTTGCTTGTACATGTTTTTCATTTATTTTGATAGGGTGTAAATTTTTATCACACTTGTTTTGTAGGGCCTGCTTGATACCATGTCAGAATATGTGATATTCAACTTAAAATCAATTGGCAATGAGTCTAGGGACCACACACCTTGTTACCAAAGGATAATGTGACAGTTTGTATTTTTCTCCCTCCTCTATTGTACTCTCCCTCTCTCATCAGGTGTTCTTTTTACTCAACTCGATATCAACTTCATAATTAGGGGGTTGCAAAACCCCAATAGGATCACATCAAGCTGTTCTTATTATATTATACCACCTTGTAACTAAAATTGAACCTACTCAATCTATTCTTATTATATTATAATATGAACCAATTTGTAGAGAGTTCAAATATAAATCCAATGGTGTAAGAGTCACTTCAATCAGACCTATATTTCTCTAGTTATGACTATTAGAAAATGGACTTGATAAACTTGATTTTAATCTCTTCTTTACCCTCTTTGTATCTGTGTTGGGCCGGATATAGCCCTCGTGGGCTCGGCGCTGGGTGTGTGCGTCGCGCGGCTCATTCCCCACCCATATTCAAACTGGGTAAATCTAGAGCACTGGATTAGGATCGAACGGTGTAGGAGTTGTCCCCTAGTTCTGTGCACACCCCAATTCAAGGAGCGCTGCTCCACTTTGCTCTAGCCAATTTGTGACTGTGTCTCCCCTTTTTGCCCCAATAAAACCCAGACCCTCCTTGCCTTGGCACACCCTTTCTTTTCCCTCTCAATCTCGCCCTAGGACTACATGTTTTGAGCTCCCACACCTACAGTGACCATGGCGGTCGTCACCAGCCTGAGGTTTGGGCATTTTTGGTCCAGGGAACCATCAAACGTGATGGAGCTGGCCCAAACTCCGCAGGGACCATGTGAGGAGAAATGACATCATTGCATCCTCTCTCAGGGATCCAGGCTATATCTTACATCGACGAGATCCATGTTGTTGCGAGCAACACTTTCCTTCCTGAGGTCGGCGACACAGCCGCAAATGTCGAATGGAGATCCAACCACCAGCATGTGCCAGTTGACCACTCCCAGCAGGCCACGAAGAATGCCACGCCGGAGGGCAGGCCTCGATGGTGGCCAATGAAGTACCGCTATGCTGGAGTGGGCAAACCTAGGGCAATCTGAAGGTATGGAGCAGTCGCCTACGGTGAGATTGAGTGATGGATATGAAGAGATCTAGAGGTGGGTGAATAGATTCTTATATAAATTTAAAGCAATATTAGAATGAAAAATACAAGCGACCAAATAAAGACAGGATTTAGAGTGGTTCCGTCTAAGACGTCAGTCCACTACCTAGTTATTTCCAACTAGGATTTTACAAAAAATAATTTTATGACTTATCTGTTAGGACAAATTATAAAAGTACTTACTGCAACTAATCCATCTTCTTTACTAGCCACGAAAGAGCACCATACAAATCTCTTCTTTGATGCATGACCGAAGAACACCGATCTCCTCTTCTTTAATAAACGATGGAAGAACACCGCAACAATCCCTCTTCTTTAACGGATGATGGAAGAGCACCACAACACTTCCTCTTCTTTGACGGCCATGGAAGTGCACCTGAGTGAAGAATCCTTCTTCACTTGCTAGATCTTAGACAACCTCCTCTCCTTGGAGTAGTACCACCATAATTCACAAATAAAGAAAGAAGATTAGAGAAAGGAAAACACAAATGTAGCTCACGACGTCCTAGATCAAGCTTATGGACCAATACCACTATGGATTAGGTAATGATGAAATGGTAGTGTTGGAGAACTAGGAATAGGACACGAATTTGGCAGCTGTAGAAGATTACAAATGAAGGCTATGGCTCAAGATTGCTCAATTGTTGCTAAGTGTTGTATTGAAGACATGTAAGTTATATGTGGGATGCCGCTAGACCTCTACTACTTATAGGAATGGAATGCAAGTGTTAGGACATATTAGGGTAGTGTCTAGAGTGTTTTATGATGAGATATAGCCGTTATAGATGGGTCAATGTAGGTGTAATGTCTGATTTATTTGTTAATAAAGTTGGCACTCCAGAACCTATCTTGGTCGACAAAATTGTCGACCAGAAGTCAGTTGGTCGAGAAATTCTTTGACCGGGGTTTGTCTAAGGGTCAAACTCTATTAACAGCTAACTGTTGTTCTAACTTCTTGGTCAGAAGATCTAACGGTCTTTTCTTGATTTACAAAATCTCAATCTCGGTCAACAATTTCTTTGATCTGGAATGACTCAGGGCTAGGCAATTGTAAGTGTTTTTTCGGTGCTATGGGTCTTTGACTGAGGGGTACTCAGTTGAAAATATTGTCGACCGAGTTTGTCACAGCTGACAATTTCTTCGACCGAACTAGTCCCTAGAAATTGATTTAACAAAAGTTGAAAGACCTATTTAATAGTTTTTCTAATGTGACCAACCTATCCTAGATGCTTGGTTCAGACATATGTATAGGTGAGGTTGGTCCATAGCTTGATTTTATATGAGTTTTAAGAAATTTTGTATTTGAATTACAAATAAGGACAAGTACACAACAATTCAAGTATTTGATACTCCAATCTTGATCAATTATTCTAAATCATGCTCTTTTGTTCCTGAAACACTGAATATAATGTTTATAATCATAAATAAGAAATATTTGTCATCATCAAAAGATAAGATGAGCTAATGTCCAATTTATCCAACAATCTCCCCCTTTTTGAAGATGACAAACATTTCAATAAACAAAACCTGAAATGAAATTATCATACCTTGGTGAGATATTCCTTGAATGTCAGAAAATGTGTGCATACTTATACTAGAGAGTTATGGAATATGTCATCCAACTTCAAAAGTAAATTGTAACAATTTGCTTTATGGTAGTGTGTTTCTCAACTAAAAAAACTCAAAAAAGATAAAACATAAAAGCTCAAGGAATTAGGTGTTTCTTTTGATATTATTTCTCCCCCTTTGTAATTAAAAAAAAGTAAACAAACACCCCCTAAGTTGAATACTCCCCCTTAATATAATGCTTAAAATAATGTGTACGACATTGGATAAGGGAATACAATTGGGTGGAGTTTGTCTTTGGTTTTGTTGGACGTGTGGTGCAATTCAATTTGATTTATTGCTTGCTACTTCTGGGTGTGGATGAATGAATGCAGGGGGTGTGCAATATTAGGTGTGTGGGTGGATCCAACATCTTGACCTGTTAGGAACCAACATTAGTTACACCATCGTCACATGATTTAGCTTGAAGTGAGTTCTTTAAATCAAAACAAAACATGTTACCTTTTCACTCCATCAACTGAAAAATATTGGGATCAAGTAGTGAATTAAGTAGGCAGCTGTAGCCGGCATACACAAAAAGTGCAATATTTCCTGTTGCTTCTTATGTAGCTGCAAATTCCGTTCTTGTGTACGTTTGTTACTGACTGACATATTGACAAACACACAAAATGCAGTGCTATGGTGGGTGTGATTGCTTCCCCACAAAATTCCACCACAACTCATGATGCATTCCAGCAACCCGTTCATGCTCCTCTTTGATAGCGTTGATCTTCTCCTCTCCCTGATTCTGACTTTGACCACATATGGCGGCTCCCCTCCATGGAAACCATCATGTCATTCTAATTTGGAATTGGCCTCATCTTTAGCTTCCTCCAGCTCGTCAAGATCAGCCACACAATGAACACATCACCAGCGTCATTGTCGGTCCTGGAGCCCTCACAATGTTCGTGAAGATATGGCACAGCTCTCAGGTCTAGGGGACATCACAATCACATAATCTTTCTTCGTGATTCCAATTGAGACCCAGGGCAGTGTTTGGTCCCCACCTTCGGAGTTTGCCACCACAAATAAGATCACCTTCCTCAGCGTCCACGCCATGAAGGCATTCTAAATTGAGGTTTCATCTCCTTCCTTCCCAGGTTTTCGATAAGAGGAAATGCAGTTAAGGGAGATGAGAGGAAAAGGGGGAAAAGAGAGTTACGGGAGGGAACAACTTGGTTAAAAGTTTGGGAGCGCGGTGCTGAAGAAATCTTCGGTCAAATTTTGTAGAATGGTAAATGATGGTGGCGGGAAAAGTACTTGTACACAAATTTGTATTTCGATCATACACTATACATTTAACTATATTTGCTTTCTTTACATTTAAGTGGCGTGTAGGAAATAGTGTGTTTAGGCTACATATAATAAAAATGTAAGCAAATGAATTGTAGCTAAATCATATTTTTCTTGTAGTGCATGCGGGTCAACTCATTACCCACTGGGTCGGATTTGGGTAAAGTTTTGTATAACCCACTTAGAAGTGGGTCTTTTTTGACCCGCACTTGCAAGACCCTCACCCGGAATGACCTAAACCAAACTCAACCCGATCCATCCGTTTGATAAGTCTAATGGATAATAGAATAATCATGATAAACGAGAAATGTTAAGTTGTGGCCATGTGCTCTAGAAAAGGTGAACCTACGGTTTTTTTTAACCCCTACCCCATCCTATTTCTACCCACCCCAGCGCACCAGCAGGATCGAACCTGCGACCGACGTTCCACTGAAATGGTGAAGAAACTAGATGAAGGTAGAGCAACCATTGCGTACAGGTTCAATCAACCAAAATGGAGAAGAAACTAGACGAAGGCAGAGCAACCATTGCGTACGGAGGCGGCAGCGTGCCCTGTCGTGTGGTAAGTAAACCGCGTCTAAATTGAGTTTGGTTGCCCACTAAGAAACCAAATGAATAAAATTTTCCCATAATTTATTAAAAAATGAATTTGGTTCTTTTTCCTCATTTTATTACTGGGCTGAACTGCACGTGTGGGTTCTATTTATATTCCACCGTGGGCTGGATCTACATGGAACCAAACATGTGGATTTGAAAAGATTAATTCTGAGCATAACCAGTTGCCCATCCGGATGGGTCGGTGCAAAGTTCAATGTGAGACAATTATTTATTTATTTTTAAATAGGAGGGAAGTAGGAAGAAAGGAAAATGTTGTATTGCTCATAACTTTCAAGCCACAATGAATTTTTTAATAAAATAAAAAGCACTAGTTTCGTAATAAAAAGTACTTTTCAAGTTGACATACTTTGGAAAAAATGAAAATATATAATACATGTGTTGTGAGCATTATAGTCCATATTCTAAGTAAAATACCCATAGTGAGAGTGTACACTTATCGCATACAACCAACAACAATAAAGGCAACAAAAGTAGAAGAGAGAAAATGATTTTGTCCATAATTTTTAATCCGGAGCGTGTTTTTTTGATGAAATAAAAAACATTGAATTCCACATAAAAATACTTTCCAATTAGACTAGTCTTGACATGCTTTGAAAAAATGATCATGTGAGAAAATATATTATCCTTATTTTTGGATACCATACACATGTTATGGTATATTACTCATGGTTACATGTTCTGGGTACAATACCCGTGTTTTGAGGTATTTTACATCAACAAGTACACATTCGTATTGTACCTTGAAGCTGGAGTATTATACCTCAAATCACATGTAGTGTACCCCTTTTATTTATCTAACTAAGTATATCACTATTTTTTTTGTCGGCTAAAAACTCTGTTGCTATTAAACTTTAGGTACATGAAGACGCACCCCCTAACCCTATATACATGATTACAGATTGAAAATAAAAGACCATATTCTAACCGGTCTTGAAACATAAGATATCTAAACAGAGAAAACTACAAACCGGAAGGAAACGTCCCAAAATAATACACAAATAAGAAACTGACTATCCATCGGCCTATACAGCAGAGGAGCTGCACTGACAATAAACACCACCCACAAATTATGCAGGCACAGAAGGTAGACTAAGGACACCAAGCTTCTATCTATGCACCAAGCAAGATCGCACTTCTGTTTTGGAGTTTATCTATCTCAAACAGCTGCAGATCGCAATGTCTATCCTATCAAACCATCTTCTCGTAAAAGACTCCAAAAGCAGTCTGATCACACTAGAACAATGACCCATTCAACCATCATATTTCTTCTTCACACATGGCAGTATGATCATCCTCTGAAGATAGTGGTCAGAAGACATACGAAGGTTGAAACAAGGAACCGAACAATACTGATTAGTGTCTAGGTGAATTCGATGGGCAGATAGAAGCAGAACTCGCAAGCACTCCAACAAACACCTGAAAGATGTTGCCTTGTCGTAAAGGCAGGGAGACCTAAGGGGGAAAGGAACAAGAACGCTCAGCTCCCCGAAGAACCATCCACCGCACAATAACAAGTGGTCCGAGGCCAGCACTCGCCGAGGAACTTGGCCAGGACCCGATGCCCCTGTTTGCACAGAGGCATATCATCGAACACTCTGAGAGTGTTCCATCACGTAGCAGTAGAGGAGACAACGAGCTTCCTTCTGGGTTACGCCAACACCACCTTCCATCCAACAGTTGATGATGGAAGAAGCGTCCACTATCATCGAACACCTTGAGGGCGTTCAGAACCCCTGAGTCGGAGACCCTCTATGGAAGAACAACGACACTGGAAGCACCATCAATAGGACAGGAAGGATACATACCCTTATCACCCTATGATGGCGACGACCACCGCCATGGCCTCCAAGCAAGTTCGCCCAAGCCAGAGCAAAACCTGAGATTGGCGATTGAGGGAGAGACGTCCTGGTGGACGAACATGACGCAAGCCCCGCCGCCCAACAGGAAGCTCACCCATCGCCACTGTCGTCGGGAGCAGACCCAACTACTTCCAGGCCACCAACCCCATGGGTACCAGGTTAATCTCGGATCAAAGAAGAGCAGATGCGGTGAGGAAATGAGCAGAACTCAACTTCTTCGGCATCGAATGGAGCAACAACTTGCAAGTGCCAGATTTGTGGGGAAGGCTCTTCTCCATCCGTCACGCTTGAACGGAGTGGAGTCGAACAACATCGAATCCCAACCCTCATCAATCTTGACTCCTCGCGTCGCTTCTCATCTCTCTTCGATCTTGGATACAGAGCGGGGTCCTGGTGGAGACGGGAGGGGCTGCTCGCTTGAGACCCTTTCTCCAGCGAACACTGGTGCCTACTGTCCCTGAGGTCGTGCCTTTGCCGATGGCCAGGGGGAGGAAAGCACCGAGGAGGCGCTCCCTCCCCCCAGCGGTATCCGCCGGGGGAACCCTAGAGAGAGGCGTATATCACTAATATTTTGAGGTATATTATATTTAGTTTGGTGGGTACAATACTAATGTACTTGTTCACGTACTGTGCCTCACATTTACATGTTCCGGTACAATACCCATGTTTTGAGGTACAATACTTCAGCAAGTACACATTCATATCGCAACTCAAAGCTGGAGTAATATACCCCGAATCACGCCTGGTACCCCTTTTATTTATCTATCTAAGTATATCACCAATATTTTGAGGTATATGTAAATATTTTGAGGTACATTTTTCTCATTTTGGTAGGTACAATACTAATGCACCTGTTGACGTTGACATATTGTACCCCAAAAGACGTACAATACCCGTTTTGGAATACATTAATCTCATTTTGGAGAGTACAATACAAATATTTGTTGATGACGTATTATACCTCAAAACACGAGTATCATATCCCAAAACACAGGTCCTAGGTATTATACCCAAATATGATTATTGTATCACAAACACGAGTATTGTACCACAAAAATGAGAATCGTACCCTAAACACAAGAAATGTATCTCAAAACAACAATTAAACATTGATTGTATCCTCCCAAATCGGTAGTATTTATCCCAAAATATAAGTATTACACTCCAAAATATTGGTAATATACCCGAACGTATAGTACCCCATCTGGAGTACATTACTCTCATTTTGGAGGGTACAATACGAATGTTTGCTCATGACGTACTATACCCTAAAACATGGGTACCGTAATCCAAAACATAAGTACTATACCCTGAAATATGAATATTATATTTTCCTCATATGATTATTACTCTAAAATATATTAACACTGGTCTAGTTAGAAAATATTTTTCATAAAGAATCTCACCACCATCATCATCATTTAAGCCGCAATTCCAACTATGTTGGGGTCGACTACATGGATCCTTCGTTTCCATTCAACTCTATCATGGGCCATATTCTGATTGAGATGTAGAAATTCAAAATCTCTCTTTATAAGCTCATCCCATGTTAATTTAGGCCTTCATAAAGAATCGACTATTTTTTATTTTTAAAAAAATTATTCAGAATTAAAAGCTATAAGCAAAATCATTTTCTTTTTTATTTCTTTTTTATTTTGAAGTACTTTTCTGTCACATCAACCCCTCTCAACCACCACCAGCGGGTGGGCGCCCGAGTGGGGAGTGGGGGTGTGCAGCTTTACTCATCTATATCTATACTACTATAAAAAGAACGAGTTTGATGTTGCGCTCTCCTTGATTCACTCTCTTCTCTCATTTTTTTCAAAGAATTTTGCTCTACAAATATTTATTCTCACTCTCTCCTATAAATATGTGACCTTTGCTTTCACTACGTTTGAAAAACATACAGTGGGCACGTTATCATTTGCGGTACAACACATTTTTTATTTGAAGGTAACTACTTGCCAGTTTTTTTCCGTCAAAACGATGATCTACTCGCAAGTCCCAATCTGAGCATAGGGAGAGCCTTGCACGGCTCTTCCTCATCTCCGGGAGCTAGGAGACGAGTCTCTCTCCAGGGGAATAAAAATGAGGATTAGTGGATCACGACGGCATGAGACGGACGTGGACGGAATTAGAAGTTGCTACAGCTACGGCGTCTACTCATAGTACTCTCCTATAAACACAGCTGAGCTGAGGGTCCCGTTTCCCTCTCCACATTTCACCGAATCGTGCCTCTCTCCGCTTGCATGGAGAAGCAGCAGGCTAGTGATAGTTCCTCAGCCGCTGCCGTAGCGCCGGCCTGGGAGAAGGCCAACTACCTGTCGGGTTTTGGGAACCATTTCTCATCGGAGGCGAGGCCTGGGGCGCTGCCGCAAGGTCAGAACAGCCCGCTGGTGTGCCCTTACGGGCTCTATGCCGAGCAGATTTCAGGGACTTCTTTCACGTCACCGCGCAAGCTCAATCAGAGGAGGTGAGGCCCCAATCACTTGTTGCCCATCTTCTGGTCCTTCTCCTCTTCTATGTCCTAGATTGCTTTTCTAGTCAACTTATTTGACTTGGACGGTGCTATGTTTCGTCCCATTCTTTTCTGCCCGCTTTCGCAGCTGGCTTTACCGGATAAAGCCATCCGTCACCCACGAGCCGTTCGTGCCTCGAGAACCGGCGCATAAAATCCTGATCAGCGAGTTCAGCCCATCCACTAGCACGTCTACTCCTACTCAGCTGCGCTGGAGACCCACGGACATTCCTGATTCGCCTACTGATTTTGTGGAGGGACTCTACACGGTCTGCGGAGCTGGGAGCTCATTTCTTCGCCATGGATTTGCGGTCCACATGTAAATTCGTGTTCCCTTTTCTTCATAGGCACACCTGAGAAACAGTTACCTTTATTGTGCATTTTTTTGTTTTAAGCTTCATGTGGCTTTTCGTCCATGGTCTCACGGGAAGAATACATTCTGCAGGTATGCTGCCAACAAGTCCATGGACAATTGTGCTTTTTGTAATGCCGATGGAGATTTTCTGATCGTTCCACAACAAGGAAGTATGCAATTTAACATTGTGCATTTTTCTGTTCCTTTATTCTAATTGCATCAGCGTATCTCAAGAGGCCTATACCTTTTTCTTTTTCATTCAATACTGTCAGATGCTGCACAACTGTGATCCATCCCCAAATAAATCTGACAGATGTAATTTTTCATGATGCTTAATGTAGAGTTTGTTGACCTGCATTGAATTGGTTCGAATGAGATAAATCATCAAAAAAAAGAAGCGAAAATAACAGTACATTCCAAACCTATGACTCCTAGGCTACAGTGCAGACGCTTACAAACCTAGAATTCAAATTACAATGCGTGCAACATGTCAGAATTGACATGATACCTCGTATTTTGTTTCAAAACCCTTTGGTATGTGTTTGATCTAGCTTCCATGATAGAACACCAGCTACTTTCGGGCAGTGGAGGCATGTGGCCAACTAAGTATAGGATTTGGACTATGCGACCTTTGTTGATAATCAGAGACCTGTATAAATGTTTTAAGAACATTATATGCTTTTTCCAAGTAGTATTGGATTACGCCATCAGTAGTTCAGTACAAAACTGAGAATTTATTATTCTAAGTTGGTCTATAATTTCTAGCGCATATAATCCCTTTATCATTGGTCCAACATAGAACATTGGTTGACCTTTCTACTAGGTACCCTCGTTCGGTTGATCAGGTATCTAGAGAATTGCGGAGGGGTATTGAAATTGAAATCTGGACTGCAATGGTAAGAATTAAGCCAATGCCATGTGAGTAGTACGTGGTGGCCCTTCAACATGGGTGTAGACTGTGTTGACTATAGAGAATAGCATCAGGTATGGATTGCAACAAATATGTAAAAGCACAATAAAGATTTTATAAATCAGTTTTTTTTATATGAATTGACGAATCCATCTTACAATATGTGTATATACAAAAATAATATTATGGAATGACTTGCATGTCGGGCAATTCAAAACATAATTTATATTACCGAACCACAAGGATATAATATCGTAACATTGGGCTATAAACATACCTTTCTAACTTGATTTCATTGAGAATGCAACAATTTCAGTGTTTATGATAGTAAATACCAGTATACCACCAAGAAAGATACAATTATAATTGAAAGTAAGTTGCACTCTTGTGAGGTGATAGCGCTTGGGGAACACTTAGGAGATCAAACTTTTTCTAAGTGAAGCTACTTTGAGAGAACATTTACAATGTGTTTTACATGGTGATAAAAGTGATGATGATGGTGATGGGGACGGTGATAGTGATAGAGACGGTGATGGTGATAGGAAAATTATTAAAATGTGTTGTTTGGTAACATGTGCATGGTGGTAGGGATGGTGATGGTGAAAAACTTAAAAAATGATGTTTGTTACATGGTTATAGTGATGGGGAGAGGATTTTTTTTATAAAAAACACCCTACACAAATAAGAATCATATTTATTAGAACGTTTTTTTTTGCACATTTGTCTAAATAAGTAGTGCAGTCTTGAAAGAAACTTCTTTCACCATGATTCACCACGATTTACCATGCTTTTTCATGGGGACAAAAATAGATCAAAATTCACCACGGATTCACCATGGATTCACCATGATTCCCTATCACCATGGCAAACAAACAACATTTTTGTTTCACCATCATTCCCTATCACCATGATTCACCACGTAACAAACGCAGTCTTAGTAAGCAATTTTGTTATTAGAAGCGTCCTATATTGAGAGAATTGTCAATGGGATGGTGAAGAATATACAATTTAGTCAAGAACCAATGATTGTCCTTATTTTTAAGATGTAACCTTCGTGCTTGTCCTTTTGTTTTGAAGTTGAACTAACAATTAACTTTATTGTAGTGAGATTAAGGATTTGTAGTTAGGTTTTCATTTATGGTTCAGATATTTTGTAAAAAAATTAAATCTCATATTAGGAGTAGTAAGAAGTTTATATGTTTAATCAGTGTCATGCTACTGGAAGTAGCACATACCCTGTCTGCTAGCAAATCAACTCTAGCTAGTGCTTAGTGAGAGGCATTAGTTGCAAATCTTCATTTCATTATTATTTGGTTTGAGCCTGTCCACATGAAATTTCATTTATGTGGTATATTTTCACAAATGAATTCACGACCAATCTGTGAATGCGTTTTCATTCCAAGTTGTACTTTCAAGGTATTAGCTTTGTGTATCCACTGTCAAATCTGTAAACATTTTATTCTTCCATGATCCTCTAGGTGAACTCTCAGTTTAGTTTTCGTTTTAGTTTATTGAACTCATAATGTAAAGGCTAAGTTAACAATTTTTTTCAATTAAAGTGTTTCCTCCAGTGATAAACTCCGTGACTATATTGATGTAAGGATTAAATGCTTTAGCTTCCAATGCATGAATCTTATTGAGATAAGAAGTCATACAGTTTACAAGTAAAAGAATGCGATGCATGTTATTCAAAAGAATAGAATTTCCAGTCTACACCCATTTAAAAGGAGATGAGTAAAGAAGCTAGTCCACGACAAAAAAATAGGATCACATCTTAGAACATGGAATCTTTGACAGGAAAGCCTTTGAAGACAGTGGATATTATGATTAGAAGAAAAGTCAATGTAGAATGTTTGCGAGAAACTAAGCGGACATCAAAATATGTCTATAGATTGCCGACACATGGTACAAAATATGGCATATAGCTCCTAATAAACATAGAATTGGTGCAAAAATTGTTGTTGATTATATATAAAATAATGACGTCATGATTACAATAATCGGTGATAGAATCATAGAATCAAAGCTTGCTCTTGGTATCATGATTGTTAATGCTATTAGTGATTATGTCCTTAGAAGTTGGTCTTACTGAGAAGGCTAAGCATACTTGATAAGGCTGCAAGGTGCCAAGCCTGGGTTCCTTGACGCTTTGCCGTTGGCTTATTGACTTTAAAAAAAATAATTAAATAGATTTTAACTATTTATATACATGTGTTGAGATTTTCCTAGACACTTCCTCCCTCCTATACATATTTTTATTTCTATATATGTGGGTTTATACATATATTTAATATCAATCCCCTTCTATACATGTATCTTATGGGTTCTAAGTGTCACAAATTACATTTCTAATAATTTGTAATTATCATTAATGCCAAAGGCCCAAAGTCGAGAAGCCAATAATTGTAAACAATGCAAGAGAGTGGAGAATTCGTAAATATTTTAAAATTAAATGGCAAAACTCTAAGTCTTTAAAGAAGTAATAGTTGTCCTTCATAACACATCCCCTGAAATAAAAACTAAATTGAAGGCACATGATTTGACAAATCATATTATGTGCAGTTTGAGTATTTCATCATCATCATCATCTAAGCCTCAGTCCCAACTATGTTGGGGTCGACTACATCGATCCTTCGTTTCCATTCAGCTCTATCATGGGTCATATTCTGATTGAGATGTAGAGATTCAAAATCTCTCTTTATAAGCTCATCCCATGTTAATTTAGGCCTTCTTCTTCTACTTATAGTGTTTGACTCAATAGCATTGCTTCGTATAGGCATACTAGTTGGTCTGCGTTGCACATGTCTCTACCATCTGAGTCGGCCCTCGCGCAACTTGTCCTCAATGCTCGCCACCCCCACTTTATTCCTGATATAGTCATTTCTCAAGCGATCTTTTCTTGTCTTCCCACACATCCATCTCAGCATACGTATTTCAGCCATGTTCATCTTGTTGAGACCTTGTTTCTTCACCGTCCAACATTCATTCCCATACAGCATGGCTGGTCGTATAGCTGTTCTATAAAGCTTACTTTCTAACCTGAGAGGGATCTTCTGATCGCATAATACTCTAGTAGCACTCCTCCATTTCAGCCATCCTGCAGTGATCTAGTGACAAACATCATTTTGGACATCCCCGTCTATTTGAATAATAGAACCCAAGTAACGGAATTTATCACATTTTGGTATATCTACTCCGTCCAATTTGGCTCCATCATTCACACTGCGAGATTGGCTGAAATTGCATTGCATATGCTCAGTTTTGCTCCTGCTAATCATCAATTCATTTGATTCCAATGCCTTTCTCCAACGTTCAACTTTATCATTCAATCCATCTTTAGTTTCGTTAATCAAAACAATATCATCAACAAATAACATACACTAAGGAATATCATCCTGAACATTCTTTGTCAACTCATCCATAACAAGAACGAATAGATATGGGCTGAGTGTGGATCCTTGGTGTACCCCAACTGTGATAGGAAAAGTTGGTGTCTCTCCTCCAGGAGTCTTGACACTTGCAGTAGAACTATCATACATGTCTTTGATCAGGTCAATGTATTGGATTGACACACCCTTTTTCTTCAAAACCATCCACAACACTTCTCTGGGTACTCGATCATAAGCCTTTTCGAGATCGATAAACACCATATGAAGATATCTTTTGCTTTGTCTATACTTCTCCATAAGCCTCCTTATAAAAAAATGACATATGTTGTTGATCTTCCAGGCATGAAACCAAATTGGTTGTTTGATACATGCGTTATAGATCTTAACCTCTGCTCAATAATCATCTCCCAAAACTTCATCGTGTGACTCATCAGCTTGATACCTCTGTAGTTTGTACAGCTCTGAACGTCACCTTTGTTCTTGTAGATGGGCAATATAGTACTATTTTTCCACTCATCCGACATCTTCTTGGTCTTCATGATCTTGTTAAAGAAATTTGTTAACCACGTAACTCCCTCATCCCCCATACTCTTCCATACATCAATGGGAATACCGTCTGGTCCGCATGCCTTTCTCATTTTCATCCTTTTCAAAGCATTCTTGACCTCAAATGGTGAAACTCGGCGTGTGTAAATGATATCTCTTGTATTCATGTCACACGAGTCGCTAACATTATATGCAGTATCTCCATTGAAAAACTTGTGGAAGTAATTTCTCCACTGGTTCTTGATATCGTCGTCCTTCACCAATACTCTACCATCTTCATTCTTGATGCATTTGACTTGACTCAAGTCTCTCCCTTTCCTTTCTCTTATACGAGCCATTTTATATATATCTTTTTCCCCTTCTCTAGTGTCTAGCTTCTTATACATATCATCAAAGTATCTAGACCTTGCCTCCCGAACAACCTTTTTAGCCTCTTTCTTTGCTTGCTTGTATCTTTGGAACGTTGCATCATCTCCAGATTTGGGCAAGCTCCTCTAGATCTCCCTTTTCAGTTTAATAGCCTTTTGTACTTCATCATTCCATTACCAAGTCTCCTTCTGTAGAGGCCCACAACCTTTAGACTCCCCCAAAACCTCTTTGGAAATTTTTGTTATGCAGGAGCTCATGTTATGCCACAGTGTTAACATCAGACTCCAAATTCCAAGTTACCTCCTTGATGAGTTTATCATGAAAAGTCAATTTCTTTTCTCCTTTAAGATTCCACCACTTGATCCTATTATCTTGGTTTCTGTTATGCTTGCCTATATTGATCTTCATGTTAATATCCAAAACCACCAACCTATGTTGGGTCGTGAGTTCTTCGCCATGAATCACTTTACAATCCTTGCATATGTTACGATCCACCCGCCTTGTAAGGAGGTTATCAATTTGAGTATTTCATCTCGGATAAAAATGACATCTGACACATTGTAGATTAAAATATTTAATTTGAACATTTCGATAAAAAATAGGAGATATAAAACCAATAAAATGCACTAGAGACTAAAAAAAATTAACCAAGGTGGCATATTAGACGAGGAACAAGGCAAGGCACCTCCCCTTAGGTTGCCTTGTCACATAGGTGCACACCTCAATAAGTTTGAGGCTCGAGACTTTTAGGTTAACATAGATGGAATGATGTAAGAAACAAGAATAGATAATAAGATCATCAAGAAAGCGATCAAAATAGCAATGTGGTAAGCAAACAAAGTTGGTTATGAGAGAGTACATGGTGGTTTTGAGCCTTTTTGATAGGTAGTTGGAATGGACGAGAGCGGATACTTGATTTAGTAGTTGCCTATGATTTGATTTTGGCAACCACTCATTTTGATGAAAGGGATTCACGTATGATCACTTTTAAGGGTGCATTGATGCAGGACAATCGTAGCCTTTGAAATAGTCATTTGAACAATATGTAAAATGTTATTTAGTTTCCTTGTATTTTAGGGTTATTTGATATTTTTCCTAGTTTGTCTTATAAAGCCTGTGGTTTAGTCCCACATCGACTACTTATCAGTTAGTTGGGTTTAAACGCCTATATTTAGGTTTTGTAAGGCTCTTTAGAAAAGCAGACTTGATGATTGAAATCTTTTGATGAGCTATATTTTCCATTGATTAGTTTTATCAATTAGTAAAACTTTTGATAATTAGTTTAGATTTTAATCATTAAGCTCTCTATTGAGCATTTTTGTAGTCAAGTTGGTTACTTTCTTACAAGGCAAATAGATAAAAATATGTGCAAAGTTTGTTAAGCAATCCTTAGAGAAGGAGTCATCACCCAATGTAGGTTAGTGAGTTTGGATATTAACATGAAGATCCACAAGAGTAAACATAAGGGCACCCAAGATAGATTCTAGTGGTGGAACGTCAGAGGAGATAAGAAAACCACATTTTAATCTTATCAACGATGACAGTTAAAGTTTAGATTTTGAAGTTAACAAAATGTGGAATAGTATGAACTCTTTCTTTGAAGAATTGTCAAGGAAGTTTTGGGGCAGTCAAAAGGTCTTGAGCCTCCATAAAATTAGACATGGTGGTGGAATGACAAAGTACAAAAATCTATAAAACATAAGACAGAAATCAATGTTTCAAAAAACAGTTCATGCGGTCGCATATGCAGTTTGGACCCTTGACCGAACCACATATGGGAAACAGTGCCTAAAAAGGACCATGGCCGGATATAAGGCCGCATAGACACATATAAGGTCGATTCATCTCCAATTTTTGAATGGTCGAATTGCTAAGCTGGTAATTTGTATCGTCACCCCCATACTTCATGTAACTAAAACCACCACCTACATTCGGTCTACCTTCTGTTTCCATTTCCTTTTTTTTACATTACATTCATCTATGGTTGTTATACATTTAGCTCATTATTGCATATTTGTATATATTTAGTTGTGTTTGATTGCATATTTGCATGATTGCATCTATAATATGTAATTCTAAAAAAATGATAATGTAATTGTATGATTACCATATATTTATTATGGATATAATAATTGAAAAATAAAAAAAATTCAAAACTGCATATACTTCTGCATGTACCCCACATACCGCATATACTCTATTCAGTGACCTCTCCGAACGTACAACGCATTATGAAAGAAACTCACAGGAGCACGCCCAATCTTGAGACAATGCAACTTCCTAGAGATGCTATTTCGAAAAGAAGGAAGCTAGGAAAGCTGTCTTAGAGGCTAGATGTAGAAATTTTGGAGAGGTATTAAATAAGTTAGATAATAGAGAAGGGAAGAATGATGCATATAAAACCACCCACTTAAAAGAGAAATGGAACATATTTGGGCCAACGGAAACAAATAAAAAATGAAGATGGAACGACGTTGGTTACAATTTTATGATAAACCATGTGTGTGTGTCTGGTTAGGGTACCACATAGAGTATATGCTAGATGCATGTCATATCTAGGGCATATATGATTTTAGATTTTGAATGAATAATTTATATATTAGCATAATATTATATATTTATTTTAAATAGTGTAATAATACATATTAATTTGTAAACTTATAAATATACCATTATATATATTTATTGCATATATTTATATGCGGATGTGTGTTTGTCTGTATAAGTAGTTCAATAGATAATTGAACAAGTTAGTTGATGAAAAAGTACAGAGATAGTCTCTATAGAAAAAATGATAGTTTATGCTCTGCATATGGTCGCATACCAGGTTGCATAGCCATATGCGGTTTGAGGGGCTGATCGAACGACATGTGCGGACACATGGGCTGCATATGAGAAAACTTGTTTGTCAAGGACGATGATGCCAAGAATCACTTGAAAAAAACTCTTATAAGCTTTTCAATGGAAATACTATAAATAATGTCATTGACTTGTATGCCACGTGTACAAGAAATGTCACCCACACTCAACCTAAAACACTATCAAAGGTTAAGAATCCTTTCAATAAGATGAAAATGGGACACGTGGGCTAAATATTATCCCTATTGATTTATGAAAGAGTCGAGGGAGAAATGAGTTACGTTGTAAACAACTTTCTTCGAAAAAAATATGATGAAGAAATACTAGATAAGCGAAGAAATAGTACCATAGCTACCCATCTACAAAAACAAAGGAAATGTTCAAAGTTGCATGCACTATATACTGAAGTTGATGTGTCACTATGAAGCTTTGGGACATGATTATTGAGCAAAGATTCAAATCTATAGTGCAGTTATTAGACACCCGATCCGGTTTGACGCCTGAAGATCCACAACATATGGTATTTTTCTAAGGCATGGAGGAGTATAGAGAGCAAAATTAATTTCCATATGGTTCACATTCATTTAGAAATGGCTTATGATTGAGTACATAGGGAAGCACTTTGGTTGGTTTTTGAGAAAAAGAGTTTCAATCCAATGCATTAATCAAAGATGGATAGCTCAATTGTGCGTATCAGGATTCTAGGAGGGGAGATTCCAAGATTTCCCTCTAAAATTAGGGTACATCAAGAATCCTCATGAAGCCCATATCTTATTGTTCTTGTTAGGGATGAGTTGACAAACCATGTTCAAAAGTATCGCCGGTGTACGGAATTTGCTAATGATGTAATGCTGATGGGTACATATATTGAAAACCTCTAGAGGGGGGGGTGAATAGAGTTTTATAGAGATTTTAAAATAATTTAAACTCAAGCAACCACAAAGAAAGATTGGACAAAGAGACACAAGGGTTTAGAGTGGTTCCTAGCCTTAGCAAATACTAAGGTAGTCAGTCCACTACCCGGTTGCTTACCCAACCGGGATTTGAAAAGAAATTATTTTATTACCTCACAAGGATTTTACATAAAATACATTTCTTTTCCCTAAACCCTTTAAGCAGCCTTCACCTAGAAGTAATCGCCCAACTCGAAGCAGCCTTCCCTTGAAGTAGATGCACCAACACCCGTTGCACCAGCCTTCTGAAGTAGCTTCCCGTGCGATAGCCTTCTTGAAGTAGCTTGAAGTCCCCTTCTCCACCTGAGAAGTCCACCCTCTCCAATCCGCAGCCTCCAACCCTAGGAGTAGCAAGGAGAGTACAAGGAATAAATAGGAACAAGAAGGAAATACAGAAATTACAATACCGTTGTAAGCACAAGGCTTGATTTTCCTATATCAAGCGTTTGGATCTCCCAACCAAGATATATAGCAATGTGATTATTATGTGTAGGAGATCCTAGTCTATAGGACACAAAATGGTAGCAATATGAATGTATAACAAGTGTGGGAATTGCACTATTGCTCTAAACAGATTGCCAATGTAGTGTATGCTCAAAGATTGCACAATTGAGTATATAAGTGTGTTCTAGTGTCCTATGGCTTGTCCTATTTATAGGAATGGCCTAAGTATGCTTAAGGACGTTCTAGACAACTTCTAGGGGGTTCCTAGTGCTTAACTAGCCGTTAGGAATAAGTTAGGCGCATTAGCAACGGCTAGTTAATTAATTCTGCAGTTGCTGTCAGAGACCATCTCGGTCGAGGACTTGTCGACCGAGATGCCCGGTCGGTCGATGATTTTTCGACCGACAGGCTCTCTGGATTAACGTTTATTTGCAACTGTCAACTGCTGTGTCTAACGACTACTTTTGGTCAATCTCGGTCGAGAAGTTTGTCGACCGAGAGTGTCTCGGTCGAGGAGTGTGGTCGACCGAGATTGACTCTGTTTTCAATCTTTCAATTAAGATACTAAGTGAGTGCATGAGTGTGCATTATGTGATCCTATTAGAAGGAGATGACCTAACTAAGTGTAGTGTTTAGTTAGGGAGATCTAACGCTTGATTTACATGAAGTCTAAGTACTTGTACATTATATATTTGTACAAGTTTACATATGATTACATTGCATGATATTTATAAACATTCAAGCGTAAGGATTCCCTAGAACTTTGTCATCACCTTGTTCCTGCACACTTAAGTAGCTCGTTAGATTAATAAGAATGAAATGTTTGTCATCATCGAAACAAAGGGTTTTATCATAATATCCAATTTATCCAACAATCTCCCCCTTTTTGAAATGACAAACATTTCCTAAATATGAAATAAGGAAATATAAAGTATATGAGTTTCATACCTGAAAATTTACCTTTTGTAGCCATTTATGTTTTTCAAGTAAGTGCTGGCCAAGATGTGATGAAACTCTTTTATATATATTTTTATATTCTTTCTCCCCCTTTGTCATTTCAAAAAGATATCCAAAGTTGAATGTTTTATTTTTCTTCTCCCCCTTAATATAATGCTCCCCCTTAATTAGATATCCTATTAGGAACATTGATTTTTATCTAATTTATCCATAATTTGTTTCTCAATCATTCGCAAAGGATGTTAAGCCTTGAAATGAAATGAGATACCTTTAAGCATATGATGAAATGTATATGAATTTCTCATATATCAAAGGATGTTAAGCCCTAGATTAGATGAGAATCCTCTAAGCTTAGAGTACCTAAAAATGTCTCCATCCAAATGCAAGAGAGTTCCTTCAAGTACAAGATACCAATTTCAATAAATTCATAACTTTCTTGAAAATATTCAGTTATACATAGTGATTTCAAAGTATTTGTAAGCTTCTTTTAAACAATGATCAAAGTTTTAATGATCTCCCCCTTTTTCTTATGTTTTGCTCCCCCTTCGATAGATATCTCAAATGAAAGTGTGAATACTCAGCAATTACATAAAATGTCCAAGATTTTAACAAAGATGTATGCAATTATGTCAATCTGGAAAAACAGAAACCCAGTCGGTCGACAGTTGCTCGACCGACAACGTTCTCGGTCGACTAGTTGCTCAACCGAGAATGTTTCTGGAGAACTATTTTGTTATTTGAAAATTTAATTTTAATTTGTAATAGTTGCCTGTTTTAATTATTATTATTCCCTTATTTGTTATGCTCTACAATAATGAACTGATAACTCATATTTTGAAGATGTCATCATAAGCCAAACAAAGAACCATGCAAATTTCATTCAATATCATGAAGAAGATTACAATCATATAGAATTTGACTAATCATTTGTATTACAACCATAGCGCCCCTTGGTCAAATTTTTATTTTAACCAAGAGGCATATTATGCAGGTTTCCAGTATGAATCATTCATATGCGAAGTATGAGTTCTGCAGATAGCTTGCAAATATCAATTTGAGACACATTAAAGTGTACTAATTATGAGAGCTTAATAAGGACATCAAATATGGTGAAGCATATTCAAGAATAATATCCATTCATGAATTTAAGATTACTTTGGATAGACAAAAATTTATTTGAAACATTTTATTCATTGCAAGTATTTCTGAAAAAGAAATGTGCAATAAAAGAATGATTAAATAGAATCTTTCAAGAATAATTTTCACATACAATGTAAAGATTTACAGCAGTTTGAGATAAACGTATGTGTATCAAGGTGCTGTTAAATCTTTTTAATTTTTGATTTTGTTATCCCTAAATGTTAAGTTGAGATAGACATAAGGATATACAAATTAAGGTCTATGGTCATATCTCAACTTAGTCGAACCTATTTAATTTGGGGTTTTTGGAACCCATACCATTTCGACATGCTTTTTCTTGTATGGGCATGAAAAAGAATAATGTCCAAGGCGTGAGCAATAATGACAACAAATTGAATCAACCTCAAGCCTTTTTCTATAGTTTTGATCTAGGTTATTCTTGGGTATATACATTTTTGTGCCTCTAGGTATATAAGCGGATTGACTCGCTTGTGTTCTTCTAGGTTGTTGATGGGATTTCTCATTAGGCTTATAACCTAGTCCTCTTCTCCCTATGTGATGATAGGAATTTTCTAATATTCTATCAAGGATTCCATTGTTGCTTAACTTACTAACTTCTTGTTGCAACTTAACGATCTCATCCATTCTTTTCTTGATATCTAATTTTGCTTGATCTAGATTGGATGATAACATATTTCTTTCTTTCACTATATTGTCATAATCTACATGGGTGCACAATATAGGTTGTTTTTGAATATCATTTAACTTTGCAAGCAATTCAGTCTTTTCTTGACATAGAAGATCATAGTTAGTCTCTAGAGTGAAAATTTTCACTTCACTATTACTTAGAGATGATTTCAAAGTACGATTGTCAGACATAATGCTATCTTTTTCAAAACCAAGAGTATTCAATTTAGCATATAAATCGTCATTTTCGGATGTAAGCTCAAGAAGTCTAGCATTTAGATCATCATTTTCTTTATTTGATTTCTTCAATTTCTTTTTGTATTCAACATATTTGTTATGTGTTTCTTCAATAATAGTAACTAACTCTTCTTTAGGTAAATCAAGCAAGCTTACCTCTTCTTCTTCTTCCTCACTTATTGTAGCAACGAAACATTCTTTATGTGTATCTTCTTTCTTTGACCTCCATGGACATCTAAAAGTAGAGTGCTTTGTTCCTAAGCACCAATTGCAACTTGTCGCACATTGGTCCATGCTCCTTTTCTTGTGGTTGTAGTCACCTCCTCCCTTTATCTCTTCAAGACCTTGTTAGGGCTCCTTGAAGCCTGCTCTGATACCAATTGAAAACCTCTAGAGGGGGGGGGTGAATAGAGTTTTATAGAGATTTTAAAATAATTTAAACTCAAGCAACCACAAAGAAAGATTGGACAAAGAGACACAAGGGTTTAGAGTGGTTCCTAGCCTTAGCAAATACTAAGGTAGTCAGTCCACTACCCGGTTGCTTACCCAACCGGGATTTGAAAAGAAATTATTTTATTACCTCACAAGGATTTTACATAAAATACATTTCTTTTCCCTAAACCCTTTAAGCAGCCTTCACCTAGAAGTAATCGCCCAACTCGAAGCAGCCTTCCCTTGAAGTAGATGCACCAACACCCGTTGCACCAGCCTTCTGAAGTAGCTTCCCGTGCGATAGCCTTCTTGAAGTAGCTTGAAGTCCCCTTCTCCACCTGAGAAGTCCACCCTCTCCAATCCGCAGCCTCCAACCCTAGGAGTAGCAAGGAGAGTACAAGGAATAAATAGGAACAAGAAGGAAATACAGAAATTACAATACCGTTGTAAGCACAAGGCTTGATTTTCCTATATCAAGCGTTTGGATCTCCCAACCAAGATATATAGCAATGTGATTATTATGTGTAGGAGATCCTAGTCTATAGGACACAAAATGGTAGCAATATGAATGTATAACAAGTGTGGGAATTGCACTATTGCTCTAAACAGATTGCCAATGTAGTGTATGCTCAAAGATTGCACAATTGAGTATATAAGTGTGTTCTAGTGTCCTATGGCTTGTCCTATTTATAGGAATGGCCTAAGTATGCTTAAGGACGTTCTAGACAACTTCTAGGGGGTTCCTAGTGCTTAACTAGCCGTTAGGAATAAGTTAGGCGCATTAGCAACGGCTAGTTAATTAATTCTGCAGTTGCTGTCAGAGACCATCTCGGTCGAGGACTTGTCGACCGAGATGCCCGGTCGGTCGAGGATTTTTCGACCGACAGGCTCTCTGGATTAACGTTTATTTGCAACTGTCAACTGCTGTGTCTAACGACTACTTTTGGTCAATCTCGGTCGAGAAGTTTGTCGACCGAGAGTGTCTCGGTCGAGGAGTGTGGTCGACCGAGATTGACTCTGTTTTCAATCTTTCAATTAAGATACTAAGTGAGTGCATGAGTGTGCATTATGTGATCCTATTAGAAGGAGATGACCTAACTAAGTGTAGTGTTTAGTTAGGGAGATCTAACGCTTGATTTACATGAAGTCTAAGTACTTGTACATTATATATTTGTACAAGTTTACATATGATTACATTGCATGATATTTATAAACATTCAAGCGTAAGGATTCCCTAGAACTTTGTCATCACCTTGTTCCTGCACACTTAAGTAGCTCGTTAGATTAATAAGAATGAAATGTTTGTCATCATCGAAACAAAGGGTTTTATCATAATATCCAATTTATCCAACAATCTCCCCCTTTTTGAAGATGACAAACATTTCCTAAATATGAAATAAGGAAATATAAAGTATATGAGTTTCATACCTGAAAATTTACCTTTTGTAGCCATTTATGTTTTTCAAATAAGTGCTGGCCAAGATGTGATGAAACTCTTTTATATATATTTTTATATTCTTTCTCCCCCTTTGTCATTTCAAAAAGATATCCAAAGTTGAATGTTTTATTTTTCTTCTCCCCCTTAATATAATGCTCCCCCTTAATTAGATATCCTATTAGGAACATTGATTTTTATCTAATTTATCCATAATTTGTTTCTCAATCATTCGCAAAGGATGTTAAGCCTTGAAATGAAATGAGATACCTTTAAGCATATGATGAAATGTATATGAATTTCTCATATATCAAAGGATGTTAAGCCCTAGATTAGATGAGAATCCTCTAAGCTTAGAGTACCTAAAAATGTCTCCATCCAAATGCAAGAGAGTTCCTTCAAGTACAAGATACCAATTTCAATAAATTCATAACTTTCTTGAAAATATTCAGTTATACATAGTGATTTCAAAGTATTTGTAAGCTTCTTTTAAACAATGATCAAAGTTTTAATGATCTCCCCCTTTTTCTTATGTTTTGCTCCCCCTTCGATAGATATCTCAAATGAAAGTGTGAATACTCAGCAATTACATAAAATGTCCAAGATTTTAACAAAGATGTATGCAATTATGTCAATCTGGAAAAACAGAAACCCAGTCGGTCGACAGTTGCTCGACCGACAACGTTCTCGGTCGACTAGTTGCTCGACCGAGAATGTTTCTGGAGAACTATTTTGTTATTTGAAAATTTAATTTTAATTTGTAATAGTTGCCTGTTTTAATTATTATTATTCCCTTATTTGTTATGCTCTACAATAATGAACTGATAACTCATATTTTGAAGATGTCATCATAAGCCAAACAAAGAACCATGCAAATTTCATTCAATATCATGAAGAAGATTACAATCATATAGAATTTGACTAATCATTTGTATTACAACCATAGCGCCCCTTGGTCAAATTTTTATTTTAACCAAGAGGCATATTATGCAGGTTTCCAGTATGAATCATTCATATGCGAAGTATGAGTTCTGCAGATAGCTTGCAAATATCAATTTGAGACACATTAAAGTGTACTAATTATGAGAGCTTAATAAGGACATCAAATATGGTGAAGCATATTCAAGAATAATATCCATTCATGAATTTAAGATTACTTTGGATAGACAAAAATTTATTTGAAACATTTTATTCATTGCAAGTATTTCTGAAAAAGAAATGTGCAATAAAAGAATGATTAAATAGAATCTTTCAAGAATAATTTTCACATACAATGTAAAGATTTACAGCAGTTTGAGATAAACGTATGTGTATCAAGGTGCTGTTAAATCTTTTTAATTTTTGATTTTGTTATCCCTAAATGTTAAGTTGAGATAGACATAAGGATATACAAATTAAGGTCTATGGTCATATCTCAACTTAGTCGAACCTATTTAATTTGGGGTTTTTGGAACCCATACCATTTCGACATGCTTTTTCTTGTATGGGCATGAAAAAGAATAATGTCCAAGGCGTGAGCAATAATGACAACAAATTGAATCAACCTCAAGCCTTTTTCTATAGTTTTGATCTAGGTTATTCTTGGGTATATACATTTTTGTGCCTCTAGGTATATAAGCGGATTGACTCGCTTGTGTTCTTCTAGGTTGTTGATGGGATTTCTCATTAGGCTTATAACCTAGTCCTCTTCTCCCTATGTGATGATAGGAATTTTCTAATATTCTATCAAGGATTCCATTGTTGCTTAACTTACTAACTTCTTGTTGCAACTTAACGATCTCATCCATTCTTTTCTTGATATCTAATTTTGCTTGATCTAGATTGGATGATAACATATTTCTTTCTTTCACTATATTGTCATAATCTACATGGGTGCACAATATAGGTTGTTTTTGAATATCATTTAACTTTGCAAGCAATTCAGTCTTTTCTTGACATAGAAGATCATAGTTAGTCTCTAGAGTGAAAATTTTCACTTCACTATTACTTAGAGATGATTTCAAAGTACGATTGTCAGACATAATGCTATCTTTTTCAAAACCAAGAGTATTCAATTTAGCATATAAATCGTCATTTTCGGATGTAAGCTCAAGAAGTCTAGCATTTAGATCATCATTTTCTTTATTTGATTTCTTCAATTTCTTTTTGTATTCAACATATTTGTTATGTGTTTCTTCAATAATAGTAACTAACTCTTCTTTAGGTAAATCAAGCAAGCTTACCTCTTCTTCTTCTTCCTCACTTATTGTAGCAACGAAACATTCTTTATGTGTATCTTCTTTCTTTGACCTCCATGGACATCTAAAAGTAGAGTGCTTTGTTCCTAAGCACCAATTGCAACTTGTCGCACATTGGTCCATGCTCCTTTTCTTGTGGTTGTAGTCACCTCCTCCCTTTATCTCTTCAAGACCTTGTTAGGGCTCCTTGAAGCCTGCTCTGATACCAATTGAAAACCTCTAGAGGGGGGGGGGTGAATAGAGTTTTATAGAGATTTTAAAATAATTTAAACTCAAGCAACCACAAAGAAAGATTGGACAAAGAGACACAAGGGTTTAGAGTGGTTCCTAGCCTTAGCAAATACTAAGGTAGTCAGTCCACTACCCGGTTGCTTACCCAACCGGGATTTGAAAAGAAATTATTTTATTACCTCACAAGGATTTTACATAAAATACATTTCTTTTCCCTAAACCCTTTAAGCAGCCTTCACCTAGAAGTAATCGCCCAACTCGAAGCAGCCTTCCCTTGAAGTAGATGCACCAACACCCGTTGCACCAACCTTCTGAAGTAGCTTCCCGTGCGATAGCCTTCTTGAAATAGCTTGAAGTCCCCTTCTCCACCTGAGAAGTCCACCCTCTCCAATCCGCATCCTCCAACCCTAGGAGTAGCAAGGAGAGTACAAGGAATAAATAGGAACAAGAAGGAAATACAGAAATTACAATACCGTTGTAAGCACAAGGCTTGATTTTCCTATATCAAGCGTTTGGATCTCCCAACCAAGATATATAGCAATGTGATTATTATGTGTAGGAGATCCTAGTCTATAGGACACAAAATGGTAGCAATATGAATGTATAACAAGTGTGGGAATTGCACTATTGCTCTAAACAGATTGCCAATGTAGTGTATGCTCAAAGATTGCACAATTGAGTATATAAGTGTGTTCTAGTGTCCTATGGCTTGTCCTATTTATAGGAATGGCCTAAGTATGCTTAAGGACGTTCTAGACAACTTCTAGGGGGTTTCTAGTGCTTAACTAGCCGTTAGGAATAAGTTAGGCGCATTAGCAACGGCTAGTTAATTAATTCTGCAGTTGCTGTCAGAGACCATCTCGGTCGAGGACTTGTCGACCGAGATGCCCGGTCGGTCGAGGATTTTTCGACCGACAGGCTCTCTGGATTAACGTTTATTTGCAACTGTCAACTGCTGTGTCTAACGACTACTTTTGGTCAATCTCGGTCGAGAAGTTTGTCGACCGAGAGTGTCTCGGTCGAGGAGTGTGGTCGACCGAGATTGACTCTGTTTTCAATCTTTCAATTAAGATACTAAGTGAGTGCATGAGTGTGCATTATGTGATCCTATTAGAAGGAGATGACCTAACTAAGTGTAGTGTTTAGTTAGGGAGATCTAACGCTTGATTTACATGAAGTCTAAGTACTTGTACATTATATATTTGTACAAGTTTACATATGATTACATTGCATGATATTTATAAACATTCAAGCGTAAGGATTCCCTAGAACTTTGTCATCACCTTGTTCCTGCACACTTAAGTAGCTCGTTAGATTAATAAGAATGAAATGTTTGTCATCATCGAAACAAAGGGTTTTATCATAATATCCAATTTATCCAACAATCTCCCCCTTTTTGAAGATGACAAACATTTCCTAAATATGAAATAAGGAAATATAAAGTATATGAGTTTCATACCTGAAAATTTACCTTTTGTAGCCATTTATGTTTTTCAAATAAGTGCTGGCCAAGATGTGATGAAACTCTTTTATATATATTTTTATATTCTTTCTCCCCCTTTGTCATTTCAAAAAGATATCCAAAGTTGAATGTTTTATTTTTCTTCTCCCCCTTAATATAATGCTCCCCCTTAATTAGATATCCTATTAGGAACATTGATTTTTATCTAATTTATCCATAATTTGTTTCTCAATCATTCGCAAAGGATGTTAAGCCTTGAAATGAAATGAGATACCTTTAAGCATATGATGAAATGTATATGAATTTCTCATATATCAAAGGATGTTAAGCCCTAGATTAGATGAGAATCCTCTAAGCTTAGAGTACCTAAAAATGTCTCCATCCAAATGCAAGAGAGTTCCTTCAAGTACAAGATACCAATTTCAATAAATTCATAACTTTCTTGAAAATATTCAGTTATACATAGTGATTTCAAAGTATTTGTAAGCTTCTTTTAAACAATGATCAAAGTTTTAATGATCTCCCCCTTTTTCTTATGTTTTGCTCCCCCTTCGATAGATATCTCAAATGAAAGTGTGAATACTCAGCAATTACATAAAATGTCCAAGATTTTAACAAAGATGTATGCAATTATGTCAATCTGGAAAAACAGAAACCCAGTCGGTCGACAGTTGCTCGACCGACAACGTTCTCGGTCGACTAGTTGCTCGACCGAGAATGTTTCTGGAGAACTATTTTGTTATTTGAAAATTTAATTTTAATTTGTAATAGTTGCCTGTTTTAATTATTATTATTCCCTTATTTGTTATGCTCTACAATAATGAACTGATAACTCATATTTTGAAGATGTCATCATAAGCCAAACAAAGAACCATGCAAATTTCATTCAATATCATGAAGAAGATTACAATCATATAGAATTTGACTAATCATTTGTATTACAACCATAGCGCCCCTTGGTCAAATTTTTATTTTAACCAAGAGGCATATTATGCAGGTTTCCAGTATGAATCATTCATATGCGAAGTATGAGTTCTGCAGATAGCTTGCAAATATCAATTTGAGACACATTAAAGTGTACTAATTATGAGAGCTTAATAAGGACATCAAATATGGTGAAGCATATTCAAGAATAATATCCATTCATGAATTTAAGATTACTTTGGATAGACAAAAATTTATTTGAAACATTTTATTCATTGCAAGTATTTCTGAAAAAGAAATGTGCAATAAAAGAATGATTAAATAGAATCTTTCAAGAATAATTTTCACATACAATGTAAAGATTTACAGCAGTTTGAGATAAACGTATGTGTATCAAGGTGCTGTTAAATCTTTTTAATTTTTGATTTTGTTATCCCTAAATGTTAAGTTGAGATAGACATAAGGATATACAAATTAAGGTCTATGGTCATATCTCAACTTAGTCGAACCTATTTAATTTGGGGTTTTTGGAACCCATACCATTTCGACATGCTTTTTCTTGTATGGGCATGAAAAAGAATAATTTCCAAGGCGTGAGCAATAATGACAACAAATTGAATCAACCTCAAGCCTTTTTCTATAGTTTTGATCTAGGTTATTCTTGGGTATATACATTTTTGTGCCTCTAGGTATATAAGCGGATTGACTCGCTTGTGTTCTTCTAGGTTGTTGATGGGATTTCTCATTAGGCTTATAACCTAGTCCTCTTCTCCCTATGTGATGATAGGAATTTTCTAATATTCTATCAAGGATTCCATTGTTGCTTAACTTACTAACTTCTTGTTGCAACTTAACGATCTCATCCATTCTTTTCTTGATATCTAATTTTGCTTGATCTAGATTGGATGATAACATATTTCTTTCTTTCACTATATTGTCATAATCTACATGGGTGCACAATATAGGTTGTTTTTGAATATCATTTAACTTTGCAAGCAATTCAGTCTTTTCTTGACATAGAAGATCATAGTTAGTCTCTAGAGTGAAAATTTTCACTTCACTATTACTTAGAGATGATTTCAAAGTACGATTGTCAGACATAATGCTATCTTTTTCAAAACCAAGAGTATTCAATTTAGCATATAAATCGTCATTTTCGGATGTAAGCTCAAGAAGTCTAGCATTTAGATCATCATTTTCTTTATTTGATTTCTTCAATTTCTTTTTGTATTCAACATATTTGTTATGTGTTTCTTCAATAATAGTAACTAACTCTTCTTTAGGTAAATCAAGCAAGCTTACCTCTTCTTCTTCTTCCTCACTTATTGTAGCAACGAAACATTCTTTATGTGTATCTTCTTTCTTTGACCTCCATGGACATCTAAAAGTAGAGTGCTTTGTTCCTAAGCACCAATTGCAACTTGTCGCACATTGGTCCATGCTCCTTTTCTTGTGGTTGTAGTCACCTCCTCCCTTTATCTCTTCAAGACCTTGTTAGGGCTCCTTGAAGCCTGCTCTGATACCAATTGAAAACCTCTAGAGGGGGGGGGTGAATAGAGTTTTATAGAGATTTTAAAATAATTTAAACTCAAGCAACCACAAAGAAAGATTGGACAAAGAGACACAAGGGTTTAGAGTGGTTCCTAGCCTTAGCAAATACTAAGGTAGTCAGTCCACTACCCGGTTGCTTACCCAACCGGGATTTGAAAAGAAATTATTTTATTACCTCACAAGGATTTTACATAAAATACATTTCTTTTCCCTAAACCCTTTAAGCAGCCTTCACCTAGAAGTAATCGCCCAACTCGAAGCAGCCTTCCCTTGAAGTAGATGCACCAACACCCGTTGCACCAGCCTTCTGAAGTAGCTTCCCGTGCGATAGCCTTCTTGAAGTAGCTTGAAGTCCCCTTCTCCACCTGAGAAGTCCACCCTCTCCAATCCGCAGCCTCCAACCCTAGGAGTAGCAAGGAGAGTACAAGGAATAAATAGGAACAAGAAGGAAATACAGAAATTACAATACCGTTGTAAGCACAAGGCTTGATTTTCCTATATCAAGCGTTTGGATCTCCCAACCAAGATATATAGCAATGTGATTATTATGTGTAGGAGATCCTAGTCTATAGGACACAAAATGGTAGCAATATGAATGTATAACAAGTGTGGGAATTGCACTATTGCTCTAAACAGATTGCCAATGTAGTGTATGCTCAAAGATTGCACAATTGAGTATATAAGTGTGTTCTAGTGTCCTATGGCTTGTCCTATTTATAGGAATGGCCTAAGTATGCTTAAGGACGTTCTAGACAACTTCTAGGGGGTTCCTAGTGCTTAACTAGCCGTTAGGAATAAGTTAGGCGCATTAGCAACGGCTAGTTAATTAATTCTGCAGTTGCTGTCAGAGACCATCTCGGTCGAGGACTTGTCGACCGAGATGCCCGGTCGGTCGAGGATTTTTCGACCGACAGGCTCTCTGGATTAACGTTTATTTGCAACTGTCAACTGCTGTGTCTAACGACTACTTTTGGTCAATCTCGGTCGAGAAGTTTGTCGACCGAGAGTGTCTCGGTCGAGGAGTGTGGTCGACCGAGATTGACTCTGTTTTCAATCTTTCAATTAAGATACTAAGTGAGTGCATGAGTGTGCATTATGTGATCCTATTAGAAGGAGATGACCTAACTAAGTGTAGTGTTTAGTTAGGGAGATCTAACGCTTGATTTACATGAAGTCTAAGTACTTGTACATTATATATTTGTACAAGTTTACATATGATTACATTGCATGATATTTATAAACATTCAAGCGTAAGGATTCCCTAGAACTTTGTCATCACCTTGTTCCTGCACACTTAAGTAGCTCGTTAGATTAATAAGAATGAAATGTTTGTCATCATCGAAACAAAGGGTTTTATCATAATATC
Source organism: Alisma plantago-aquatica (assembly GCA_963693085.1). Lineage (NCBI taxonomy): Eukaryota > Viridiplantae > Streptophyta > Magnoliopsida > Alismatales > Alismataceae > Alisma > Alisma plantago-aquatica. The sequence goes on along the minus strand of OY856414.1, from coordinate 764,338,517 downwards.
CAATTTATCCAACAATCTCCCCCTTTTTGAAGATGACAAACATTTCCTAAATATGAAATAAGGAAATATAAAGTATATGAGTTTCATACCTGAAAATTTACCTTTTGTAGCCATTTATGTTTTTCAAATAAGTGCTGGCCAAGATGTGATGAAACTCTTTTATATATATTTTTATATTCTTTCTCCCCCTTTGTCATTTCAAAAAGATATCCAAAGTTGAATGTTTTATTTTTCTTCTCCCCCTTAATATAATGCTCCCCCTTAATTAGATATCCTATTAGGAACATTGATTTTTATCTAATTTATCCATAATTTGTTTCTCAATCATTCGCAAAGGATGTTAAGCCTTGAAATGAAATGAGATACCTTTAAGCATATGATGAAATGTATATGAATTTCTCATATATCAAAGGATGTTAAGCCCTAGATTAGATGAGAATCCTCTAAGCTTAGAGTACCTAAAAATGTCTCCATCCAAATGCAAGAGAGTTCCTTCAAGTACAAGATACCAATTTCAATAAATTCATAACTTTCTTGAAAATATTCAGTTATACATAGTGATTTCAAAGTATTTGTAAGCTTCTTTTAAACAATGATCAAAGTTTTAATGATCTCCCCCTTTTTCTTATGTTTTGCTCCCCCTTCGATAGATATCTCAAATGAAAGTGTGAATACTCAGCAATTACATAAAATGTCCAAGATTTTAACAAAGATGTATGCAATTATGTCAATCTGGAAAAACAGAAACCCAGTCGGTCGACAGTTGCTCGACCGACAACGTTCTCGGTCGACTAGTTGCTCGACCGAGAATGTTTCTGGAGAACTATTTTGTTATTTGAAAATTTAATTTTAATTTGTAATAGTTGCCTGTTTTAATTATTATTATTCCCTTATTTGTTATGCTCTACAATAATGAACTGATAACTCATATTTTGAAGATGTCATCATAAGCCAAACAAAGAACCATGCAAATTTCATTCAATATCATGAAGAAGATTACAATCATATAGAATTTGACTAATCATTTGTATTACAACCATAGCGCCCCTTGGTCAAATTTTTATTTTAACCAAGAGGCATATTATGCAGGTTTCCAGTATGAATCATTCATATGCGAAGTATGAGTTCTGCAGATAGCTTGCAAATATCAATTTGAGACACATTAAAGTGTACTAATTATGAGAGCTTAATAAGGACATCAAATATGGTGAAGCATATTCAAGAATAATATCCATTCATGAATTTAAGATTACTTTGGATAGACAAAAATTTATTTGAAACATTTTATTCATTGCAAGTATTTCTGAAAAAGAAATGTGCAATAAAAGAATGATTAAATAGAATCTTTCAAGAATAATTTTCACATACAATGTAAAGATTTACAGCAGTTTGAGATAAACGTATGTGTATCAAGGTGCTGTTAAATCTTTTTAATTTTTGATTTTGTTATCCCTAAATGTTAAGTTGAGATAGACATAAGGATATACAAATTAAGGTCTATGGTCATATCTCAACTTAGTCGAACCTATTTAATTTGGGGTTTTTGGAACCCATACCATTTCGACATGCTTTTTCTTGTATGGGCATGAAAAAGAATAATGTCCAAGGCGTGAGCAATAATGACAACAAATTGAATCAACCTCAAGCCTTTTTCTATAGTTTTGATCTAGGTTATTCTTGGGTATATACATTTTTGTGCCTCTAGGTATATAAGCGGATTGACTCGCTTGTGTTCTTCTAGGTTGTTGATGGGATTTCTCATTAGGCTTATAACCTAGTCCTCTTCTCCCTATGTGATGATAGGAATTTTCTAATATTCTATCAAGGATTCCATTGTTGCTTAACTTACTAACTTCTTGTTGCAACTTAACGATCTCATCCATTCTTTTCTTGATATCTAATTTTGCTTGATCTAGATTGGATGATAACATATTTCTTTCTTTCACTATATTGTCATAATCTACATGGGTGCACAATATAGGTTGTTTTTGAATATCATTTAACTTTGCAAGCAATTCAGTCTTTTCTTGACATAGAAGATCATAGTTAGTCTCTAGAGTGAAAATTTTCACTTCACTATTACTTAGAGATGATTTCAAAGTACGATTGTCAGACATAATGCTATCTTTTTCAAAACCAAGAGTATTCAATTTAGCATATAAATCGTCATTTTCGGATGTAAGCTCAAGAAGTCTAGCATTTAGATCATCATTTTCTTTATTTGATTTCTTCAATTTCTTTTTGTATTCAACATATTTGTTATGTGTTTCTTCAATAATAGTAACTAACTCTTCTTTAGGTAAATCAAGCAAGCTTACCTCTTCTTCTTCTTCCTCACTTATTGTAGCAACGAAACATTCTTTATGTGTATCTTCTTTCTTTGACCTCCATGGACATCTAAAAGTAGAGTGCTTTGTTCCTAAGCACCAATTGCAACTTGTCGCACATTGGTCCATGCTCCTTTTCTTGTGGTTGTAGTCACCTCCTCCCTTTATCTCTTCAAGACCTTGTTAGGGCTCCTTGAAGCCTGCTCTGATACCAATTGAAAACCTCTAGAGGGGGGGGGTGAATAGAGTTTTATAGAGATTTTAAAATAATTTAAACTCAAGCAACCACAAAGAAAGATTGGACAAAGAGACACAAGGGTTTAGAGTGGTTCCTAGCCTTAGCAAATACTAAGGTAGTCAGTCCACTACCCGGTTGCTTACCCAACCGGGATTTGAAAAGAAATTATTTTATTACCTCACAAGGATTTTACATAAAATACATTTCTTTTCCCTAAACCCTTTAAGCAGCCTTCACCTAGAAGTAATCGCCCAACTCGAAGCAGCCTTCCCTTGAAGTAGATGCACCAACACCCGTTGCACCAACCTTCTGAAGTAGCTTCCCGTGCGATAGCCTTCTTGAAATAGCTTGAAGTCCCCTTCTCCACCTGAGAAGTCCACCCTCTCCAATCCGCATCCTCCAACCCTAGGAGTAGCAAGGAGAGTACAAGGAATAAATAGGAACAAGAAGGAAATACAGAAATTACAATACCGTTGTAAGCACAAGGCTTGATTTTCCTATATCAAGCGTTTGGATCTCCCAACCAAGATATATAGCAATGTGATTATTATGTGTAGGAGATCCTAGTCTATAGGACACAAAATGGTAGCAATATGAATGTATAACAAGTGTGGGAATTGCACTATTGCTCTAAACAGATTGCCAATGTAGTGTATGCTCAAAGATTGCACAATTGAGTATATAAGTGTGTTCTAGTGTCCTATGGCTTGTCCTATTTATAGGAATGGCCTAAGTATGCTTAAGGACGTTCTAGACAACTTCTAGGGGGTTTCTAGTGCTTAACTAGCCGTTAGGAATAAGTTAGGCGCATTAGCAACGGCTAGTTAATTAATTCTGCAGTTGCTGTCAGAGACCATCTCGGTCGAGGACTTGTCGACCGAGATGCCCGGTCGGTCGAGGATTTTTCGACCGACAGGCTCTCTGGATTAACGTTTATTTGCAACTGTCAACTGCTGTGTCTAACGACTACTTTTGGTCAATCTCGGTCGAGAAGTTTGTCGACCGAGAGTGTCTCGGTCGAGGAGTGTGGTCGACCGAGATTGACTCTGTTTTCAATCTTTCAATTAAGATACTAAGTGAGTGCATGAGTGTGCATTATGTGATCCTATTAGAAGGAGATGACCTAACTAAGTGTAGTGTTTAGTTAGGGAGATCTAACGCTTGATTTACATGAAGTCTAAGTACTTGTACATTATATATTTGTACAAGTTTACATATGATTACATTGCATGATATTTATAAACATTCAAGCGTAAGGATTCCCTAGAACTTTGTCATCACCTTGTTCCTGCACACTTAAGTAGCTCGTTAGATTAATAAGAATGAAATGTTTGTCATCATCGAAACAAAGGGTTTTATCATAATATCCAATTTATCCAACAATCTCCCCCTTTTTGAAGATGACAAACATTTCCTAAATATGAAATAAGGAAATATAAAGTATATGAGTTTCATACCTGAAAATTTACCTTTTGTAGCCATTTATGTTTTTCAAATAAGTGCTGGCCAAGATGTGATGAAACTCTTTTATATATATTTTTATATTCTTTCTCCCCCTTTGTCATTTCAAAAAGATATCCAAAGTTGAATGTTTTATTTTTCTTCTCCCCCTTAATATAATGCTCCCCCTTAATTAGATATCCTATTAGGAACATTGATTTTTATCTAATTTATCCATAATTTGTTTCTCAATCATTCGCAAAGGATGTTAAGCCTTGAAATGAAATGAGATACCTTTAAGCATATGATGAAATGTATATGAATTTCTCATATATCAAAGGATGTTAAGCCCTAGATTAGATGAGAATCCTCTAAGCTTAGAGTACCTAAAAATGTCTCCATCCAAATGCAAGAGAGTTCCTTCAAGTACAAGATACCAATTTCAATAAATTCATAACTTTCTTGAAAATATTCAGTTATACATAGTGATTTCAAAGTATTTGTAAGCTTCTTTTAAACAATGATCAAAGTTTTAATGATCTCCCCCTTTTTCTTATGTTTTGCTCCCCCTTCGATAGATATCTCAAATGAAAGTGTGAATACTCAGCAATTACATAAAATGTCCAAGATTTTAACAAAGATGTATGCAATTATGTCAATCTGGAAAAACAGAAACCCAGTCGGTCGACAGTTGCTCGACCGACAACGTTCTCGGTCGACTAGTTGCTCGACCGAGAATGTTTCTGGAGAACTATTTTGTTATTTGAAAATTTAATTTTAATTTGTAATAGTTGCCTGTTTTAATTATTATTATTCCCTTATTTGTTATGCTCTACAATAATGAACTGATAACTCATATTTTGAAGATGTCATCATAAGCCAAACAAAGAACCATGCAAATTTCATTCAATATCATGAAGAAGATTACAATCATATAGAATTTGACTAATCATTTGTATTACAACCATAGCGCCCCTTGGTCAAATTTTTATTTTAACCAAGAGGCATATTATGCAGGTTTCCAGTATGAATCATTCATATGCGAAGTATGAGTTCTGCAGATAGCTTGCAAATATCAATTTGAGACACATTAAAGTGTACTAATTATGAGAGCTTAATAAGGACATCAAATATGGTGAAGCATATTCAAGAATAATATCCATTCATGAATTTAAGATTACTTTGGATAGACAAAAATTTATTTGAAACATTTTATTCATTGCAAGTATTTCTGAAAAAGAAATGTGCAATAAAAGAATGATTAAATAGAATCTTTCAAGAATAATTTTCACATACAATGTAAAGATTTACAGCAGTTTGAGATAAACGTATGTGTATCAAGGTGCTGTTAAATCTTTTTAATTTTTGATTTTGTTATCCCTAAATGTTAAGTTGAGATAGACATAAGGATATACAAATTAAGGTCTATGGTCATATCTCAACTTAGTCGAACCTATTTAATTTGGGGTTTTTGGAACCCATACCATTTCGACATGCTTTTTCTTGTATGGGCATGAAAAAGAATAATGTCCAAGGCGTGAGCAATAATGACAACAAATTGAATCAACCTCAAGCCTTTTTCTATAGTTTTGATCTAGGTTATTCTTGGGTATATACATTTTTGTGCCTCTAGGTATATAAGCGGATTGACTCGCTTGTGTTCTTCTAGGTTGTTGATGGGATTTCTCATTAGGCTTATAACCTAGTCCTCTTCTCCCTATGTGATGATAGGAATTTTCTAATATTCTATCAAGGATTCCATTGTTGCTTAACTTACTAACTTCTTGTTGCAACTTAACGATCTCATCCATTCTTTTCTTGATATCTAATTTTGCTTGATCTAGATTGGATGATAACATATTTCTTTCTTTCACTATATTGTCATAATCTACATGGGTGCACAATATAGGTTGTTTTTGAATATCATTTAACTTTGCAAGCAATTCAGTCTTTTCTTGACATAGAAGATCATAGTTAGTCTCTAGAGTGAAAATTTTCACTTCACTATTACTTAGAGATGATTTCAAAGTACGATTGTCAGACATAATGCTATCTTTTTCAAAACCAAGAGTATTCAATTTAGCATATAAATCGTCATTTTCGGATGTAAGCTCAAGAAGTCTAGCATTTAGATCATCATTTTCTTTATTTGATTTCTTCAATTTCTTTTTGTATTCAACATATTTGTTATGTGTTTCTTCAATAATAGTAACTAACTCTTCTTTAGGTAAATCAAGCAAGCTTACCTCTTCTTCTTCTTCCTCACTTATTGTAGCAACGAAACATTCTTTATGTGTATCTTCTTTCTTTGACCTCCATGGACATCTAAAAGTAGAGTGCTTTGTTCCTAAGCACCAATTGCAACTTGTCGCACATTGGTCCATGCTCCTTTTCTTGTGGTTGTAGTCACCTCCTCCCTTTATCTCTTCAAGACCTTGTTAGGGCTCCTTGAAGCCTGCTCTGATACCAATTGAAAACCTCTAGAGGGGGGGGGGTGAATAGAGTTTTATAGAGATTTTAAAATAATTTAAACTCAAGCAACCACAAAGAAAGATTGGACAAAGAGACACAAGGGTTTAGAGTGGTTCCTAGCCTTAGCAAATACTAAGGTAGTCAGTCCACTACCCGGTTGCTTACCCAACCGGGATTTGAAAAGAAATTATTTTATTACCTCACAAGGATTTTACATAAAATACATTTCTTTTCCCTAAACCCTTTAAGCAGCCTTCACCTAGAAGTAATCGCCCAACTCGAAGCAGCCTTCCCTTGAAGTAGATGCACCAACACCCGTTGCACCAACCTTCTGAAGTAGCTTCCCGTGCGATAGCCTTCTTGAAATAGCTTGAAGTCCCCTTCTCCACCTGAGAAGTCCACCCTCTCCAATCCGCATCCTCCAACCCTAGGAGTAGCAAGGAGAGTACAAGGAATAAATAGGAACAAGAAGGAAATACAGAAATTACAATACCGTTGTAAGCACAAGGCTTGATTTTCCTATATCAAGCGTTTGGATCTCCCAACCAAGATATATAGCAATGTGATTATTATGTGTAGGAGATCCTAGTCTATATGACACAAAATGGTAGCAATATGAATGTATAACAAGTGTGGGAATTGCACTATTGCTCTAAACAGATTGCCAATGTAGTGTATGCTCAAAGATTGCACAATTGAGTATATAAGTGTGTTCTAGTGTCCTATGGCTTGTCCTATTTATAGGAATGGCCTAAGTATGCTTAAGGACGTTCTAGACAACTTCTAGGGGGTTCCTAGTGCTTAACTAGCCGTTAGGAATAAGTTAGGCGCATTAGCAACGGCTAGTTAATTAATTCTGCAGTTGCTGTCAGAGACCATCTCGGTCGAGGACTTGTCGACCGAGATGCCCGGTCGGTCGAGGATTTTTCGACCGACAGGCTCTCTGGATTAACGTTTATTTGCAACTGTCAACTGCTGTGTCTAACGACTACTTTTGGTCAATCTCGGTCGAGAAGTTTGTCGACCGAGAGTGTCTCGGTCGAGGAGTGTGGTCGACCGAGATTGACTCTGTTTTCAATCTTTCAATTAAGATACTAAGTGAGTGCATGAGTGTGCATTATGTGATCCTATTAGAAGGAGATGACCTAACTAAGTGTAGTGTTTAGTTAGGGAGATCTAACGCTTGATTTACATGAAGTCTAAGTACTTGTACATTATATATTTGTACAAGTTTACATATGATTACATTGCATGATATTTATAAACATTCAAGCGTAAGGATTCCCTAGAACTTTGTCATCACCTTGTTCCTGCACACTTAAGTAGCTCGTTAGATTAATAAGAATGAAATGTTTGTCATCATCGAAACAAAGGGTTTTATCATAATATCCAATTTATCCAACAATCTCCCCCTTTTTGAAGATGACAAACATTTCCTAAATATGAAATAAGGAAATATAAAGTATATGAGTTTCATACCTGAAAATTTACCTTTTGTAGCCATTTATGTTTTTCAAATAAGTGCTGGCCAAGATGTGATGAAACTCTTTTATATATATTTTTATATTCTTTCTCCCCCTTTGTCATTTCAAAAAGATATCCAAAGTTGAATGTTTTATTTTTCTTCTCCCCCTTAATATAATGCTCCCCCTTAATTAGATATCCTATTAGGAACATTGATTTTTATCTAATTTATCCATAATTTGTTTCTCAATCATTCGCAAAGGATGTTAAGCCTTGAAATGAAATGAGATACCTTTAAGCATATGATGAAATGTATATGAATTTCTCATATATCAAAGGATGTTAAGCCCTAGATTAGATGAGAATCCTCTAAGCTTAGAGTACCTAAAAATGTCTCCATCCAAATGCAAGAGAGTTCCTTCAAGTACAAGATACCAATTTCAATAAATTCATAACTTTCTTGAAAATATTCAGTTATACATAGTGATTTCAAAGTATTTGTAAGCTTCTTTTAAACAATGATCAAAGTTTTAATGATCTCCCCCTTTTTCTTATGTTTTGCTCCCCCTTCGATAGATATCTCAAATGAAAGTGTGAATACTCAGCAATTACATAAAATGTCCAAGATTTTAACAAAGATGTATGCAATTATGTCAATCTGGAAAAACAGAAACCCAGTCGGTCGACAGTTGCTCGACCGACAACGTTCTCGGTCGACTAGTTGCTCGACCGAGAATGTTTCTGGAGAACTATTTTGTTATTTGAAAATTTAATTTTAATTTGTAATAGTTGCCTGTTTTAATTATTATTATTCCCTTATTTGTTATGCTCTACAATAATGAACTGATAACTCATATTTTGAAGATGTCATCATAAGCCAAACAAAGAACCATGCAAATTTCATTCAATATCATGAAGAAGATTACAATCATATAGAATTTGACTAATCATTTGTATTACAACCATAGCGCCCCTTGGTCAAATTTTTATTTTAACCAAGAGGCATATTATGCAGGTTTCCAGTATGAATCATTCATATGCGAAGTATGAGTTCTGCAGATAGCTTGCAAATATCAATTTGAGACACATTAAAGTGTACTAATTATGAGAGCTTAATAAGGACATCAAATATGGTGAAGCATATTCAAGAATAATATCCATTCATGAATTTAAGATTACTTTGGATAGACAAAAATTTATTTGAAACATTTTATTCATTGCAAGTATTTCTGAAAAAGAAATGTGCAATAAAAGAATGATTAAATAGAATCTTTCAAGAATAATTTTCACATACAATGTAAAGATTTACAGCAGTTTGAGATAAACGTATGTGTATCAAGGTGCTGTTAAATCTTTTTAATTTTTGATTTTGTTATCCCTAAATGTTAAGTTGAGATAGACATAAGGATATACAAATTAAGGTCTATGGTCATATCTCAACTTAGTCGAACCTATTTAATTTGGGGTTTTTGGAACCCATACCATTTCGACATGCTTTTTCTTGTATGGGCATGAAAAAGAATAATGTCCAAGGCGTGAGCAATAATGACAACAAATTGAATCAACCTCAAGCCTTTTTCTATAGTTTTGATCTAGGTTATTCTTGGGTATATACATTTTTGTGCCTCTAGGTATATAAGCGGATTGACTCGCTTGTGTTCTTCTAGGTTGTTGATGGGATTTCTCATTAGGCTTATAACCTAGTCCTCTTCTCCCTATGTGATGATAGGAATTTTCTAATATTCTATCAAGGATTCCATTGTTGCTTAACTTACTAACTTCTTGTTGCAACTTAACGATCTCATCCATTCTTTTCTTGATATCTAATTTTGCTTGATCTAGATTGGATGATAACATATTTCTTTCTTTCACTATATTGTCATAATCTACATGGGTGCACAATATAGGTTGTTTTTGAATATCATTTAACTTTGCAAGCAATTCAGTCTTTTCTTGACATAGAAGATCATAGTTAGTCTCTAGAGTGAAAATTTTCACTTCACTATTACTTAGAGATGATTTCAAAGTACGATTGTCAGACATAATGCTATCTTTTTCAAAACCAAGAGTATTCAATTTAGCATATAAATCGTCATTTTCGGATGTAAGCTCAAGAAGTCTAGCATTTAGATCATCATTTTCTTTATTTGATTTCTTCAATTTCTTTTTGTATTCAACATATTTGTTATGTGTTTCTTCAATAATAGTAACTAACTCTTCTTTAGGTAAATCAAGCAAGCTTACCTCTTCTTCTTCTTCCTCACTTATTGTAGCAACGAAACATTCTTTATGTGTATCTTCTTTCTTTGACCTCCATGGACATCTAAAAGTAGAGTGCTTTGTTCCTAAGCACCAATTGCAACTTGTCGCACATTGGTCCATGCTCCTTTTCTTGTGGTTGTAGTCACCTCCTCCCTTTATCTCTTCAAGACCTTGTTAGGGCTCCTTGAAGCCTGCTCTGATACCAATTGAAAACCTCTAGAGGGGGGGGGTGAATAGAGTTTTATAGAGATTTTAAAATAATTTAAACTCAAGCAACCACAAAGAAAGATTGGACAAAGAGACACAAGGGTTTAGAGTGGTTCCTAGCCTTAGCAAATACTAAGGTAGTCAGTCCACTACCCGGTTGCTTACCCAACCGGGATTTGAAAAGAAATTATTTTATTACCTCACAAGGATTTTACATAAAATACATTTCTTTTCCCTAAACCCTTTAAGCAGCCTTCACCTAGAAGTAATCGCCCAACTCGAAGCAGCCTTCCCTTGAAGTAGATGCACCAACACCCGTTGCACCAACCTTCTGAAGTAGCTTCCCGTGCGATAGCCTTCTTGAAATAGCTTGAAGTCCCCTTCTCCACCTGAGAAGTCCACCCTCTCCAATCCGCATCCTCCAACCCTAGGAGTAGCAAGGAGAGTACAAGGAATAAATAGGAACAAGAAGGAAATACAGAAATTACAATACCGTTGTAAGCACAAGGCTTGATTTTCCTATATCAAGCGTTTGGATCTCCCAACCAAGATATATAGCAATGTGATTATTATGTGTAGGAGATCCTAGTCTATAGGACACAAAATGGTAGCAATATGAATGTATAACAAGTGTGGGAATTGCACTATTGCTCTAAACAGATTGCCAATGTAGTGTATGCTCAAAGATTGCACAATTGAGTATATAAGTGTGTTCTAGTGTCCTATGGCTTGTCCTATTTATAGGAATGGCCTAAGTATGCTTAAGGACGTTCTAGACAACTTCTAGGGGGTTCCTAGTGCTTAACTAGCCGTTAGGAATAAGTTAGGCGCATTAGCAACGGCTAGTTAATTAATTCTGCAGTTGCTGTCAGAGACCATCTCGGTCGAGGACTTGTCGACCGAGATGCCCGGTCGGTCGAGGATTTTTCGACCGACAGGCTCTCTGGATTAACGTTTATTTGCAACTGTCAACTGCTGTGTCTAACGACTACTTTTGGTCAATCTCGGTCGAGAAGTTTGTCGACCGAGAGTGTCTCGGTCGAGGAGTGTGGTCGACCGAGATTGACTCTGTTTTCAATCTTTCAATTAAGATACTAAGTGAGTGCATGAGTGTGCATTATGTGATCCTATTAGAAGGAGATGACCTAACTAAGTGTAGTGTTTAGTTAGGGAGATCTAACGCTTGATTTACATGAAGTCTAAGTACTTGTACATTATATATTTGTACAAGTTTACATATGATTACATTGCATGATATTTATAAACATTCAAGCGTAAGGATTCCCTAGAACTTTGTCATCACCTTGTTCCTGCACACTTAAGTAGCTCGTTAGATTAATAAGAATGAAATGTTTGTCATCATCGAAACAAAGGGTTTTATCATAATATCCAATTTATCCAACAATCTCCCCCTTTTTGAAGATGACAAACATTTCCTAAATATGAAATAAGGAAATATAAAGTATATGAGTTTCATACCTGAAAATTTACCTTTTGTAGCCATTTATGTTTTTCAAGTAAGTGCTGGCCAAGATGTGATGAAACTCTTTTATATATATTTTTATATTCTTTCTCCCCCTTTGTCATTTCAAAAAGATATCCAAAGTTGAATGTTTTATTTTTCTTCTCCCCCTTAATATAATGCTCCCCCTTAATTAGATATCCTATTAGGAACATTGATTTTTATCTAATTTATCCATAATTTGTTTCTCAATCATTCGCAAAGGATGTTAAGCCTTGAAATGAAATGAGATACCTTTAAGCATATGATGAAATGTATATGAATTTCTCATATATCAAAGGATGTTAAGCCCTAGATTAGATGAGAATCCTCTAAGCTTAGAGTACCTAAAAATGTCTCCATCCAAATGCAAGAGAGTTCCTTCAAGTACAAGATACCAATTTCAATAAATTCATAACTTTCTTGAAAATATTCAGTTATACATAGTGATTTCAAAGTATTTGTAAGCTTCTTTTAAACAATGATCAAAGTTTTAATGATCTCCCCCTTTTTCTTATGTTTTGCTCCCCCTTCGATAGATATCTCAAATGAAAGTGTGAATACTCAACAATTACATAAAATGTCCAAGATTTTAACAAAGATGTATGCAATTATGTCAATCTGGAAAAACAGAAACCCAGTCGGTCGACAGTTGCTCGACCGACAACGTTCTCGGTCGACTAGTTGCTCGACCGAGAATGTTTCTGGAGAACTATTTTGTTATTTGAAAATTTAATTTTAATTTGTAATAGTTGCCTGTTTTAATTATTATTATTCCCTTATTTGTTATGCTCTACAATAATGAACTGATAACTCATATTTTGAAGATGTCATCATAAGCCAAACAAAGAACCATGCAAATTTCATTCAATATCATGAAGAAGATTACAATCATATAGAATTTGACTAATCATTTGTATTACAACCATAGCGCCCCTTGGTCAAATTTTTATTTTAACCAAGAGGCATATTATGCAGGTTTCCAGTATGAATCATTCATATGCGAAGTATGAGTTCTGCAGATAGCTTGCAAATATCAATTTGAGACACATTAAAGTGTACTAATTATGAGAGCTTAATAAGGACATCAAATATGGTGAAGCATATTCAAGAATAATATCCATTCATGAATTTAAGATTACTTTGGATAGACAAAAATTTATTTGAAACATTTTATTCATTGCAAGTATTTCTGAAAAAGAAATGTGCAATAAAAGAATGATTAAATAGAATCTTTCAAGAATAATTTTCACATACAATGTAAAGATTTACAGCAGTTTGAGATAAACGTATGTGTATCAAGGTGCTGTTAAATCTTTTTAATTTTTGATTTTGTTATCCCTAAATGTTAAGTTGAGATAGACATAAGGATATACAAATTAAGGTCTATGGTCATATCTCAACTTAGTCGAACCTATTTAATTTGGGGTTTTTGGAACCCATACCATTTCGACATGCTTTTTCTTGTATGGGCATGAAAAAGAATAATGTCCAAGGCGTGAGCAATAATGACAACAAATTGAATCAACCTCAAGCCTTTTTCTATAGTTTTGATCTAGGTTATTCTTGGGTATATACATTTTTGTGCCTCTAGGTATATAAGCGGATTGACTCGCTTGTGTTCTTCTAGGTTGTTGATGGGATTTCTCATTAGGCTTATAACCTAGTCCTCTTCTCCCTATGTGATGATAGGAATTTTCTAATATTCTATCAAGGATTCCATTGTTGCTTAACTTACTAACTTCTTGTTGCAACTTAACGATCTCATCCATTCTTTTCTTGATATCTAATTTTGCTTGATCTAGATTGGATGATAACATATTTCTTTCTTTCACTATATTGTCATAATCTACATGGGTGCACAATATAGGTTGTTTTTGAATATCATTTAACTTTGCAAGCAATTCAGTCTTTTCTTGACATAGAAGATCATAGTTAGTCTCTAGAGTGAAAATTTTCACTTCACTATTACTTAGAGATGATTTCAAAGTACGATTGTCAGACATAATGCTATCTTTTTCAAAACCAAGAGTATTCAATTTAGCATATAAATCGTCATTTTCGGATGTAAGCTCAAGAAGTCTAGCATTTAGATCATCATTTTCTTTATTTGATTTCTTCAATTTCTTTTTGTATTCAACATATTTGTTATGTGTTTCTTCAATAATAGTAACTAACTCTTCTTTAGGTAAATCAAGCAAGCTTACCTCTTCTTCTTCTTCCTCACTTATTGTAGCAACGAAACATTCTTTATGTGTATCTTCTTTCTTTGACCTCCATGGACATCTAAAAGTAGAGTGCTTTGTTCCTAAGCACCAATTGCAACTTGTCGCACATTGGTCCATGCTCCTTTTCTTGTGGTTGTAGTCACCTCCTCCCTTTATCTCTTCAAGACCTTGTTAGGGCTCCTTGAAGCCTGCTCTGATACCAATTGAAAACCTCTAGAGGGGGGGGGTGAATAGAGTTTTATAGAGATTTTAAAATAATTTAAACTCAAGCAACCACAAAGAAAGATTGGACAAAGAGACACAAGGGTTTAGAGTGGTTCCTAGCCTTAGCAAATACTAAGGTAGTCAGTCCACTACCCGGTTGCTTACCCAACCGGGATTTGAAAAGAAATTATTTTATTACCTCACAAGGATTTTACATAAAATACATTTCTTTTCCCTAAACCCTTTAAGCAGCCTTCACCTAGAAGTAATCGCCCAACTCGAAGCAGCCTTCCCTTGAAGTAGATGCACCAACACCCGTTGCACCAACCTTCTGAAGTAGCTTCCCGTGCGATAGCCTTCTTGAAATAGCTTGAAGTCCCCTTCTCCACCTGAGAAGTCCACCCTCTCCAATCCGCATCCTCCAACCCTAGGAGTAGCAAGGAGAGTACAAGGAATAAATAGGAACAAGAAGGAAATACAGAAATTACAATACCGTTGTAAGCACAAGGCTTGATTTTCCTATATCAAGCGTTTGGATCTCCCAACCAAGATATATAGCAATGTGATTATTATGTGTAGGAGATCCTAGTCTATAGGACACAAAATGGTAGCAATATGAATGTATAACAAGTGTGGGAATTGCACTATTGCTCTAAACAGATTGCCAATGTAGTGTATGCTCAAAGATTGCACAATTGAGTATATAAGTGTGTTCTAGTGTCCTATGGCTTGTCCTATTTATAGGAATGGCCTAAGTATGCTTAAGGACGTTCTAGACAACTTCTAGGGGGTTCCTAGTGCTTAACTAGCCGTTAGGAATAAGTTAGGCGCATTAGCAACGGCTAGTTAATTAATTCTGCAGTTGCTGTCAGAGACCATCTCGGTCGAGGACTTGTCGACCGAGATGCCCGGTCGGTCGAGGATTTTTCGACCGACAGGCTCTCTGGATTAACGTTTATTTGCAACTGTCAACTGCTGTGTCTAACGACTACTTTTGGTCAATCTCGGTCGAGAAGTTTGTCGACCGAGAGTGTCTCGGTCGAGGAGTGTGGTCGACCGAGATTGACTCTGTTTTCAATCTTTCAATTAAGATACTAAGTGAGTGCATGAGTGTGCATTATGTGATCCTATTAGAAGGAGATGACCTAACTAAGTGTAGTGTTTAGTTAGGGAGATCTAACGCTTGATTTACATGAAGTCTAAGTACTTGTACATTATATATTTGTACAAGTTTACATATGATTACATTGCATGATATTTATAAACATTCAAGCGTAAGGATTCCCTAGAACTTTGTCATCACCTTGTTCCTGCACACTTAAGTAGCTCGTTAGATTAATAAGAATGAAATGTTTGTCATCATCGAAACAAAGGGTTTTATCATAATATCCAATTTATCCAACAATCTCCCCCTTTTTGAAGATGACAAACATTTCCTAAATATGAAATAAGGAAATATAAAGTATATGAGTTTCATACCTGAAAATTTACCTTTTGTAGCCATTTATGTTTTTCAAGTAAGTGCTGGCCAAGATGTGATGAAACTCTTTTATATATATTTTTATATTCTTTCTCCCCCTTTGTCATTTCAAAAAGATATCCAAAGTTGAATGTTTTATTTTTCTTCTCCCCCTTAATATAATGCTCCCCCTTAATTAGATATCCTATTAGGAACATTGATTTTTATCTAATTTATCCATAATTTGTTTCTCAATCATTCGCAAAGGATGTTAAGCCTTGAAATGAAATGAGATACCTTTAAGCATATGATGAAATGTATATGAATTTCTCATATATCAAAGGATGTTAAGCCCTAGATTAGATGAGAATCCTCTAAGCTTAGAGTACCTAAAAATGTCTCCATCCAAATGCAAGAGAGTTCCTTCAAGTACAAGATACCAATTTCAATAAATTCATAACTTTCTTGAAAATATTCAGTTATACATAGTGATTTCAAAGTATTTGTAAGCTTCTTTTAAACAATGATCAAAGTTTTAATGATCTCCCCCTTTTTCTTATGTTTTGCTCCCCCTTCGATAGATATCTCAAATGAAAGTGTGAATACTCAGCAATTACATAAAATGTCCAAGATTTTAACAAAGATGTATGCAATTATGTCAATCTGGAAAAACAGAAACCCAGTCGGTCGACAGTTGCTCGACCGACAACGTTCTCGGTCGACTAGTTGCTCGACCGAGAATGTTTCTGGAGAACTATTTTGTTATTTGAAAATTTAATTTTAATTTGTAATAGTTGCCTGTTTTAATTATTATTATTCCCTTATTTGTTATGCTCTACAATAATGAACTGATAACTCATATTTTGAAGATGTCATCATAAGCCAAACAAAGAACCATGCAAATTTCATTCAATATCATGAAGAAGATTACAATCATATAGAATTTGACTAATCATTTGTATTACAACCATAGCGCCCCTTGGTCAAATTTTTATTTTAACCAAGAGGCATATTATGCAGGTTTCCAGTATGAATCATTCATATGCGAAGTATGAGTTCTGCAGATAGCTTGCAAATATCAATTTGAGACACATTAAAGTGTACTAATTATGAGAGCTTAATAAGGACATCAAATATGGTGAAGCATATTCAAGAATAATATCCATTCATGAATTTAAGATTACTTTGGATAGACAAAAATTTATTTGAAACATTTTATTCATTGCAAGTATTTCTGAAAAAGAAATGTGCAATAAAAGAATGATTAAATAGAATCTTTCAAGAATAATTTTCACATACAATGTAAAGATTTACAGCAGTTTGAGATAAACGTATGTGTATCAAGGTGCTGTTAAATCTTTTTAATTTTTGATTTTGTTATCCCTAAATGTTAAGTTGAGATAGACATAAGGATATACAAATTAAGGTCTATGGTCATATCTCAACTTAGTCGAACCTATTTAATTTGGGGTTTTTGGAACCCATACCATTTCGACATGCTTTTTCTTGTATGGGCATGAAAAAGAATAATGTCCAAGGCGTGAGCAATAATGACAACAAATTGAATCAACCTCAAGCCTTTTTCTATAGTTTTGATCTAGGTTATTCTTGGGTATATACATTTTTGTGCCTCTAGGTATATAAGCGGATTGACTCGCTTGTGTTCTTCTAGGTTGTTGATGGGATTTCTCATTAGGCTTATAACCTAGTCCTCTTCTCCCTATGTGATGATAGGAATTTTCTAATATTCTATCAAGGATTCCATTGTTGCTTAACTTACTAACTTCTTGTTGCAACTTAACGATCTCATCCATTCTTTTCTTGATATCTAATTTTGCTTGATCTAGATTGGATGATAACATATTTCTTTCTTTCACTATATTGTCATAATCTACATGGGTGCACAATATAGGTTGTTTTTGAATATCATTTAACTTTGCAAGCAATTCAGTCTTTTCTTGACATAGAAGATCATAGTTAGTCTCTAGAGTGAAAATTTTCACTTCACTATTACTTAGAGATGATTTCAAAGTACGATTGTCAGACATAATGCTATCTTTTTCAAAACCAAGAGTATTCAATTTAGCATATAAATCGTCATTTTCGGATGTAAGCTCAAGAAGTCTAGCATTTAGATCATCATTTTCTTTATTTGATTTCTTCAATTTCTTTTTGTATTCAACATATTTGTTATGTGTTTCTTCAATAATAGTAACTAACTCTTCTTTAGGTAAATCAAGCAAGCTTACCTCTTCTTCTTCTTCCTCACTTATTGTAGCAACGAAACATTCTTTATGTGTATCTTCTTTCTTTGACCTCCATGGACATCTAAAAGTAGAGTGCTTTGTTCCTAAGCACCAATTGCAACTTGTCGCACATTGGTCCATGCTCCTTTTCTTGTGGTTGTAGTCACCTCCTCCCTTTATCTCTTCAAGACCTTGTTAGGGCTCCTTGAAGCCTGCTCTGATACCAATTGAAAACCTCTAGAGGGGGGGGGTGAATAGAGTTTTATAGAGATTTTAAAATAATTTAAACTCAAGCAACCACAAAGAAAGATTGGACAAAGAGACACAAGGGTTTAGAGTGGTTCCTAGCCTTAGCAAATACTAAGGTAGTCAGTCCACTACCCGGTTGCTTACCCAACCGGGATTTGAAAAGAAATTATTTTATTACCTCACAAGGATTTTACATAAAATACATTTCTTTTCCCTAAACCCTTTAAGCAGCCTTCACCTAGAAGTAATCGCCCAACTCGAAGCAGCCTTCCCTTGAAGTAGATGCACCAACACCCGTTGCACCAACCTTCTGAAGTAGCTTCCCGTGCGATAGCCTTCTTGAAATAGCTTGAAGTCCCCTTCTCCACCTGAGAAGTCCACCCTCTCCAATCCGCATCCTCCAACCCTAGGAGTAGCAAGGAGAGTACAAGGAATAAATAGGAACAAGAAGGAAATACAGAAATTACAATACCGTTGTAAGCACAAGGCTTGATTTTCCTATATCAAGCGTTTGGATCTCCCAACCAAGATATATAGCAATGTGATTATTATGTGTAGGAGATCCTAGTCTATAGGACACAAAATGGTAGCAATATGAATGTATAACAAGTGTGGGAATTGCACTATTGCTCTAAACAGATTGCCAATGTAGTGTATGCTCAAAGATTGCACAATTGAGTATATAAGTGTGTTCTAGTGTCCTATGGCTTGTCCTATTTATAGGAATGGCCTAAGTATGCTTAAGGACGTTCTAGACAACTTCTAGGGGGTTCCTAGTGCTTAACTAGCCGTTAGGAATAAGTTAGGCGCATTAGCAACGGCTAGTTAATTAATTCTGCAGTTGCTGTCAGAGACCATCTCGGTCGAGGACTTGTCGACCGAGATGCCCGGTCGGTCGAGGATTTTTCGACCGACAGGCTCTCTGGATTAACGTTTATTTGCAACTGTCAACTGCTGTGTCTAACGACTACTTTTGGTCAATCTCGGTCGAGAAGTTTGTCGACCGAGAGTGTCTCGGTCGAGGAGTGTGGTCGACCGAGATTGACTCTGTTTTCAATCTTTCAATTAAGATACTAAGTGAGTGCATGAGTGTGCATTATGTGATCCTATTAGAAGGAGATGACCTAACTAAGTGTAGTGTTTAGTTAGGGAGATCTAACGCTTGATTTACATGAAGTCTAAGTACTTGTACATTATATATTTGTACAAGTTTACATATGATTACATTGCATGATATTTATAAACATTCAAGCGTAAGGATTCCCTAGAACTTTGTCATCACCTTGTTCCTGCACACTTAAGTAGCTCGTTAGATTAATAAGAATGAAATGTTTGTCATCATCGAAACAAAGGGTTTTATCATAATATCCAATTTATCCAACAATCTCCCCCTTTTTGAAGATGACAAACATTTCCTAAATATGAAATAAGGAAATATAAAGTATATGAGTTTCATACCTGAAAATTTACCTTTTGTAGCCATTTATGTTTTTCAAGTAAGTGCTGGCCAAGATGTGATGAAACTCTTTTATATATATTTTTATATTCTTTCTCCCCCTTTGTCATTTCAAAAAGATATCCAAAGTTGAATGTTTTATTTTTCTTCTCCCCCTTAATATAATGCTCCCCCTTAATTAGATATCCTATTAGGAACATTGATTTTTATCTAATTTATCCATAATTTGTTTCTCAATCATTCGCAAAGGATGTTAAGCCTTGAAATGAAATGAGATACCTTTAAGCATATGATGAAATGTATATGAATTTCTCATATATCAAAGGATGTTAAGCCCTAGATTAGATGAGAATCCTCTAAGCTTAGAGTACCTAAAAATGTCTCCATCCAAATGCAAGAGAGTTCCTTCAAGTACAAGATACCAATTTCAATAAATTCATAACTTTCTTGAAAATATTCAGTTATACATAGTGATTTCAAAGTATTTGTAAGCTTCTTTTAAACAATGATCAAAGTTTTAATGATCTCCCCCTTTTTCTTATGTTTTGCTCCCCCTTCGATAGATATCTCAAATGAAAGTGTGAATACTCAACAATTACATAAAATGTCCAAGATTTTAACAAAGATGTATGCAATTATGTCAATCTGGAAAAACAGAAACCCAGTCGGTCGACAGTTGCTCGACCGACAACGTTCTCGGTCGACTAGTTGCTCGACCGAGAATGTTTCTGGAGAACTATTTTGTTATTTGAAAATTTAATTTTAATTTGTAATAGTTGCCTGTTTTAATTATTATTATTCCCTTATTTGTTATGCTCTACAATAATGAACTGATAACTCATATTTTGAAGATGTCATCATAAGCCAAACAAAGAACCATGCAAATTTCATTCAATATCATGAAGAAGATTACAATCATATAGAATTTGACTAATCATTTGTATTACAACCATAGCGCCCCTTGGTCAAATTTTTATTTTAACCAAGAGGCATATTATGCAGGTTTCCAGTATGAATCATTCATATGCGAAGTATGAGTTCTGCAGATAGCTTGCAAATATCAATTTGAGACACATTAAAGTGTACTAATTATGAGAGCTTAATAAGGACATCAAATATGGTGAAGCATATTCAAGAATAATATCCATTCATGAATTTAAGATTACTTTGGATAGACAAAAATTTATTTGAAACATTTTATTCATTGCAAGTATTTCTGAAAAAGAAATGTGCAATAAAAGAATGATTAAATAGAATCTTTCAAGAATAATTTTCACATACAATGTAAAGATTTACAGCAGTTTGAGATAAACGTATGTGTATCAAGGTGCTGTTAAATCTTTTTAATTTTTGATTTTGTTATCCCTAAATGTTAAGTTGAGATAGACATAAGGATATACAAATTAAGGTCTATGGTCATATCTCAACTTAGTCGAACCTATTTAATTTGGGGTTTTTGGAACCCATACCATTTCGACATGCTTTTTCTTGTATGGGCATGAAAAAGAATAATGTCCAAGGCGTGAGCAATAATGACAACAAATTGAATCAACCTCAAGCCTTTTTCTATAGTTTTGATCTAGGTTATTCTTGGGTATATACATTTTTGTGCCTCTAGGTATATAAGCGGATTGACTCGCTTGTGTTCTTCTAGGTTGTTGATGGGATTTCTCATTAGGCTTATAACCTAGTCCTCTTCTCCCTATGTGATGATAGGAATTTTCTAATATTCTATCAAGGATTCCATTGTTGCTTAACTTACTAACTTCTTGTTGCAACTTAACGATCTCATCCATTCTTTTCTTGATATCTAATTTTGCTTGATCTAGATTGGATGATAACATATTTCTTTCTTTCACTATATTGTCATAATCTACATGGGTGCACAATATAGGTTGTTTTTGAATATCATTTAACTTTGCAAGCAATTCAGTCTTTTCTTGACATAGAAGATCATAGTTAGTCTCTAGAGTGAAAATTTTCACTTCACTATTACTTAGAGATGATTTCAAAGTACGATTGTCAGACATAATGCTATCTTTTTCAAAACCAAGAGTATTCAATTTAGCATATAAATCGTCATTTTCGGATGTAAGCTCAAGAAGTCTAGCATTTAGATCATCATTTTCTTTATTTGATTTCTTCAATTTCTTTTTGTATTCAACATATTTGTTATGTGTTTCTTCAATAATAGTAACTAACTCTTCTTTAGGTAAATCAAGCAAGCTTACCTCTTCTTCTTCTTCCTCACTTATTGTAGCAACGAAACATTCTTTATGTGTATCTTCTTTCTTTGACCTCCATGGACATCTAAAAGTAGAGTGCTTTGTTCCTAAGCACCAATTGCAACTTGTCGCACATTGGTCCATGCTCCTTTTCTTGTGGTTGTAGTCACCTCCTCCCTTTATCTCTTCAAGACCTTGTTAGGGCTCCTTGAAGCCTGCTCTGATACCAATTGAAAACCTCTAGAGGGGGGGGGTGAATAGAGTTTTATAGAGATTTTAAAATAATTTAAACTCAAGCAACCACAAAGAAAGATTGGACAAAGAGACACAAGGGTTTAGAGTGGTTCCTAGCCTTAGCAAATACTAAGGTAGTCAGTCCACTACCCGGTTGCTTACCCAACCGGGATTTGAAAAGAAATTATTTTATTACCTCACAAGGATTTTACATAAAATACATTTCTTTTCCCTAAACCCTTTAAGCAGCCTTCACCTAGAAGTAATCGCCCAACTCGAAGCAGCCTTCCCTTGAAGTAGATGCACCAACACCCGTTGCACCAACCTTCTGAAGTAGCTTCCCGTGCGATAGCCTTCTTGAAATAGCTTGAAGTCCCCTTCTCCACCTGAGAAGTCCACCCTCTCCAATCCGCATCCTCCAACCCTAGGAGTAGCAAGGAGAGTACAAGGAATAAATAGGAACAAGAAGGAAATACAGAAATTACAATACCGTTGTAAGCACAAGGCTTGATTTTCCTATATCAAGCGTTTGGATCTCCCAACCAAGATATATAGCAATGTGATTATTATGTGTAGGAGATCCTAGTCTATAGGACACAAAATGGTAGCAATATGAATGTATAACAAGTGTGGGAATTGCACTATTGCTCTAAACAGATTGCCAATGTAGTGTATGCTCAAAGATTGCACAATTGAGTATATAAGTGTGTTCTAGTGTCCTATGGCTTGTCCTATTTATAGGAATGGCCTAAGTATGCTTAAGGACGTTCTAGACAACTTCTAGGGGGTTCCTAGTGCTTAACTAGCCGTTAGGAATAAGTTAGGCGCATTAGCAACGGCTAGTTAATTAATTCTGCAGTTGCTGTCAGAGACCATCTCGGTCGAGGACTTGTCGACCGAGATGCCCGGTCGGTCGAGGATTTTTCGACCGACAGGCTCTCTGGATTAACGTTTATTTGCAACTGTCAACTGCTGTGTCTAACGACTACTTTTGGTCAATCTCGGTCGAGAAGTTTGTCGACCGAGAGTGTCTCGGTCGAGGAGTGTGGTCGACCGAGATTGACTCTGTTTTCAATCTTTCAATTAAGATACTAAGTGAGTGCATGAGTGTGCATTATGTGATCCTATTAGAAGGAGATGACCTAACTAAGTGTAGTGTTTAGTTAGGGAGATCTAACGCTTGATTTACATGAAGTCTAAGTACTTGTACATTATATATTTGTACAAGTTTACATATGATTACATTGCATGATATTTATAAACATTCAAGCGTAAGGATTCCCTAGAACTTTGTCATCACCTTGTTCCTGCACACTTAAGTAGCTCGTTAGATTAATAAGAATGAAATGTTTGTCATCATCGAAACAAAGGGTTTTATCATAATATCCAATTTATCCAACAATCTCCCCCTTTTTGAAGATGACAAACATTTCCTAAATATGAAATAAGGAAATATAAAGTATATGAGTTTCATACCTGAAAATTTACCTTTTGTAGCCATTTATGTTTTTCAAGTAAGTGCTGGCCAAGATGTGATGAAACTCTTTTATATATATTTTTATATTCTTTCTCCCCCTTTGTCATTTCAAAAAGATATCCAAAGTTGAATGTTTTATTTTTCTTCTCCCCCTTAATATAATGCTCCCCCTTAATTAGATATCCTATTAGGAACATTGATTTTTATCTAATTTATCCATAATTTGTTTCTCAATCATTCGCAAAGGATGTTAAGCCTTGAAATGAAATGAGATACCTTTAAGCATATGATGAAATGTATATGAATTTCTCATATATCAAAGGATGTTAAGCCCTAGATTAGATGAGAATCCTCTAAGCTTAGAGTACCTAAAAATGTCTCCATCCAAATGCAAGAGAGTTCCTTCAAGTACAAGATACCAATTTCAATAAATTCATAACTTTCTTGAAAATATTCAGTTATACATAGTGATTTCAAAGTATTTGTAAGCTTCTTTTAAACAATGATCAAAGTTTTAATGATCTCCCCCTTTTTCTTATGTTTTGCTCCCCCTTCGATAGATATCTCAAATGAAAGTGTGAATACTCAACAATTACATAAAATGTCCAAGATTTTAACAAAGATGTATGCAATTATGTCAATCTGGAAAAACAGAAACCCAGTCGGTCGACAGTTGCTCGACCGACAACGTTCTCGGTCGACTAGTTGCTCGACCGAGAATGTTTCTGGAGAACTATTTTGTTATTTGAAAATTTAATTTTAATTTGTAATAGTTGCCTGTTTTAATTATTATTATTCCCTTATTTGTTATGCTCTACAATAATGAACTGATAACTCATATTTTGAAGATGTCATCATAAGCCAAACAAAGAACCATGCAAATTTCATTCAATATCATGAAGAAGATTACAATCATATAGAATTTGACTAATCATTTGTATTACAACCATAGCGCCCCTTGGTCAAATTTTTATTTTAACCAAGAGGCATATTATGCAGGTTTCCAGTATGAATCATTCATATGCGAAGTATGAGTTCTGCAGATAGCTTGCAAATATCAATTTGAGACACATTAAAGTGTACTAATTATGAGAGCTTAATAAGGACATCAAATATGGTGAAGCATATTCAAGAATAATATCCATTCATGAATTTAAGATTACTTTGGATAGACAAAAATTTATTTGAAACATTTTATTCATTGCAAGTATTTCTGAAAAAGAAATGTGCAATAAAAGAATGATTAAATAGAATCTTTCAAGAATAATTTTCACATACAATGTAAAGATTTACAGCAGTTTGAGATAAACGTATGTGTATCAAGGTGCTGTTAAATCTTTTTAATTTTTGATTTTGTTATCCCTAAATGTTAAGTTGAGATAGACATAAGGATATACAAATTAAGGTCTATGGTCATATCTCAACTTAGTCGAACCTATTTAATTTGGGGTTTTTGGAACCCATACCATTTCGACATGCTTTTTCTTGTATGGGCATGAAAAAGAATAATGTCCAAGGCGTGAGCAATAATGACAACAAATTGAATCAACCTCAAGCCTTTTTCTATAGTTTTGATCTAGGTTATTCTTGGGTATATACATTTTTGTGCCTCTAGGTATATAAGCGGATTGACTCGCTTGTGTTCTTCTAGGTTGTTGATGGGATTTCTCATTAGGCTTATAACCTAGTCCTCTTCTCCCTATGTGATGATAGGAATTTTCTAATATTCTATCAAGGATTCCATTGTTGCTTAACTTACTAACTTCTTGTTGCAACTTAACGATCTCATCCATTCTTTTCTTGATATCTAATTTTGCTTGATCTAGATTGGATGATAACATATTTCTTTCTTTCACTATATTGTCATAATCTACATGGGTGCACAATATAGGTTGTTTTTGAATATCATTTAACTTTGCAAGCAATTCAGTCTTTTCTTGACATAGAAGATCATAGTTAGTCTCTAGAGTGAAAATTTTCACTTCACTATTACTTAGAGATGATTTCAAAGTACGATTGTCAGACATAATGCTATCTTTTTCAAAACCAAGAGTATTCAATTTAGCATATAAATCGTCATTTTCGGATGTAAGCTCAAGAAGTCTAGCATTTAGATCATCATTTTCTTTATTTGATTTCTTCAATTTCTTTTTGTATTCAACATATTTGTTATGTGTTTCTTCAATAATAGTAACTAACTCTTCTTTAGGTAAATCAAGCAAGCTTACCTCTTCTTCTTCTTCCTCACTTATTGTAGCAACGAAACATTCTTTATGTGTATCTTCTTTCTTTGACCTCCATGGACATCTAAAAGTAGAGTGCTTTGTTCCTAAGCACCAATTGCAACTTGTCGCACATTGGTCCATGCTCCTTTTCTTGTGGTTGTAGTCACCTCCTCCCTTTATCTCTTCAAGACCTTGTTAGGGCTCCTTGAAGCCTGCTCTGATACCAATTGAAAACCTCTAGAGGGGGGGGTGAATAGAGTTTTATAGAGATTTTAAAATAATTTAAACTCAAGCAACCACAAAGAAAGATTGGACAAAGAGACACAAGGGTTTAGAGTGGTTCCTAGCCTTAGCAAATACTAAGGTAGTCAGTCCACTACCCGGTTGCTTACCCAACCGGGATTTGAAAAGAAATTATTTTATTACCTCACAAGGATTTTACATAAAATACATTTCTTTTCCCTAAACCCTTTAAGCAGCCTTCACCTAGAAGTAATCGCCCAACTCGAAGCAGCCTTCCCTTGAAGTAGATGCACCAACACCCGTTGCACCAACCTTCTGAAGTAGCTTCCCGTGCGATAGCCTTCTTGAAATAGCTTGAAGTCCCCTTCTCCACCTGAGAAGTCCACCCTCTCCAATCCGCATCCTCCAACCCTAGGAGTAGCAAGGAGAGTACAAGGAATAAATAGGAACAAGAAGGAAATACAGAAATTACAATACCGTTGTAAGCACAAGGCTTGATTTTCCTATATCAAGCGTTTGGATCTCCCAACCAAGATATATAGCAATGTGATTATTATGTGTAGGAGATCCTAGTCTATAGGACACAAAATGGTAGCAATATGAATGTATAACAAGTGGTTGGGGCTTGATTCCTCTTGTCTCCATCTCATCTCTCTTCTATTTCTCCCCCTCACATCAACCACAAAAAGAACTAAGAGTGGTTGGGGCGGACAATGACAAAGAAACACAAAAAAAAAAGCCCCTGAAAAAAGGTCTACAATGACTTTCCAAAGGAAAACCGAGCATAAATATTCACAAAGGCCATTGAATAGAAGTAGAAAACATAGCCAAAATCATAGTGTGTGCCACATAAGCTATAACCTCCTGAGCAGGCTTAACTATCCTTGGATGCTTGTAGTCGGGTACCTGGCAGAAGTATGATCACAATAGTAGACAAGATGTTACTAGTCTTGGTTAAGAGTCCTGTTAAAAAAAACTCGCTGAAGTAGGTGAATACCAACACCATGTGACTCACAATGGTCTTCTTGTTGCTTTCAACCACACCTCTTGCTGTACACAGTGGACTTACATGTAACAAGGGAGGGCTTGCGGCGAGGGGGGGGGCACAGGCAGAGGGGTGGTGGTGCTGTAGGTGCTAGTTCGAAGAAGAGGAGGGGTAGTAGGGTCCTCCTACTCCAGAACCGGTGGGGGCATGTTCGGATTCTGTCGGCAGCGGCAACGGAAGTGCTTGATCCGGGCGTAGACTTATCGGATGTCCCTGTCTTTTCGGGTTTTGGGGGTGATTAGCACAGGGAGGGTTTTGAGGTTTTGCTGCAACGGTGGATTGAGTGGAAGGAAAGAGGGGAAGACTGATATTCCACATCGATAGTTTTTTTGGATATCATCATAGCAGCAAACTTTATATCTTTTTGGGGAGATCATGCTTAATGAGTAGTAGGAATACTGACAAAGAAGCAAACGACAACTATAGATGGAAATGGCATGGGAATAGCGGAACTAGGAGCAGTAGGCGGCGATAGCGGCAAATGGAGATGCCCAGCGGGCAGCCAAGCCTAGAAACGGCTGTGGCTGCCCGCAGGTGGAAGATATTGTATTTCTCTCCTCTAGGTTTTAGGTTGGATCACTGCTCTGATACCATGTCAGAAAGTAAGTATAGGCAAATCAATATATTGATAAGAGACAACCCTGCTCCTAAATATAGCAAAAACAGGGAAGCGTACAGACTCAAACTAAACCCTAATGGGCCAAGACTTACTTGGACCCATAATACAAAGAGACTAAATAACATAAGCAAACAGACTCTCTTATAAAAAGACTTTTTTTAAGGATGTTCAATCAAAAAGTTATACAACCAGCCATATTATACATGGATGGATGTTGGGCAACAAAAAAAAATGTCAACAAGATGAATGTGACATAGATGCATATATTAAGATGGTTGTATAGGTAGATAAGGAGAGATTGCTGGATAAATAATTATATGAGGTGGGGGTGGCGAATATTGAGGGAAAAGCTAGCGACCAAAGCAGACATATGCGCCAATTCAAAGTAATGTTATCTAGTCAGCACAGTTAATCGTTACTACCAGATATGGAGTTCCAAAAGTAAAAAAATTGCTTGCCAACATCTGGAAAACAATTTTGGCTGCTCCAGAAATTGTTACTACCAGGTATGTAGTTCCAAAAGTAAAAATTTGTTTAACAAATATCTAGAAAACAAACCCTACAAGCTAAACTGCATACTTCACTGTATCTATGTCTAAAAGCCAGACAGTTTCAGGGTCAGAGCCACAGTTTACTATAATGCACTCATGAAGCAGATCAGAGTCTTAATGCTGTGCAAGTGTTGGAGGGAGAATGAGTTGACTAGTCATTCCTTAATAATAATTTGGCTGATTCTTTGATCATTTTTCAATGCCATCCAAAAAATGTCAGCTCTGGTTCAGTTCCCAGCATTTGAAACCTTGATATTCCCGTTACTTAGCTTACAACAGGAATTCAAAATGGGTCACGAGCTTCACGACACATAACTTCTTAGTTAATGTTGAGACAAAGCAAATTGAGGAAGCGTAGGGTTACACAATGAGTGTACCCTCATATATATATTAGTGGAACAATTATATATATGTCCAAATAGAAAAGTAAAATAACATGACAGTAAATAAAGACATATTAATACTCCCCCTCAAGTTGGAGCATAGATATCAATCATGCCCAACTTGTCCACAAGTGAGTTGAAATGTTTCTTGGCCAGCAACTTTGTAAACTTATCAGCAACCTGATCTTCTGAGCGAGTGAAAGGAGTGCAGATCTTGCCAGATCAGAGTCTCTCGAATGAAGTGACAATCAACTTCAATATGCTTTGTGCGCTCATGATATACGTGATTATTAGCAATGAAGATAACAACTTTATTGTCATAGGGCATAGAGATAGCAGTAGAAGACTCAACCCCGAAGTCTTTTAAAAGAGATTGTACCCATAGGAGCTCACAAGCAGTGTGGGCCATCACCCTGTATTCAGCTTCAGCACTGGATCTGGCAACAACGTTTTGCTTTTTACTTCTCCAAGTAACCAGATTACCTCCAACATTAGTACAATAGCCTGAAGTAGATTTTCTGTCAATCTTACTCCCAACATAATCAGAATCAGAATATCCTTCCAGAGAACAGTGTCCATGCTTTCTATAGTAGAGGCCTTTGCCAGGTGATTTCTTAAGATATCGCAGAATATTACAGAGAGCATCCCAGTGACACTGTCTAGATTTATCCAGGTACCTGCTAAGAAGACCAACAACAGTAGATATATCAACTCTAGTAACAGTCAGATAAATCATCATCAGTCTCCTATATTTTTTAGTGTATCGAAACATATGAGAAAAATCATCATCCCAATTAATATTAGGATCCAGAGGAGTATCAACAGGACGTGTACCAAGCATCCCAGTTTCCTGTAACAAGTCTAGAACATACTTCCTCTGAGATAAGACAAGAGCATTAGAAGTCCTAGATACCTCAATGCCCAGAAAATATCTTAGCCTCCCTAGATCTTTAGTAGCAAAATGTTTGCACATGTGTGTTTTAGTAGCCTGAATCTCAGAATGATCACTGCCAGATTGAACAATATCATCAACATAAACAATCATGATCACAATACCAGAAGAGGTTTTTTCGTAAAAACTGAATGATCAACTTGTGACCTCAGAAAGCCAAAAGCAGTCAGAATTTTACTCAGCTTATCAAACCACGCCCGAGGACTCTGTTTGAGCCCATAAATAGATTTTTTTAACCTGCAAACTTTATGTGACTCCCCCTGAGCAACAAACCCAGAAGGTTGCTCCATATACACCTCTTCTTGAAGATCCCCATACAGGAAGGCATTTTTAACATCCAGTTGAATAAGCGGCCAATCTAAGTTAATAGCAACAAAAAGAACTCTGACAGAGCTAAGTCTGGCAACAGGCGAAAACGTCTCAAAATAGTCAATTCCATAAGTTTGAGTATACCCTTTTGCAACCAGCCGTGCCTTCAGACGTTCCACTGTTCCATCAGGTTGATACTTTACCACATAGACACATCTGCAGCCAATAGGTTTGCACTCAGGAGGTGGATCCACCAGCTCCCAAGTTCCTCTGTCAGTAAGAGCAGTCATCTCTTCTTTCATGGCAGTCATCCAGGCTGAGCTTTGTAAGGCATCATGGACAGTCTTGGGAACAACAATAGCAGATAGAGAAGCCACAAAGTTACTAGCATGAATACTCAGATGTGCAGTAGAAACATGATTAGCAATATTATGAGAAGTACAAGAACGAGTGCCTTTTCTGATAACAATAGGCAGATCTAAGTCAGAGTGTACCTCAGCATGTGTGGGACCTTTGTGAGGAGAAGATTGGTGCTGCGTGGGGGGTCTTGAGCAGTTTGGGACCTGTTCCTGCGTTTATACACAATAAGTAGAGGAGTAGTAGTCTCAGCAGGTGAAGTTACAGAGGTGCAATCACTCTTGACAGGCAATGGTGCTGTGATTATATCAGAATCCAGGGTATCTCCTTTAGTAGAATAAAAAGGTGTATCCTCAAAAAAGACTACATCACTACTTGTGAACCATTTTTTCCCAATAGGACTATAGCACCGATACCCTTTTTGAGTACGAGAATAACCCAAGAAAATACATTTTCTACTCTAGGAGATAATTTATCATAGTTCGGTCCAAGTAATCACACAAAACAAGTAGAGCCAAATATCCTTGGGAGGCAAGGAATTAAATGCCGATACCGACGCCTTATCGACGACGTGGAAATAGATATTTACAGGTATACCGACGGAAATATCGACAGATGCAATCCTGGACTTATCGACGCCTAAATGAACGAATTAAATCATGAAATTTTACAGGCGTGGTCTCAACACCTAGATGCAACGTTTTATGCAATAAAATTCTATATTGGGTATGTTGGGGGGGGGTCAATCATGTGGGAGGTAAGGAATCAATCCTGTTTTTTTGAGATTTCAATGAAGGATTTCGATGACAAAATATACGAATTAAGATCTGAAATTTTAGTAGCACAATCCATAAACGCATGTTTACACACTTATGCAATAATATTCAACTTACAACAAACATATAACAACATAGTAAAGTACTAAGTACTAACTCACATCAGTTGTATGTTGAGTGGCACGCCGGCTGCTGATAAGGATATTGTTGTTCTACATATTGGTCCCATGTCATCAAAGCTTTATACGATTTGTTGTATGTGACAACATGCTCCTCATATACTTCAGGATTCACATACTGCATCATCCCCATCTTTGGAAAATGTTCTTGTAAATCTTTGAGATATTGAGCCTTGTTTGCTGAATTCCTTGGAGGTTGAGAAGAAGCGGGAGGAGGTGTGGGTGCCCTTGCTTGAGGAGCTGGAGGTTGAGGAAAAGGAGGTTGTAATGGAACTCCGACAATAGGATAAATTGTAGTATGCCCACCACTCCATGTTTGCCCAAAATGACCAGAGTATGCTTCGGTGTTCACCAGAGTATGCTTCGGACAGAGTATGCTTCATGATATCCCATACTAGGTCCAAGTTCTAATTGTAACCTTGGTTGTGGACCTTGTGGTTCAACTTGATATCCAGAATACCCATGTTGAGAAGTCTGAGATGGGTATGGAAGTGTCTGCCCAAATAACATATCTCCAAATGAATGTTGAGATTGAGATTGCGAGTCAGATATACTCAATGCATCCATTGATTCAGCAACATCAGAATGATAATCACTTGGACTCTGGTATTGTGATTGTGGTTGTGGATTGGATGGGTAGGAGTAGGGGTAGGGGCTTGGAGTTGTGGGCATTGCGGCATTTGGTGGAGGTGCAGCGCTGTAATCTTTCCCAGTTCGAGTTTTTCTTCTTTGAAATTTTTTTTCAGCCATGGGATATTCTTGTTGTTGTGGAGGTGCACCCTAGTAACATAAGGCCGATCATCATGTTGAGGATCCACAGCTTGAGGATATTCTGGAGAGCATTGACTTTGATTATCACCATCATTATCATTGTCACTATCATCAGACTTAGATTTGGAACCAGCTGAAGAAGAAGAATCTGAGCTACCAACTGCTCTTGTACTCTTCTATCTATTTCCATATCAACATTTACATGTGCAGCTTCAGGCTCAAGTCTTTCAAGCGGATTATCAAGAATAATATCATCACCATTGTTTGGCTCAAATTGATCTTCTATGTATGGATCTGGACGTCCATCTAAATTATCAAGAACATGACGACCTATCTCATTCATCCATTCCTCTAAAGGATTTTCTGAATCTTCCTCCAGCCCTCTACGTCTGTCAGTGCTGAAAGTGTATGCGGTGTCAATGGGATCGTGGACAACAGCAAAATCCACTTCCCTATATTTGGCATCTCGTATTGCTCTAGCCCTCAACCGCATGTTGTAGTGAACGTAGACAAGGTCCCTCAACCTGTTTGCCTCAAGCTTGTTCCTTCTCTGAGTGTATCAGATTGAATGTGCTCCAATTTCTTTCACAACCCCCTGCAGATGTTGTTTGAACAAGGAGACGAACAACCACTTTTCTTAAATGGGGGGCACCTGTTCCATTCCAAACCCACCACTCACAAGGATCACCTGCCTCACGATCAGAAACCGCATTTGGATGTCCAAAACATCCAGTGCCTTCACGGAAATGGCGAAACTGCAAAAAAAACATCATTTACGATATTTAGATGATGAAATCAAAGTGATGACTAATGAGTAATGACTAATGAGAAATTAAGAATGTAAGTAATATAGTTATCTTATACCTCTTCTAGTACTAGCAATCGCTCTTCTGGAGAGGTAATGAACTTGTTGGTGACATCTCTCACTGCAGTGATTAGAGTCGGATTCAATCCAAGCGTTCGTGAGTATTGGAACCTCAGATTCAAATAGTAAGTTGTCACAAATATAAATAAGGAAATTAGAATGACATTTTAATAGGTAGACTATGAGTTAGACAAATAACTCAGAAGTTAGAAATTTAGAACATAATTGATTGAGATATATACCTGCTTTATGCAATGGATGCAAAAGCATATCTGTCCAACGATTCTCATAAATTCTGATGTATTGCTCATTGGACCTAGGAGCTGCTTCTTTGATGCAGTCCACCATTGAGGTCATTGCATCATATAAAAAAGGCATTGTTGCAGTTTTGTCACCATCTACCAGCCTCAATACCTTGACAATGGGTTCCATTATTCGCATCACCCTAGTAACCTTATCCCAAAAAGGTCTGCTGGCAATCAACTGCTCAATTCTACTGCCAATTGGGGTATTGTGCTCCTTCATGGAGGTCCACTCCACTCCATTGAAGAGCCTCCTAAGTCCATCCTTTTTGGACTTTAATGATTGTAAGGCAAGAAAGTTTGTTGCAAATCTAGTTGCACCTGTTCCAATCAGATCACCTCCACAATACTCACGTCGCCTCATTGCATTCAACAGAAAAGAATGGTTGTAGATGAATCCTGTGATCAACCTACCATCAATGATAATAGATTTAATGAATTCAATTGAGCCAATGTCCTTGAGAATGAGATCTATGCAGTGGGCAGCACATGGTGTCCTGTATATGGGATATTTCTTCATTAAACTGTCCCCGGCCTTCTTGAAGGCAAAACCATTATCAGTAATTATCTGCACCACATTTTCCACACCAACCTGCTTCATGTATGTCTTCATTAGTTTCTTTATGAACCTGTGGTTCCTGACCTCACTTGAAGCATCAACAAAGTCCAGAAAAATTGTGGATCCACGACAATGTGCAAGAAAGTTGATAATTTGTCTTCTGTTGCCACTAGTCCACCCATCACACATAAGTGTGACACCATATTCAGCCCACATATTTTTTTGGCCTGAAATCCAGGCTTGTAGATCCTTCTTCTCTAGGAGAAGATACTTGTTCATTAATTCATATGAAGTGGGGGCCTTGACTCCCCTCCCAGAATCCCCTATCACATCTACCATATGTTGCAGATACAATTCAGTTGCAACATGTGCATGTATACCATGAGCAAAGAAGAACTTACCCACTGCCTTGCCGACCTTATCTTTTACACCAGTGAACTTTGCTTTAATGCCTTTTTGCCTAGCTTCAGGCCTCCTAACCCCTGGCTCATCAACATGCCTCAATCTCGTACTAGCAGAACGAAAAAATGTATCAATGCCGCCTTTCTTCCTTTTACTATGACCAGCTCTGTCTTCATCGTCATCTAGGTCAACAACAGGAATACATGCAGTACCACTGCCTCCACCTGCACCAGATGGCCCATACCTCCTTGTAATTCGAGCTGCCTCCTCTCTTTCCCACTCTGTGGGAATCTCTGAGGGCACGCCTATACACACGACGTGAATAAGTTGTGTCACAATCAGGAGGATATGCAATGTCATCATCTGATTCTGCAGAAGAACCTGTACCCCTAACGTTGAATAATGTATCTGTGTAACCCCTGTCAACCTCCTTCATCTTTTGTTGTTTGTGCTTCTTTGCACCCATAATATTCCTAAAATCATCCCTAACACTTTGGGGACACCTTGTGCACATTGCCACATTTTTGTCACCGCCAGTAATGTGACGTTTGAATCTAGTAATCCCCCCTCCACCAATCGTCTTGTTGCAGTAATTGCAAACTATCTTTGCCCTATTGCCTTCAAGAGGCGTGCAGTGATTCCATGCAAAATCCATCACATTCTTAGCTCCACCAACATTACCGGCCCAGAACCCTCACCATCGCTTGAAGACATCTTCTCAAAAGTCAAAAGTGGACACTGTCACACTGCAAAAAGACAAAGACAAATAAAAATTAGGTGTATGAAATCTATAACCCATTAAGTTGCAAGAAATTATTCTATTTTATGTATTATAAAATCAAACACAACACTTTTAGGTGTATAAATGTTAAATGTATTTATAGAATCAAACACAATATTTTTTAAGATTTTATTAACAAGAAAAAAGGCTTAAATAAAAAAATTAAAGCCTGAAATTAATTTAAAAATTATAAAATCTGATAATTATCTAGTATTAAGTCAAGTGATGTATTATAACTTTACTCATTCCATCTTACATAACAATAACGCATACATTTCTGTAGAAAAAACAAAAAAAAACAAAAAAAATGATTTTTTTATTATTTTCAGCATTTTAAATAAATAATAAAAACGAAAAATATAAATATTTTTACTATATTTTTGTTTGAATTTGTTTACATTGCTATTTGGTACAACTTCTTCTACTAAACCTAAGTTAGATACCTATTATTTCTAGTACTTATTATATTATTATGAATTTAATATTAATTAGTGAAATTATATGATAATACTAATTAAAAGTAGTAGATCTAGTTATACATTAGTAGATCTACATATAATATTCATAGATCTACTGTTAAATAGCATTAATCCTAAGTTTTTTGAAGTAGATCTAAGATTTGAGTGTATTTAGAGATTTTTGGAGAGATTTTATGGTGAAAATAGAAGGAAATAGATAGGAGATGGGTTGGAAATGATGAAGAATGCAAGAAATCAAGAAAACATACCTTGATTACAACTGATTTGAGCTCCAACGAAGAAAATCGCCCCAAATGAGTAAGTTCTTTCACTCCAACAGTAGCAGCAGGCTCACGTTCACAAATGACGGCATACCGGGGCGGTATACCGCCCATATCGCCCATAAGTGGGGCATTTTGCATTGAACCCCCCCATTACCACCGAAAACCGGTCGGTTTTACCGGTAAACCCACCGGTTTACCGAAATTTGCGGGAGCAGCGACAGATATGCGTAAACCGATGCCAGGTTGGCTCGGTATCGGTAAACCGAGCGGTATACCGATGATATCGTCGGTATCTTCTTCCTTGCTTGGAGGTACAGAAAACATAGTTACATCAGCCGGAGAACCTGAATAGGAATCTTGTTGCCAATAACAGAAGACAACTTTCTATTAATTAGAAAACAAGCAGTCAGAATAGCTTCTGGCCAAAAATGTCTAGGTACATTAGAATGCAACATTATAGTTCTAGCAACCTCAAGTAAATGCCTATTTTTCCTTTCTGCGACTCTATTTTGTTGAGGCGTATAGGCACACGATGTCTGATGAATAGTACCCACAGATCGACAAAACATTCCAACTTCTTTCTGAACAAACTCCAAAGCATTATCGGTTCGCTGAATTTTAATAGGCATAGAATATTGGGTTTTTATTTCAGCAAAAAAGAATTTTATTGTAGATATCACTTGAGACCGATTTTTCAACATAAACAACCAAGTGGCACGAGAAAAGTCATCAATAAAGAGAATAAAGTATTTATTGCCAGACAAACTTGGAACATGACACGGACCCCATACATCTGAATGAACAAGATAAAAAATATTTTTACTGCTAATCTGGGACCGTTTAGGAAAGACAGTTCTAGACTGTTTCCCTAACTGACACGACTCGCATTGAAAGACGTGCGTTCCTACACAAGAGATAACATGCTTCAATTTCTCAGAAAATGGATGTCCAAGTCTGTAGTGTCACTGCAAAGCTGAAACAAATGAAGATAGAGCTGAAGCTAGCGCCAAGTTGTCAATCTTTTTCAACTCATCCATATAATATAGGCCATTAGGTCCTTCATGCCCCCCACCAATCTTCTTCCTCGTGCGAAGGTCCTGAAAAATACAAGTACCAGGAATAAATGTGAGACTGCAGTTCAAGGTACGTACAATTTTGCTAACAGATAATAAGTTCAGTGGAAATCGAGGCACAAATAGAGAAGATTTTAACAGAAAATGAGAAGCTATGTCTCCAATCCCGGCTACAGCAGTCTTG
This sequence comes from Alisma plantago-aquatica, assembly GCA_963693085.1. Lineage (NCBI taxonomy): Eukaryota > Viridiplantae > Streptophyta > Magnoliopsida > Alismatales > Alismataceae > Alisma > Alisma plantago-aquatica. The sequence goes on along the minus strand of OY856414.1, from coordinate 764,301,510 downwards.
GAGCCATCCGCAAGCATAACAGAAGAATTAGAGTCCGATCTAGATAAGGTTTTAAAAAAAGACCGATTTCCAGATATATGAGACGATGCACCCGAATCAATCACCCATTTTTTATTACCAGTACTAGGTGAGGGGGCACTGAGGAAAGCAGTATCACAACCAGAATATGTAGCAACATGAGCTCCAGAGGCAACTCCAGAAGATGACCCAGTACGCTCGAGCAATAGACGCTCCACCTCAGAACGGATGAAGTCAGCAGTAGTAGAACTGGATACATCAGTAGAAGTAGGCTGTGACACTACCTCAGAGGTAGCATGGGTATCAAAAGCTGCATTATCCCAGGCAGGCTTTTCATATTTCTCCCAGCATTTTTCTTCAATATGATTGGATCGGCCACAGAAGCTGCAGAACCGTTGACCAGTCTGAGGGCGAGCAGCATTGGGAGGACCAAAGGGTGCTCCACTTCCAGAAGAACTCCTCCCCCTCCCAGCACCAAGAGGAGGACGAGTGTCGTGAGAACGACCACGGCCGCGGCTACGACCACGGCCAGACATAGCAACAAGGGCTGTAGTATCGCCAGTATCCGAAGGCAACTCAGATGAGGATGACGACAATCGCTGTAGACGCTGAAAGGCACTCTGTAGAGTAGGTCACTGGCAAGGATCTGATCCACAACTCTAGCATATGATTCAGGTAGCCCATACAGGAACAGAACTACCTGCAACTCCTGGCGTTGACGTTGCATGGTAGCCAAGTCAGTAGACAAGGGATGGTAGGCCTCCAATTCTCCCCACAGTCCCTTGAAGGAAGAAAAATAGTTAGTGAGATCAGATCCTGAGAAGTGTAGACGGCTCAGTTGCTTGTTGATATCAAAGACTTTCTTCGGATTCTGACTGTGAGAGTAAGTACTAGCAAGCTGATCCCACATCTGCTTTGCTGTAGTTAGGTAGAGTAAGGTAACACTGATTTTTGTCTCACTACTATTGAGAATCTAGGTCATCACAGTTGAATCGTCTTTGACCCAGTCATCATACGCTTTGACATCCTTCGAGTCGGCATTGATAGCAGGCGCAGGAGGCGGATCACACGTCAAATGAGACAGTTTCCCTTGGGATTTAACATAGATCTGCATAGAGCAAACTCAATGCTGGTAGTTTCGCCCATCCAGCTTCACAGTAGTAACCTGACGACGTAGATCCTCATGGGAAGAGGCCATGACAGGCAGATCACCAATCACCGACAATGAGAAGAACAAGCAGGTACAGGCAGAAAATGACCGCCTAGTTCCTCACCTAGGCTGCAGCATGCACAGTGGAAAGGCTGGACGAACCAGTTACATACGGGCTACGCCGAGGCGCAGCAGAAAACCCAGTGGCTCAAGGTCTACACGGGCAGGCAGGAAGCAGATCCGTAGACGGTCCTTCAGAAGGAGATCATGCCACCGAAGCAAGCGACGATGAGCACCGCGGGCAGGGCCTAGCTCGGCGGCCCGGCGCGGCGGCGGCTGGCGCTGCTGCGGCTGCAGCTAGGGCCAGCCGGCGGCGCGGTGGGGCGGGGCGGGGTGCGGGTGAGAGAGAGAGATAGAGAAGGGAGGGAGGGAGGGGAAGGAGAGGCGGCTCCCGGATCTAGATCTGCTCTGGTACCATGAGACAAAGCAAATTGAGAAAGCGTAGGCTTACACAATGAGTGTACCCTCATATATATATATATTAGTGGAACAATTACATATAAGTCCAAATAGAAAAGTAAAATAACAGGACAGTAAATAAAGACATATTAATAAATGTTTCTTGAGTTTTGAGTCTGATGAATTTATTTTTTGTAAGTGCATACCAAAAATGCAGTCAGAGGGAGAGCCAAGTTGATGCCAGATAATTTGGTTGGACTATACATCGGACTTTCTATCCAATTTTCTCATCTAGTTTCTTCCTGGTTATCCAAAAGAAATAGGATCTCGTTTGTTCCGCTGATGACAAGGGGTGGGTGTACAAATGAGCAATATGTTCCATCTTCATCAATACACACACTGCTTAACAAAGCAGATTATAGCTAGATGATCCATCATCACCGTCATCATCATCATCTGTCCAGATTATTACAAAATTGCATTTACCAGACACACACACACACACACACCCAAAAAAAAGAAAAAGAAAACGAAAATATTTATTATACATACGTACATACCTTTTATGAATACTATAATATCGTTAAGAAAAGTCTATACCTGTCATATCTGGTGTGCTAGGCTAGTGGTCCGGGTAACTACAGTGTCGTTAGTGGTCTCAGGTATGTCGTCAGTGGTCTCGGGTTCGTTTCCTGTTGAACCCTATTTGCATTTTTCTTCCGCAGGTTTGTTGGTCTCAGATAAGTCCCGCTATAAAAGAATGAACGCTATTCACTTGAGAATGTGGTTTAGCTTAATGGTTCAACTTTGGGTCTTTTTTTCTTATGGTCTCAGTTTCGAGACCCATCGAATATGTTTTGCATTTTTGTTATATAATTATGTTGGTCTCAGATGAAAGCCATTTAAAAAATAAAAAAAAAGTTTCTCTATTATCTAGAGTATATCACCCTATCTAAGTGGTTTGGCTTTGTGTTTTTTCTTTGGTAGTCTTGGGTTCAAAACTCATTGAGCCCATTTTTGTTCAATGAAATTACTTCGTCACTTATCAAATCCAGTTGTGCATATTGGACTAACAAATCACTTATGTCATTCTAAACTTAAAAAAAACTTCTCTATAGCCTTAAGAAGATTACATATACATTATGATTACACAGAAAGTAGATCAAACCAACTATTATATGATAAAAAATAAAAATAAATTCTCTAACTTTTATCGGTATCTCTTTAGAACTCAATTAGATATATTTTGCATTGACCGGAATCGAGTGCGTATACATCTTAAATAAATATCACAATATACCATGCTATATATTGTAAATTACAAATATAATGTTTGTATATAATTTTTATTTTTATATATTTCATTGATCTATTTCTTTTCATATTTTAAAAATGGAAGTTAAGTACAGACTTCACAACATGTCTATCAACATGTATTCAACTTATCATTTTTTATCAGTGCAAATATTTACAAGTCTAGTTATTTGAAATTCTTTATTTTATGTAATTCTAAACCATGCAGACTAACAAATTCAAAGTATTCACTAATGGTATTCTTTAGAAAAAAACTTCATAGCTCGATTAATTAGTCTTAACTTCACACATCTCGATTATTCTTGTATAATTATGTCGCAGTAACAGTTAGTTATGGTTATTAGTTGTGTAATGAGAAGTATGCATATTATTTTACAAGTTCAAATAAGTTTCATACTTTACTCATTCATGAATGCATACAAGAAATTCGGTCTTCCTATAGTATATTATGTTACAATCACACTTGTTACAATTTTTGTTATTCACCTTTCGCTTCATTAGAAAAGATTAAAATAATTTCCATTTATTCTGAACACATAAAGAACTATGATGTAATGAACTATACTAGATAAAGTTCCAGTCCTAATTTTTGAAGCATGCCTTTGAAGTAGAATTGGCCCCTGTAAGGTCAAAATCCTGGCTCCGCTCCTGCACACGCACACACTAGCAAGTATATAAATCTTTGTCTGATACCACTTAGATGAAACTGTTGATCTTTGTCTTTGATTATTGGGAAGATGGAGGAGAAAGCTACTTGGGTTAGATGTGTATTTGGTAGTACCTCTGAGGGATGATTGAACTCAAGAGCTCTTTATGGGAGCATTGAACTAGGAACATTTGCACCTGCCCCTACTGAAAATTTGCAACCTATCCAGTCTGTGGTGGTTCTCCGATACAACCCTTGCTATTTTCATTCAATTTGTTTGTAGAGCTTTCTTCATTTTTTTCTTGATTCCCCTTCCTCTCTCTTCAAGTAAGCCTTCTTGCTCTCCAACAGAGTCTGAATTAAAGTTTCAAAGTAATGGGCGCTTTTCTGCATGTTATGAGAACAGATAATTTCTAGTCGCTCTTCAGGGGTAGCATATCTTATGCCTTATCCTCCCCAGTGCAGGGCTGTGGATCGCAACTGAGTGTGGAAGATTACAAGTAGCTCCTGGAGAAATTATCGTTCTTCCTCAGGGTTTCAGATTCTCCATTGATCTGCCTGATGGCCCATCCCGGGGATATGTTACTGAAGTGTTTGGAACTCATTTCCAGCTTCCTGATTTGGGCCCAATAGGTAAGCAGAAAATTCCAGCTGTTTCGTCATTCCATTTCAGTTCTTTTGTTTGTTGACTTCAGTGTGTTGGTTGCTCTTTGTTGGCTTTTGAAGGTGCTAATGGTCTTGCTAGTCCAAGGGATTTCTTGGTCCCAACTGCCTGGTTTGAAGACAGACGCCAACCTGGTTTCACCATTATACAAAAATACGGTGGAGAGCTGTTCACTGCAAAACAAGATTTTTCGCCTTTTAATGTGGTTGCTTGGCATGGTAACTATGTGCCTTACAAGGTATTTTATTATTGTTACTCAAATCATTTTTCTTGAGTGGATTGTTGCATGAAAATACTACTAATGTCAAATGACAAATATCTTTTCCATAAGACTTCGCTGCAGTATTTGTTTGAAGCTACTGCACATATGACCCGGTTTCTCGCAATTTTATTCTCTGTAACAGTATGACCTGACAAAGTTTTGCCCATTCAACACAGTCCTTGTAGACCATGGCGACCCTTCAATTAATACCGGTTAGTATTCTATAATGTTGTCTTGACTCAGCTTGAGCCCCTCCTTTATACCGCCATTGCAAATCTGACATCTTTGCTAAATTTTGGCTGAAAAATTCAGTACTGACGGCTTCCTCTGACAAGCCTGGTGTGGCATTGCTCGATTTTGTAATCTTCCCACCAAGATGGCTGGTGGCAGAGAACACCTTTCGGCCACCCTATTACCATCGGAACTGCATGACCGAGTTCATGGGCCTTATCCACGGAGAATATGAGGTATATCCTATTGCTCCTTTGCTTGTATCTGTGTAATACGAAGGGAACCGAAAGGTGTATTTAACATGTTCATTGGAAACAAATGGCTTGTACAGGCCAAGGCTGACGGGTTCCTACCTGGTGGTGCAAGTTTGCACAGCTGCATGACACCCCATGGCCCTGATACTAGGACCTACGAGGTAGTTTAGTTAGCATGCACTTTGTTTGCTCCTATTCCTTCCGTAACATGCATTGATGGACTGCTTGATGTTGTATATTTTCATTCCACAGGCAACGATAGCAAAGGGGGAGGATGCTGCACCTTTGAGACTCCGCGGCACAATGGCATTCATGTTTGAATCCTGCTTGATCCCCCGTGTGTGCTCCTGGGCGCTTGACTCCCAGTACCTGGATCGCAACTACTACCAGTGTTGGATTGGGCTGAAGTCTCACTACTCCACCGAGCAGGAGGCCAGCGGCCCTAATGAGAATGGGGAAATAAGTCCATGCAAAACAGGGAAGTAACACATGTATGTACTGCATCTATCAACCTTGCATGAGGCTACTGTATATATGTATGTACTCTGGAATTTATTACCTTGTTTAAGCGTACTGTACATATGTATGTACTCTGGCATTCATTACCTTGTATAAGACTACAGTACACATAATTCCTTGTGGAAGGCTACTTTACTCTGTAGACACTGAGAAGAGAGCCATAAGCTCAAGATGGTATCTTCACCTGTAGCAATTCATATATCTGTCGCAGCAGGCTTGCAGCATGTATTGCCATTGATGTGAATCATAAGATTGTCTTGCGGACGGATAGAAACCTGAATCGACAAAAGGGCATGTGCAAGTTTCTGCATATGCACGTTTATTTGGTGGCTGTACTAAAAAACACCGCAGCAATTTCTATTTTTATATTAACACCTCGACTCAAGTATATAATAGTTTTAGAAAAGAAACTATTAAAACATAATTTTTATTTTGATATTAACATTTTCAGCCAATTATAGAAAGATTTCATAATCCTCCTCCTCCACGTCTTAGTCTTATTCTTAACGATGTTAGAGTTGGCCATATAGATCCTTCTTTTCCAATTAGCTTGTTCCCGGTCATATTATGATCAAGATGTATATAAGCTCTTCGCAGGTTAATGTAAGCTTTGACTCTTCTTCTTTTAATGTGTAAGCTTGACTCTTCTTCTTTTAATGTGCTTGACTGAATGACATTGCGTTGTATAGGTGTGCTAGTGATTTTGCATTACACATGCCCATACCGGCTCTCTCGCACTCCTCAATACTTGCCTCCCATACTTTGTTCTCGATATTGAGATTTCTCAAATGCTTTTTTTTTTTAATCTTCTCACATATCCATTTCAATGTACGTATTTCAGCTACATTCATCATGTTGAGACGTCGTTTCATCACAGTCCAACATATATTGTCATATCGCATGGTTGATTGTATAGTTGTTCTATATCACTTTTTTTTAAATTTTTTTGAGAGTGATCTTCCGATCACATAATACTTAAGTTGCACTCCTCCAGTCCAGTCTAACTGTAGTAATCCTATGACAAACATCAACTTGAATATCCTCATTTATTTGAATAATAAAATCCAAGTGATGAAATTAACACATTTTGATACTTCCACTCTGTCCAACTTGGCTCCATCACTCACAATTCTAAATTGACAGAAATTATAATGCACATACTCAATTTTTCTCCTACTAATCATCAATGTGTTTGATTCAAACACACCACAATTCAACTTTATAATTCAATCAATTTCTGGTTCATTAATCAACACAATATCATCAACAAATAACATGCATAAATGAATATCATCCTGAACATGCTTTATCAACTCACCCATAATAAGAATGAATAGATATGGGTCGAGTGTGTATCCTTGATGTACCCCAACTGCAAAAAAATTTATTGGCATCTCTCCTATAGGAGTCCTCACACTTGTAGTTGAGCTATCATACATGTCTTTAATCAAATTAACGTAACATATTGACACGTTATCGTTCTCTAAAATCATCCACAACACTTCTCTGGGTACTCGATCATAAGCCTTTTTTGAATCAATAAAAATTATATGAAGATCTCTTGTTCTCTTTCTATATTTTACCATACACCTCCTTATTAGAAAGATGGCGTGTGCTATTGGTCTTCCAGTCATAAAATCAAATTAGTTGTCTAATATTTGCATTATATATCTTATCCTTTTCCTAGTAATCCTCGCGAAAGGTTCATACTGTGACTCATCAAGTTGATACCTATGTTGTTAGTGTAGTTCTGAACGTTTTCTTTTATGCTGTAGATGGGGACTATGATATTATTTCTCCACTTATTCAACATGTTCTTGGTCTTCATAATCTTATTAAGGAAATTTGTTAACCATATAATTCCTTCATCCCCATACTATTCCCATACATTAATGGAAATACAGTTTGGTTTGTATTTGTTTGTCATTTTATCTTTTTAAAGCATTCTTGAACTCAAATAATGAAATTCATCACGTGAAAATGATATCTCTTGTATTCATGTCACATGTTTCTCGTCTTATTCATAGGGTCTCTATTGAAAAGCATATGAAAGTTGTTTCTCCATCAGTTCTTGATATCATCATCCTTTACCAACAATCTACCATATTTATTTTTGATGCATTTTGCTTGACTCAAGTCTCATATTTTCCTTTCTATTATACAAGTCATTTAATATATCCTTTTCACTTCTCTTGTGTCCAACTTCTAATAAATCCCTTCAAAGTATCTAGACCTTACCTCTTGAATAACTTTTTTAGCTTCTTCCTTTGGTTGTTGTATCTCTGAAAAGTTGCATCATCTTGATATTTGGGCAAGCTCTTATCAATCTCCCTTTTGATTTTAATAGCCTTCTGTACTTCATCATTCCACCATCAAGTTTTTTCTATCGAGGCCCACACCTTTTGGGCTCCCCTAAAATCTCATTAGAATTTTTTGTCATGCATGAGCTCATATTATGCCACATAGTGTTAACACCACTCTCCAAGTTCCAAGTGCCTCGTTAATGAGTTAATCATAAAAAATGAATTTCTTTTCTCCTTTAAGATTCTACAACTTGATCTTGCTATCTTGGTTTTTGTTATCTTGCCTTTGTTGACTTTCATGTTATTTAAAACTACCAACCTATGTTTGGTGGATTCGTTCTTCTCCAGGGATCATTTTACAATCCTTGCATAGTTCACGATCCCCTTGGCTTGTGAAGAAATAATCAATTTAGCTACAATCACGCCACTCCTGAAAGTAAACTTATGAAATTCTCTTTTCGTAAAATGGATGCTTGCTAAAATCATACATATGCGTTTGAAAAATCTAATATCATATCTCATTTTTTTATTTTCTTATAATTCATCAAAAATCACCATGAATTCTCTCATATCCAGCATTACTACTCCCCACATGGCCATTCAAATCACTCCTAATAATGATCTTCTCCTCTATCGACATCCTTGAATCAATTCATCCATATTATCTCAAAATCATTTTTAACCTCCTCACTAAGGCCAACTTGGGGGCATAAGCACTGATGATGGTAAAAATCTTTCTCTCAAGAACAACCTTGATGACAGTGATTCTATTGATTATCCTTGTGATCTTGAAATCTTCATCCTTCATCATATTATCAACAATAATACATATACTATTTCTATGTTTGTCAATACCTATGTATCAAAATTTGCATCCTATATCTTCAAACTCTCTGTATCGTTCCCCTACCTATTTAGTTCCTACAAGAAAGCTATATTGACTTTCCTTCTAATCATGAGATTCACTATCTTCATAATTTTTTTTGTCAAAGAGATAATATTTCAAGACCTCACTCTAATTCTTTTTTGTTAAAATTACTTCTTTATTTGCCTTCAGAAAAAATATTACCCTTGTATTTTTTTCCTACATGCAAAACATGATGCAACAAGACTAACTTCTTTGCACACACTCATATAAAGTGTGGATCCTTTGACGTCCTTGAAAAAACTAGATATTTGACAATATAGAATAATTGAAGACTTATTTATAGCCTAAGTAGGCCCCAATGAAGTGACTACGAGTTTTGACTTTTCCTCCGGTAGACAATATGAGGACAAAAGGTCAACATACATAGTTATATACCATTTTTTTCTTCCACGGTGGACAAAAAAACTACTACATATTAAAATCCTAGGAGCTTGTGAATTTATAGTTCGCTTGTTGGTTATCTTAATGTTAATATGTCTTACTTTTTTTTTGGATCAGGTAAAATATTATTATCTCAAAAAAAGCGTATAGGTGAACCTATACTGTACAGAGGGTGGTTTAACTACAAAAAACCCCACTGAGTAAAGGTAACCGGGTCTAAACCTTTATAAATATTAGGTTTAGCCCTTACATTAACAACAAGTCTACCAACAAGAGACTCAAAAACATCAAACTTATCAGTAGCCCGTCCCCCGTGGATTCTGGTATTCCTCTCAAACCAGATACAATAGATGATGGCAGCAACTTCCATGCCTCCAAAAACTCTCATAGAGGAGCTCCTGTTAGTTCTCTGCCTTATCCACTTCAACCTGTCTTCCAAACAACCGGGAGGGTAACCACCCCAACCATTTTTGAGGGACCATATGCACCAAATGTACCTGGAAAACCTACAATGAAAGAAGAGGTGTGCATGTGTTTCAGAAACATTGTCGGTCGACAAATAGTTCGATCGAAACATTATCGGTCGAGAAAATTTTTGACCGAGAGAATGCCTGTGACAAACCAAAATCTACATCAGAATTTATAGTAAAAACAGAAACTATTCCGGTCGAAAAATTGTCGATCGAACCAAAAATCGGTCGAAAAATGGTCGACCAAGCGGATTTATGTAATTGTTCAGTTTTAACATGCAAAACAACAACTTTCTCGATCAACAAACTGTTTGACTAAAACATCAGTCGGTTGAACTATTTGTCGACCGAATGAAGTTCTGTACAGATTACTTTGTTAAAACATGCTCAGTTTGTTATTAAATGTACCTAACCATAATGGACCATCACATGGGTACCAAAACCTATATTTTATTGCAGGATTGGATAGTCGATAGTGGATGTTCCAAACACATGACTGGGAACAAGGATGCATTTCAAACTTTTGAAGAAAAGAAAAGCGGAACAGTCACTTTCGGAGACAATGGTAAAGGTAAAATAGTTGGAATAGGTAATATTGGTACAAGCTTTGAAATCAAGAGTGTTTTACTGGTCGATGGTTTGCACCATAATTTAATAAGTGTTAGTCAATTATGTGATAGTGGATATGATGTTTTATTCAACAAAAACTGCTGCAAGTTACTAATAGAAAATACTATAAATGTTGTTTATGAAGGAAAAAGAGTTGGAAATCTTTATATTCTTAGACCCAACTCTGTGCAATCTATAGTTGGAAAATGCTTACTTGCAAAAGAAAATTCTTTACAACTATGGCATAGAAAATTAGGTCATGCTAGTTCATATGTTATTAAAAAGCTAGTTAAATATGATCTTGTTCGTGGTTTGCCTAAGTTATCTTTTGATTAATCTGAAAATTGTGAACCATGTACTTTGGGTAAACAAACTAAAACTTCTTTTAAACCCAAAAACATGCTTAGCACCAGTAGAACACTAGAACTTATTCATATGGATTTGTTCAGACATATGAGGACACAATCTATTGGTGGGAAAAGATATTTCTTTGTTATTATTGATGATTACAATAGATATACATGGGTACATTTTCTTGCAAATAAAGATAATACTATTCAAGTTTTCATACATTTTTTTTCTAAGATTGAAAATCTACTACAAAATAAGATATGCACAATTACGAGTGATCATGGTGGAGAATTTGAGAATCATCTATTTGAAGAATTTTGCACATCTCAAGGCTACACTCACAATTTTTCTGCTCCACACACTCCACAACAAAATGGCATAGTTGAAAGGAAAAATTGATCATTACAAGAAATGGCTAGAACAATAATGCTTGAACATAGTACACCTAAAACATTTTGGGCTGAAGCGGTAAACACTGCTTGCTATGTGCTAAATAGAGTAACCATACACTCTTATTTGAAGAAAACACCATATGAAATTATGTATACTAAGAAACCAAGGGTTGACTATTTCATACTTTCGGCTCAACTTGCTATATCTTGAACACAAAAGATGATAGAGAAAAGTTTGACTCTAAATCACAAAAAGCCTTTTTCTTGGGATATTCAACCTCTAGTAAAGCATTTCGAGTTTATAACACTATCTCTAGAAAAGTTGAAGAATCCATTCACATTACTTTTCATGAAGAACTAAAAACTGAAAATTATGATGTAGTTGACATTACTCATCAAGTAGAAAATCTAACCATATAAACTAAAGATGATCAACAAGTTGAGACACAACAACCCATTCCTAGACTCATTAAAGATCATCCTCAAGAACTAATTATTGGAAATCATAATGACAAAGTCAAAACCCGTTCATCTTTTAGAGATGTTGCAAATATGGCTTTTGTTTCTATAATTGAACCTAAGAAGGTGGCTGAGGCTCTAAAAGATGACTATTGGATAATGGCAATGCAAGAAGAATTAAACCAATTCACTAAGAATGATGTATGGGACTTAGTTCCTAAATCGAAAGATAAAACAATTATTGAAACTAAGTGGGTCTATAGGAATAAGTTAAATGAAGCTGGGGAAGTAGTAAGAAATAAAGATAGGTTGGTAACACAAGGGTATAATCAACAAGAAGGAATAGAGTTTGATGAAACTTATGTACCAGTAGCAAGGCTTGAAGCTATTAGAATGCTACTAGCCATAGCTGCCCACAAAAACATAAAACTATTCCAAATGGATGTCAAAAGTACATTTCTAAATGGAATAATACAAGAAGAAGTATATGTTGCCCAACCACCTGGTTTTGAAACACCGAAAAAAGGTGACTATGTATACAAACTTAAGAAAGCACTTTATGGTTTAAAACAAGCACCTAGAAATTGGTATGAAAGGCTCAAGACCTATCTCTTTGATAACAATTTTTTCATTGGAAATTCAGATTCTACTTTATTTTTCAAAACATATGCATCTGACTTTCTAGTAGTTCAAATCTATATTGATGATATTATATTTGGTGCATCAAATGAATCTTTATGCAAACAATTTAGTGATATTATGCAAAAGGAATTTGAAATGAGTCTCATGGGAGAACTAACTTTCTTTCTTGGTTTTCAAATAAAGCAAACGCCCGCCGGGATTTTTATAAGCCAAGAAAAGTATACTAATGAATTTTTAAAACATTTCAGGATGGACCATTGCAAACATGCTACCACTCCAATGGCTACCTCTAGTAAAATTGATAAGGATGAAAATGGGGAACCTATTGATGATTCCTTATATAGATCTATAATTGGTAGCTTGCTCTACTTAACCACTTCTAGACTGGACATCATATTTTCTGTGGTCTTTGTGATTGCTTTCAATTCCAACCTATGCAAACACATTTTCAAGCCGTCAAACAGATTTCAAGATATTTAGCCGGCACTACAAGTTATGGTCTATGGTATCCTAAAAGACAATCTTTGGACTTTACAGCTTATACTGACGCCGATTACGCTGGTTGTCGAATTGATCGAAAGAGTACAAGCGGTAGTTGTTTCTTGTTAGGAAGAGCCTTAGTATATTGGTTTAGCGAGAAACAAAACACGGTTGCCCTCTCTACAACTGAAGATGAATATATGGCAGCCAGATCTTGTTGTGCTCAAGTTCTTTATATGGAACAAGTTTTAAACGATTATGGTTTTACCTTTTCATCCATGCCTATCTTTTGTGACAATACAAGCGCTATAAACTTAGCACATAATCCTATTTTACACAGCCGTGCCAAACATATTGAAATCCGTCATCATTTTATAAGGGATCATATCTCTAAAAATCATGTATCCCTTCATCATGTTGATACGGAAGATCAATTGGCTGATATTTTCACAAAACCACTTCCATTAGATCAATTCAATAAAATAAGGAAGCAACTACTCATTACTCCCTTAGAAGATGTTTTCTTCGACATTTGTGCTGCTTAGACAGTTTTTTTTAATCCTTCTATTTTGGCCTCAAATGGACACCTTTTCAAATGATTTGATGGTTATCTTTTTAAAGGGAGAACAAGTTAAGGGGGAGTTTTTAACACATAATCTTAACAAATATCTTTTTGAAATGACAAAGTGGGAGAAATAATGTAAATATTAAACAGTTGTAACTCTTAAAAACTCAATCAATGAGTTTCAAAATCTCTTGGCTTTACATTTAAAGTTGCTATATTCCCTAAGAATTGGATTTTATGTTCCATACTTCTTTGGGAATAATAAGCACACATTTCATAACCAGAAGAAGGAATTCACAAAGTAAATCTCAGGTATGAAACTCAACTCATTTTAAAGACTGGTTGATTTATATTTTGGAAATGTTTGTCATCTTCAAAAAGGGGGAGATTGTTGGCTAAATGGACATCATTTAAATCCCTTTGTTTTGATTATGACAAACATTTCATTCTTGTGGATCTAACGTGCTACTTGAGTGTTGTAGGAACAAAGTGGATGACAGAACTAAGAAGATCTATACGCTAAAAAATGCTTTATTTCATGATTGTAATCAAATGTAAAAACTTGTACAAGTATATAATGTACAAGTACTTAGATATCATGTAAATCAAGCATTTATATCTTCCCTAGCCAATCACAACACTTAGATAGGTCATCCCCTACAATAGTGTCACAACTGCACACTCATACACACACTTAGTACTTAGTTTAGAATATTGAAACAAAGTCATTCTCAGTCGACAAACTTCTCGACCGAGACACTCTCGGTCGACAAACTCTTTGATCGAGAATGATCCAAGTAGCCGTTAGACACAATAGACAAGGTAGTTGGGAGTTGGATCAGAATGTTATATACACTTGCTCCAGACAGTCCCTCGGTCGACAAAGACTTCGACCGACTGGGATCTCAGTCAACAATTCCTCGACCGAGAATGTCTCTGTCTACACTTTTCAGGATTAATTAACTAACCACTGTTAAAGAAACTAATGGATACCTAACAGCTAGTTGAGCACTTAGAACCCCCTAGAAAGTGTCTAGAACGTCCTTAAGCATTCATAGGCCATTCCTATAAATAGGACATGCCTTAGGACACCCTAGACACACTTGTGCAATACTTGAGCTTACACACTTGCAATTGGCAATCTATTCTTGAGCAATTGAGAAACTATAGAACTTGCTACTCATTTCCTTTGCTCCAAATTTGTGTCTTATAGGCTAGCATCTCCTACCCACTGCACTTACAATTCCATACACATTGGTTAAGAGATCAGAATGCTTGATATAGGAAATCAAGCCTTGTGCTACAAGTGGTAACTGTAATTTCTATCTTCCCTTCTTGTTCTTTCGTATTGCTTGTACTCTCCTTGCTACTCCTAGGGTTGGAGGATGTGGATTGGAGAGGGTTTGATCTTCTCGGTGGAGAAGGAGGACTTTGGACTACTTCAAGAAGGCTGTCTCAACGGGAAGCTATTCAAGAGGAAGGCTACTTCAAGGGGGAGCTTGAAGTTACTTCAAGGAAGGTTGATTCAAGGTTGGTGAGACTACTTCAAGGTGAAGGCTGTTCAAAGGGTGGTGAAAGTGTTGTAATTTTATGTAACATCCTTGTGAGGTAATAAAATTAAATACTTTCAAAATCCCAATTGGAAACAATTGGGTAGTGGACTGACTCCTTTAGTTTTTGCTAAAGGCAGAACCACTTTAAACACCTTGCCTCCTTCTTATTATCTCAATTGTTGTTGCTTGAGTTGAATTATTTATAAAATCTTCATAGAACCCTATTCACCCCTAGTGGTTTTTCACATATTGGGCAGATTAACCAAACCAGCAAACCATTCTTTGAGGCCTTTCTTGGTCCTTTAAAGTTTTTCCACCACACAGAAAATGGGATTGCCTATCACCTTCTCATTCCACACCTCCTGGGCCACTTCTTTAAATCTAGGCCACTCCACCCAAAAATTGAGGAACCTGAAAGTTTTGTTCTTCCTCAGGTTCACCCCCATCTCCAGGACCATCCAAGAATGATTGCTGTTGGGATGACCCCCTAAAGAAATATTAGCTTCAGGGAAGATGTCCAGCCATACGGAATTGACCAACCCCCTGTCTAGTTGGCTAGAAATCCTATGAGCCAGACTCCTTTTATTCTGCCAAGTTGTGATCCCTCCATTCATATTCAGCTCAATCAAACCAACATTATCCACAACATCATTGAACTGGTTGAAAATAGAATCAGGTATGGGAAGCCCACCATACTTTTTACCCGCCTTCCTGACATGGTTGAAATCACCCATCACCAAATGTGGCACTTGATGTTGGTTAGTCTCCCTAATGGTATTCCAGCAAAACCTTCGTCTACCTTTGTCATTGTGTCCACAAACATCACTGAAGACACAGTGAAAACCCCCATTGTTGATGCAACTAGCAACCATAACCTGGTCTGTAGCATGGATGATCTACACATCCCAAACCTCTTGATTTCAACCCATGACCATTCTTCCACCATCGATCTGCTCCAAGTTAGTTTCCTTCCCCCACCCACCAGGGAATAAGCCAGTAACTTTCTCTTTGTATTGCCTCTTAATTTTGGTTTCTAGCAATAGCACCATATCTACTCCAGTCTCTGCGATAACCTTTCTTATTCTCCTTTGTCTCTTGGGCCTCGACGCCCCCTCACATTCCATGTGAGTACATGCATACTAACTCTATTTGAGCCCACCCCTTCCAGGGGTGTTCATTCTAGGTGACGTGCGTCTGCCCCTCACACTGGTTGCAATCTACAGTCCTCTATTTCTCCTACCTGTCCCAGACATTTCATCAAACATCTCATCTATATCTACATTCTCCAGCACAGAGAATTGGTTGCTATAATTCTGACCTCCTGGATTGGCCCCAATACCCACCGCTCCGTCTGCATCAAGACTGACCATTATTTCCACCATCTCCACCACCTGCACCGTCACCTCCTCCTGAGCCACCTCAATTATCCCTGTATCATCCTTAAACAGGGTCGGTGCTTGAGCAAATTCAACAACAGCCTAACGGACGACCTCTCCTCCAGACCGCCCATCCAATGCCTGTTCCTATGGGGAATCCAAGACCTCTGCTACCTTGCTTCTGGGTCTTCTACTCTTATTGGTCCTCGTTCTATTTGTACAGTGTCTACTTGACTCTCTCCCTCTCACAACAGGGGAAACCTGGATAGCCGAGTAGGAACCAGGGAAGCAAACCTTTTGATGACCGAAAACCTTACAACTCTCACACCTCTCAGGCAGGGTGTCGTAGATGATCTTGAATTCCAACTCCTTACCGTAGGCATCTCAACCATGACAATCAGAGGCAACACACAATCAGCTTTGAGTTCCAAACAAACATGGGCGGCTCCGACAAACCTACCTTCATAGTGGAAATCAACGACCTTCGGCTCTCCCACTCCACAAGAGATGATGGAAACCACCCTTATGGACCGTTGGGAGCCCACTTCAGGCATCGTAACCCAAACCGGCACCGATAAAAGAGCATCCCAAAGGATATCAGCCTCGTGGGACCATCTTCTGGTGATCACCAGCTTCCGATCGAAAAACCACAACCCGCTATCCAGGGCCACCTTCATGTCTGCCTCTGAAGCAAACCTAGCCAGGAAAATACCACCCACCAATGGTGAACATTGGAGTTCCCCCTTTGGCCTCCATCACCTAACCATCCACCTGTACAGCTGATGGAAGATGCACTTGGCCCCCATGACTTGAACGATCACAAAGAGCCTATGGAAACTGTCCATCTCCTCCATCGCGGGTGCTGACATCTTCATCCAGGGTCTAGCATCCTCAGCCCTGAACAACGGCAATTTGGGATCCTCTGGAGTAAGCACAGGATCAAGGTTAGGCATGGGAATGATAGGATTGGAAACTGCCGCAACCCAACCCCTACCCACTGTGACGTCGATCGCCGGATCACCCCAAGCACCAAGGCCCGAGGACGAGGTGGACGGACCCACCCCGTCCCGAGCAGTGATTGCCATGAGAACCCCTCGCTTAGAGAGGGAACAAAGCTTCTCACACTAACGACACTACGAAATCAAAAAAATTGTAAGCGCTTTCGACATCTAGAATACTTGTGCACAAGATCATGTTTTGGATGAATTGACTATTCTTTTTTGTTCGACTCTATTTTGGGTCATTGAATACCAATCTTCCTATGGAGCAATCACATTCACCCATCCTATTTTAACTTTTGTCATTTTTATAATAATACATTATCTTGAAGTGGAAGCTAAAACTAGGTCAACTACCAAACAGAGGTGTTGCATTAAGTTCATGATCTTAGGTTTGGATCCTGCATGGGATGACATCTGACAAGGACACCTTATCTATGGCTCTCCTTGAGAGAGGTTCATCGATACAAAAAACTATTATCCTAAACTAGTCAACTTGTACATTGCACATGTATAACCATTAGCGGGGGGTTTGTTGGGGTGGGTGGGGGGTGGTGGGGGTCAAAAGTGAAGTACGAGTTGGATCAATATGTGAATCGAGCGAAGTCCCCCTAACTCTTGAAGATCTATAAAATACTAGTAGTTTATTTTCCATTTCAACTCCATAAAATTAGTATAATAGTAATGCTAATCATTGATTTAGTGATACTCTAAACCTCCAAAAACCACACTAGTCAATGTACATTAATTCTACAAAATTAAATTATGTTGACTACAATATTCATCGCTGTTCCACAAAATGTGCACCAGAAAGTGCATCACATGCATGGCTTTTTAAGACGTTCTTCAAATAATTGAGTAAAAATGTAACTCCAGTAGTACTTGATGAATACACAATTTAGAAAATGAAAATTTCTTGACTAGAATACTCATGATTGTTTAGTTTCAATAAAAAATATGTGAGAGAATTCACCATACACAAATTTTTCTTCATGATATGTGCATCACAAAGCCCATAACACACACAAAAAAGAAAATTTCAGTATATTAGATTAGCGAGAAAATAATTTTTTTAGTGTTATTTATGACAGACATAGTGGGACCCGAATAAAGTTAGAATTTAAATTAGGAAATTTAAATATTGCATTTAGGAATCGAATATATAGATAAATATAATGTCAATGCAACAATTCTTGCAAGTGTGTCAACCCTTATCATTCAAAAATATTTTCTTTTCAACCGTGGTGTGTGTTTTAGAGTTTATTCTATCTCAATCAAACATCAATTTTAGTTCCCGAATTTTGATACATACGATGTGTTTTGTATAGTGGTCTTGTGACTATTGTTACCAATGACAAATGATCATTAATATTTTAGCCAGTTGTTATTGCTCCTTATTAGTTGGTAATTGACTAGTACTCTTAAGTTTTCAATTCACTGAAAGGGTAATATGTACTTTTTGTACTTTTTTGTTGAGTCAATTTGTATTATTGATGGTACCATAATAGATTGATGTAGAAACTATGATAAACAAAATATAATGGTGATTGATGTATTGAAGGTACCACTGTTCATTTATTTATACTTGTTAAACTTTGAGATATTCATAAATATAAACTCTTATCATATCTAATATGAACTATTACTAGTGATTCTATTATTTAGTTTATTTAATAAGAAAGAACAAAGTCTATGTATATGAATATAAGTTAATAAAATTAGCATTGATTTTTCTAGTGGTAGCAACAATAATGGATGTACTAAAAATCATTGACGCACTCAAATGAATGAAAAAATGACTCAATGATTCAAATGGTTGTCTATATTTATAAATAAATATTTGACACCATTTATAATAAAATAATAGTGGTGATTCCATAAGTTTAAGACTCAACGAAATTTTTAAGTTACAATGAATGAGATTATGTTCTTTACTATTAAATGTATTAGTATATACAAACATTGTTACTTTGAGTATGATTTAGATACTAATTGAAAATTAGTAATACTATTGAGTTTTCTATAAATTTTAATTAGTGACTAATGTTATTTGTGAACACTCTTCAAGATCCAACTAGCTTCGCCCCTATGTATAACCGTTTGAGTCAACACTATACCCCTACATGTAAAATGCACAAAAGGAAACAAACAAAAAAAGATAGGACTCGACTATTTTATTTCTATATTCTTCAATTCTTATTATATGATAACTCAACGGCTGAGCTAGGAACAAGTATGGGCCACAAACTCCCAAATTTAAGAAAATTAAGTATGTATACTTGTATATATATTTATACAAAATATATAATGAGTACATATTATAATCACATGTTTTATGATGTCTTATAGTAGGACTCTCGCTGGGGAGGGAATTACCCATTTATCATTTATCCATATCCTCTAGGGTAAGGATAAAGGTAGAGGTTTTTGTTACCTGTTCTTCTTTACCTTTTCTAGTTTCTTCGTCACATTAAAAAGGAGGGTAAGATATGAACATTATCCATACCCTTTTCCTCTTTTACCCACATTCATTTAACAAAAATATATAATTATATAGAAGCTTCTAGTTAAATTTCTACCTTTTTTTCAACAAAAAAGCTTGCGGGTTACGACTTGCCTCTCACTCCCCCTCACACTCAAATGCTTATAGTATATTATTATTGAATGTTGAACCAATTGATATGGCTACAGAACAATAGAAAAATGATGACCACACATTCCTTGGTAGAGATGTAAATGGATATGGGTATTCCCGCATACCCTAAAACCCATATCCTCTACACCCATCCTGCATACCCTGAAACCCATACCCTCTATATCCATTATGGGTATAGAGTTTTGTAACCGTGTAACCGCTAACTCTTATACCCACATATCCATTTCTCACTAGGTACGATTATGGTTATAAATGTACCCATACCCTGTATACCCATATGCCCATTTATTATATTTTCAATATAAATAAACTATATTAGAATGTAATAGTACATATTGTAGCACTCACACATGACAAGTATAAGTACCTTAGATTAGTAAATATTTATATTAGGATGTAATGGTACATATTGTAGTACTCAAATATAATAAATATAAGTAAGCGGAGGCCTTTGCTCTGGCGATTGGCTAGGGCTCCCACAACGACGACCATTGCTCGGGGGGGGGGAGACGCCTGGACGTTGGTCGGGTGCAATCTTCTCCCCTAGGTGCTTTCATTTTCTCCCCCGTTCGTTTCCGTCGCGGTGTCAGCGCTTTCTTCCTCGGCTCGAGGTTTTGGGCAGCCCTGTTGGTGGTGCACCTTCGGCGTGGCGTCGCCTGACTCCTCTACTAGTGGAGGTTACGTTTCCTTGCGGCGGGAGATCCCTATGCAGCGGCTCACAGCGATCAAGATTCTCTTTTTCTCCCCTCTGTGTCCCTTTCTGTAGGTGTGCTCTATGCCTCAGTGGTTTCTTCCCGATGAGTTTGGGCACCCACAGGTGCGTCGACAGGGACAAGAGCTTCAAGCGGGGGTCTACGCTTCTGGTGGTCCTCTGCCCCTCTGCCTGCTTGTCCACTCAAGCGTAGGCTACAGAGGTGGTCGGGGGTGGTGGTGGGGTTCCCTGCACCTTCTACCCCCACCTTGCACTTGTCAGGGCCCTCTTGCCCTCTGTGCTTTTCTCCTTTGTGGTTTTGGCCCCCTTCCCAGCAGCTACCTTGGTGGTGCACTCTACCTGTTCATGATTTTTCCAGTGTGTTTGTTTTTTCTTGTGTTTGTCCTTGTATCTGGTGGTTGGTTTGGGGTCTGTGACAACTTCGTCTTGTTTAGTCAACGATCTTTGGCCTGTTGTTCTTCTGGTTAGTCTCTCCTTCATGGGAGCAGGGAGCCCCTGTCTTGCTGGTGTTCCTTTTTATCTCGGTTTGTTCTTTACCTGTGGTGGTCATTTTTTGGTCGTGGTCATGCCTCGGGTTCCTTATTGGGCAGATGGTGAGCTCGAGTGCCCCCTTGGTGCTTGAGGCAGAGGAGGAATAAGCTGGGTTTGTGCTTCGTGCGGGTCTTCCGTCCCATGTTCGTAGTGGTGGTCGGGAGTGGTGGTGGAGTTCCCGGCACCCTCTACTCCCGCCCTTGTATCCGCATGAGCATCCTTCCTCTGTATCTGCATCGCTGGGGTTTGGCCTCCTTCCCGGGTCTCCTAGTTGGTGCAATCTTAGTGCTCGTCGTTGGTAGTTGTGGTTCTCATCCTATTTTGTGGGGCGTTGTGTGTGTGTTGTTAGGTGTGTGTCATTGCTTTGGGGTCAAGCTCTTTGTCTGGTAATCTTTCATTGTCTTCATGATGGTAATCTCTGTCAGTGGCTTTGCAAACTCCTCTCCAGATGTACTCATAGGTTCTTGTAGATTGATGAATTTCATCCCAGATAGCTGTATTAGACAACCACTACAAGAGGTGGACGGTGCAGAAGCGTACCTATCACATCCCAATCTGAGCCTTATGCTATGTCTTTCCGTAGAAGGAGTTGCTGCTTGGTTACTTGATGAGAGATGTCTATCTTGTAGATGCCGTATGGCTTACTTTTAATGATATTGAGCTATTTTAAAAAAAAGTACCTTACAATAGTAAAATAAACAAATCTATTGAACCTCAAGCACCTTCATAGAAACACATGCACATTTCATCAAGTTAAAGACATAAATTCATGCTCATTCTTCACATCCTTCCTCACTGATTGAATGATATTTCTCCATAACAGATTTATAGATATGTTACATATTGTTGGATGCACTTTTGTACCAATCCTAAGGTAAGCCACCATAAATTTCAAGGTCAAGACTAAGTGTAATTTCTATTAATAATATAGTCAAACTATATAATGTTCACTAATAGAGATAACAATTATCATTTTCGTTTTGTATTTTGATTTAGCTCTCTCAAATTAGTCCGACATTAACATACTTTGTCAACATTAACATTATTAACATTATTAGTGCTTATGCTCTCCCAAGTTGGCCTTAGAGAGGATGCTAAGAAGGATTTTTGGGATGACATGGATGAATTGATGCAGGGAAAACCAACAAAGGAGAAGATCATTATTAGGAGTGATTTAAATTTCCATGTGGGGAGTAGCAATACTAGATATGAGAGAGTTCATAGTATTTTTGGATATGGCAGCATAAATGGAGAAGGAGACATGATATGAGATTTTACAGTTGGATATGATATGATTTTGGCAAACACCTATTTTAAGAAAAGAGAATCTCATAAGATTACTTTCAAGAGCAAGCACAATTGTAGCCAAATGATTACCTTCTTACCAAGCGGGTGGATCATAATATATACAAGGATTATAAAGTGATTCCTAGTGAATAACTCACGACCCAACATAGGTTGGTAGTTTTGGATATTAACATAAAGATGAATAAAGACAAGCATAAAAAAACCAAGATAGCAAGATCAAGTGGTGGAATCTTAAAGGAGAAAAGAAATTGACTTTTCATGATAAACTCATCAAGGAGGGAACTTGGAACTTGGAGTCTGATGTTAACACTATGTGGCATAACATGAACTCATGCATATTTTTTCTTCTTCTTCGAAAGAGGTTTTGGGGGAGTCCAAAGGTTGTGGGCCACCATAGAAAGAGACTTGATGGTGGAATGATGAAATACATAGAGCTATTAAACTAAAAAGGGAGATATATAGGAGCTTGCCCAAATCTAAACATGATGCAACATTCTTGAGATACAAGCAAACAAAGAAAGAAGCTAAAAGGTTGTTTAGGAGACAATATCTAGATAATTTAATGATATTTACAAGAAGCTGAACATAAGAGAAGGGGAAATATATATATAAAATGGATTGTATAAGAGAAAGGAAAGGAAGAGACTTGAGTCAAGTAAAATACATTAAGAACGAAGATGGTAGAATGTTGGTGAAGGACAATGATATCAAGAATCAATGGAGAAATTACTTCCATAAGATTTTTAATGGAGGTAATGAAATAATGTTTTTTTTTGTGCTAAAAGGGTGGGGTGCCTCTTTACTAAGAAACAAAAAGGGTTTGTGTAGATACAAGGTGTAACTACCAAAGAAAAGAAAGCAGAGGTTGCAAGGCACAACCACCAAAAAAAACAAAAAAACTGTACAGACTGTAGAAAGCTATCTATACAGGTTAACTACTATCTGAAAACAGAAGTAAAAAGCTATCTTTGTCACATGCCAGCCAAAGCTTATCCACGTCCAAACCAACACCATTAAAAATCCTTCTGTTCCTCTCCAACCAGAGCATATAAACAACACAAGCAGCTTGGACCTTTCCATCATTCCTCAGAGATAGCAGATCCATCAACGAACTAATCTAACTGTTATACTTCAAATGAAACTTCTTCCAAACATCTCTAGCAAAACGGCATTCAAAGAACAGATGTGAGATATCCTCTTCACAGAATTCACATAAACAACACCTTGAGGCCAAATGGAAACCGATATTTTTCAAATAGTCCAACGTGGGTAGCTTACCCAAAAACATCTTCCAGAACATAAAAGACCACTTCCTGGGAAATGAATTGGACCAGACCCATTCAGACCACTGAACTTTAGGATGCTTATTTCTGGAAATAGCCCAACCGTCTTTTAATAGAAGATTCTTGTTATTGCCATTGAATAAAATCTCATCCTCTTCTTTAATATTGAAATTTTGGGTTTGAAGAACTCCCCTCAGAATCTCTGCACCCCTGAAATCAGGCACAGACCACTCACCATTGATCAAACAAGAAGAAACTCTGCAATTCCTCCCTTTACCCAATCTCAGGACAAACTTCTCATCCACAAGATCGATCAGTCTTTCCCCTCCATTGAACCAAGGCTCCAACCAAAACAGGAAAGTGCTACCGTTGCCCAAGCACAAACTAATATGATTTAAAAACATAGGTCTGAATTTTAGCATCTTATTCCAGACCCAAGAAGCTCCAGATTTAATCTCAGCTGTCCAGATGGACTCAGATTTGATATACTTCTCCTGTACCCACTTGACCCATAAACCATCCTTCTTAGAAGCAATGCTCCAGAGATTTTTAATAATACCACCATTAGACCAATCATCAATCATTCTTATTCCCAGACCTCCCTCATCTTTAGGTCTGCAAATCGAACTCCAAGAAACATAATGAATATGTTTTTTTTTTCCTTCATATCATTCCAAATAAAATCCCTCATAAGTTTCTCAATCTCATAGATAGTAGACTTAGGGAGAGGAAAAGCAGCCGTCCAGAACATGCTATAGGATGAAATAGTAGAAATCACTAGCTCAATTCTTCCAGCCTGAGAAAGAAAGTGAGATTTCCAAGAAGAAAGCCTATTTTTAATCTTGTCCACAATAGGGCTACATAAAGTTCTAGTCAACCTCCCTGTGAAGAGAGGAAGACCTAGATACTTAACAGGCAAAGAACAAATAGGAATGTTAAGAATATCACCAATGTTACTATCCTCCGCTCCCTTGCTCAGAAAAATATGACTCTTCTCATTGTTCAGCTGCAAACCCGAAATCCTCCCAAAAGAATCAAGGATATGCTTAACACACAGAGCATCTTTATCCTGAGCTCTAGAGAAAATAAGCAAATCATCAGCAAAAACAATGTGGGAAACCCCGTAGCCACCTCCACACCCAACATGCTTGAAACCACCTTTAGTGATCTCTGCATTGAGAATACTAGAGAGACCTTGCATAGCAATAGTGAACAGAAAAGGGGCCAACGGATCGCCTTGTCTCACTCCATTAGAGGCATAAAAATAATCAGAAGGAGTACCATTAACAAGCACCCTGAAAGAAGTCGAAGAGAATAACTCTGATATCCATTCAATCCAACAAGAAGGAAAACCCATCTTGGCCAGAAGAAAAAGAATATAGTCTCTCCGGACAGTGTCGTAAGCCTTGGCCAAATCTGCTTTAACACACATTAACTTGCGAGAACCATTGAAAGAACTAAGAATATCATTGGCAAGAAGAATCACATCTCCAATTCTCCTACCATGGACAAAAGCAAATTGATTCTCATCCACCAAATTGGGAAGAATAAATTTCACTCTATTAGCCATGATCTTCGTTATCACCTTAAAGATGATATTACAGAGAGAAATAGGACGAAAGTCCTTGGGAGAGGTAGCACCAACTTTCTTAGGAATGAGAGTAATCAAAGCAGAGTTACACTCCTTGAGAAGTTTACCAGAGCTAAAGAAACCTTGAACAACTTTAATCACATCATCACCTATAACATCCCAAACGGATTTAAAGAAAACCGCACTGAAGCCATCAGGCCCTGGTGCCTTAGAATCCTTCATCATCATCATGGCTTCCTCCACTTCAGCTCTAGAGACCAACTTCCTTAAGTCATCAGCTTGACTCTGATTGATTCTAGGAAGAATCCATTCATCGTTCCAAGTCACCATATCTTTAGGAGAGCTATTAAACAAATCATCATAGTACTTCTTAATGGTATCTTTAATAGAGGAAGCGTCATAAATGCTATTGCCCCTTCATCATGTAAAATAGAAATAGTATTCAGGATACGTCTAGACTTCAAGGAGGCATAAAAGAAAGCTGAATTCCTATCGCCTAATTTAAGCCATTGAACCCTGCTTTTCTGCTTGAGCAAATTCTCCTCATCAGCTAAGGCTTCCAAAGCCTCCTGTCTAACAGAAACCAAATTCTCATGTTTTTCAGCATTCGTTGGATCAACATCCACCTCCCCCTGAATCATCTTGGCCTTATCTTCAAGAACTTTAGCTATGGAGAAAAAATTACCATTCTTCTTATTCCAAGAAATCAGCGCATCTTTAACACAGTTGAGTTTTCTATAAACCCTAAACATAGGGGAACCCACTTGAGGAGTTCTCCGGGCTTCCTCAACAATCCCCTTATAATCAGATTTATTAGTCCAAGCATTGATAAAACGGAAAGGGGCAGATCCATGCTTGCTGCGATCAAATCTAAGGGCAATGATCCTATGATCACTAACCACAGAGGCTATGACTTCACCCCAACAAAATGGGAACGTAGCAAGAAAGCTCACATTGCAGAAAATACGGTCAATCTTCGAGAGAGTACTCTTGCCCTTCCTGCTATGGCTATCCCAGGTATAGAACTGACCTTTGGGAGAAATCTCCATCAAACCAGTAGAATTGAGAGCTTCATTAAAGTCATTCATACTTTTCCTAGGAGGAGCATGTTTGCCTTGTCTTTCACAACTGAGACGAACCGCATTAAAATCACCCAAAACACACCAGTTAATAGGATTCAACAGAGCAACAGAGATAATCGAACTCCAAAGAGCCATCCTCTCCCCATCATCATTAGAGCCATACACAACAGAGAGCTCAAAAGCGAGGTTCCCTTTTTTAACAGAAGAGTGAATAACTTGTTCACAGGCTGACTTTTTATCAATATATATAGCAGAATCAAACCAAAGGATAATGATCCTTGTATAAGAATAAAACTCCGAATTATCAATGAACTTTGCACCATTCCAGATAGAATCCACAAAACTCTGAAGATCATTTTTATTAACCCGAGACTCCAAAATAACATAAACATCAGCTTTACTCTCCCTTATTTCCTTCCTGATGTGAGGTAGCTTGTTAAGACCTCCCCTCACATTCCAGGA
Organism: Alisma plantago-aquatica; assembly: GCA_963693085.1. Lineage (NCBI taxonomy): Eukaryota > Viridiplantae > Streptophyta > Magnoliopsida > Alismatales > Alismataceae > Alisma > Alisma plantago-aquatica. The sequence goes on along the minus strand of OY856414.1, from coordinate 764,274,861 downwards.
CCTAATCATGAATTGACTAACCATTAGGAGGGAGAGAAACCTTCTCGTGACCCTCCCTGTCTTCAATATTGGATAGCAGAGAAAACTTGTTTAGAGAAGACGGGATACCTTTGTTAGACACTGGTTTCGGAACGAATCTAGGAGGAGATTTCGATTTCCTAGAGTTCCTGCCCCTTGTTTCCCAACCTACTACAGGAGAGGTAGTGGGCGTAACAGTATTAGTCAAAGCAGCCTTGCCTTTGTCCACATTAACAGGAGGTTGGACATTTGCTTCAATGGAAGAAACAGTACCAGTTCTGGAAGAAACAGTCTCTGTAACCAGAGGAGGAATCGAAGTCTGAGAATTGTCGACGGGCTCATGGATAGTGTCAACAACATCAATAAACTCCTCATTTTCCTCACCCCTGCTCATCTCAATCTGTTTAGGCATCCACACTTTCTTCTTCAGACCTCCTTTCATCTTCTGTTTATCATTCTTCTCCTCATTCACAGGACCACAAAGAATAGACTCATGGCCATATAGACCACAGATCAAACATCTGCTCGGCTCCCATTCGTACTTGAAAGTAATAGTATCCACCTGACCATCGTCACTCTCGATCTCCAGTTCTTTCGGGAATGAGAAATCCAGAGGGATCAATACTTGCAGTCTAGCATACTCAAGCCGTACAAACTCGTTCGTGAACCTGTCCGGCTGCAATGGAACCCCCAAAAACGAACCAATCCTGTTGAACATCTCAACATCCCACAACTCAAGAGGAAGATTAAAAATCTTAAGCCATATTGGAACCTCCGTGAGTTTCATCTTATCAAGAGGCTCGCCACGTTCCCACCTATTAATTATCAGCGGTCTTCCTGCCACAAACCAAGGGCCTCCGTCGATAGCTGTTGACATATCTTCGTCGTTTGAGAATAGAACAACGAAGTAACCTCTCCCTCTAGAACGGACTTCAATCGACCCTTTAGCTTGCCATATCTGAGCAAAATGACGAGCTAGAACCTGCCAATTCGGCTTCAGACCAATAACATATCCAACAGCCGTCCTTTTCCATCGATCTAAGTTCCTCTCTGCGATGGTTTTAGAATAGAGAAGCTTCCCCTCTGTCACTTGGATACTCATCTTCTTAAGACAGATAGGTCCGCTACTCCTCTTCTCCTTGAATAGATCTGACTAAGATTTGGCATCCTTTGTTACTGAAACACTACCTGTGAAGAGCCTTGACTTTTGAGCTCATGGATCTGGGGGGTTCGACGACGAGGACCACGTGGCCAGGATCGCCTCCGCCGTCGCCTCCACAGGAGCCTCCGCCTCAGTCATCTTTTACTGACCTCTTAATGAAATAATGTTAGAGACTCGTGTGACATGAATACAAGAGATCTCATTTACAGACAAAAAGTTTCCCTGTTTGAGGTCAAGAATGCTTTGAAAAAGATGAAAATGAGAAAGGCATGCAGACCAGACAGTATTCCCATTGATGTATGGAAGAGTATGAGGGATGAAGGAGTTATGTGGTTAACAAAGTTCTTTAAAATGATCATGAAGACCAAGTAGATGTCAGATGTGTGAAGAAATAGTAAAATAGTCCCCATTTACAAGAACAAATGTGATGCTTAGAGCTACACAAAATACAGAGGTATCAAGTTGATAAGTCAAACAATGAAGCTTTGGGAGAGGATTGCTGAGAAGAGGCTAAGATCTATAACATAAATATCAAACAACCAATTTGGTTTCATACCCGGAAGATCAACAACAATGCTAGTTTTCTGATCATGAGGCTTATGGAGAAGTATATAGAAAGCAAATGATATCTTCATATGGTGTTTATTGATTTGGAAAAGGCTTATGATCGAGTACCCAATGAAGTGTTGTGGATGGTTTTGAAGAAAAAGGGTGTGCCAATCCAATACATTGACTTGATCAAATACATGTTTCATAGCTCTACTATAAGTGTGAGGACTCCTAGAGGAGCCTTTTACTGTCTTAGTTGGGGTACATCAAGTATCCAAACTCACCCCATATCTGTTCGTTCTTATTATGGATGAGTTGACAAAGAATGTTTAGGATGATATTCCTTGGTGTATGTTATTTGGTAAATGACATTGTTTTGATTAACGAAACTAAAGATGAATTGAATGATAAAGTTCAACATTGGAGAAAGGCATTAGAATCAAATGGATTGATGATTAGTAGGAGCAAAACTGAGTGTATGCTATGCAATTTCAGCCAATCTGGCAGTGTGGATGATGGAGCCAAGATGGACAGAGTAGATATACCTAAATGTGATAAATTTCATTAGTTGGTTCTATTATTAAAATAGATGGGGATGTCCAAAATGACGTTTGTCACAGGATCATTGCATGATGGTTGAAATGAAGGAGTGCAACTAGAGTTTTATGCGATCAGGAGATCCCTCTCAGGTTAAAAAGTAAGTTTTATTGAACAACTATTAAGCCAACCATGCTCTGTGGGAGTGAATGTTGGGCGGTGAATAAATAAGATCTCAACAAGATGAATGTGGTTAAAATGCATATGCTGAGATGGATGTGTGGGAAGACAAGAAAAGATTGCTTGAGAAATGACTATATCAGGAAAAAAAGGGGGTAGCGAGCATTAATGACAAGTTGCACGAGGGATGCCTCAGATGGTACAGACATGTGCGATGCATACCAACTAATGTGCCTATACGAAGCAATGCTATTGATTCAAGCACAATAAATAGAATAAGAGGAAGGCCTAAATTAACATGAGATGAGTTTATAAAAAGATATTTTGAATCTCTACATATCAACCATAATATGACCCATGTTAGAGCTGAATGGGCCCAACATAGTTGGGACTGAGGCTTAGATGATGACGACAATTTAGCTGTATGAAAATGTTAATCTTAGTTGTTCATTTTAATATGACATATTATTTATTTATCAAATACCATTTATATATAAAAATGTATTTGATGCCATAATAATACCAATATCACCCAATTAATGTTGTTGTTTGTTGTATCCTTATGTTTGTAGTGTGTTATTATAGCAAGTCTATTAATAACTATATACCCACTGATTTGTCGATATGCCCTACAGTTATGCAAACATGGGTATGGTGCAGATATAGATTTTTGAAAAAGTGGGTATATACCGATACCAAACATGCTTAACTAAACAATTACAGTATAGATATGACCATAACCACATCATACCCTATTGATTTATATCCCTACACCTTGGCCTTTTCTCTACTTTCTTAATCAATGTATTTTTTTTTCTTTTCTTGTCAGTGTTTTATAATTGCCTAGGCGTCACTTCTGTGATCACATTTCTCATCTCTGTCCCATGAGAAATGAATGGTTGCTGTTGTGAAGACCAGTAGTGACAAGAAACTTCTCTATGGAAGTCGACCAGACATAGTAGTTGAAGCCCTTTCACATTATTGTTTTACTTGGCCCTTATCGGAAGGTGAAATCAATATGAGAGCTACCTCAATATGCCAAACTATAACCACATTGACTTGACTAGAAAAAGATATTTTGTTTTATCCTTGGACCAATGTCTATTCATATTACACAAGTATAATATTGGCATGCTTATATTCACATTTGTGAAAATGCAAGTAAAAAATGTGAATTAATCTTATCACCCTAGGAACCATCTTAAAATGAGCTACCTTTTTTTTTTATAAAATTTATTTTATATCAAATATACCCTTTTACCCTTTACCTTCAGGGGGTAACCGTAAGGGGAGGGTAAGCAAATTACTGAGAAGGGTAATTACCCTTACCCTTACTCTCTACCATCTCGAGGTTGAGGGTAAGGGTAAGGGTAAGGGTAAGGGTAAGGATAAGGGTAAGGGTAGAGACTTGCCTCCCAATTGACAACCCTATATTATAGTGGTATGCTGCATTCGTCTTTGGTGAGTGGTTGCATGGTTGAACCTAGTTACTAATTTTTTAACATTTCAACTCATCTCTTAAATAATTTATAATCACTACCCTACATACTAAGAATTAGAATCAACACTAAACTTCCGCAATGATATCTACAACTTCTCGAAACAACACAATAATTTAAATAAGGTGGTATTTTAGTTCTTAATTTACAATCAACACCCTATATATCAAAAATGTAAAATTAAACTTAAACATTCCATTTAAAGTATCTAAAATATCTTGATACGATGTAATAATTCAAACAAAGTGGCAAAAATGACTATTACAAGTGTAACAAAAATATTTTAAAAAAATTTGGCATATTGTTTTAGCATTTTACTATCTTAGATAATTTACAGGTAACACCTTTCTTAAAAGAATATGAAAGAAATCACAACATTCTACCTAAATTTCTAAAACCTCTTGAAAAAACATTATAATTTGAACAAAGTGGAAACTTGATTATGAAATGTGTAATAAAATATTTTAAAGAATCTTGGCATACACTTTTTTAACATTTCACCGTGTCAAACAATTTACATCAGCATAATGCTTACAGAAAAATAGAACCTACCCCTACATCCCACCTAAAATTTGAAAACCTCTTGAAGCAACATGATAATTCAAACAATGATAAATTTATTATAAGAAGTGCAACAAAAATATTTCAAATTAATTTGGAACAAGTTATTTCACATTTTACTCTCTTAAATAATTTATAACCAACACCCTGCTTACTAAAAATGGAACCAAAACCCAAAATTCCACCTAGTTTCTAAAACCTCTACAAACAACACAATAATTTAAACGAAGTGGCAAGTTAATTATGATAGCTAAAAAGATATATAAAAGGTTTACCATTAAGTTAAATCTCAGATAATTTACTATCAACACCTTATATATCAAGAAAATAGAACAAATATCAACATTCCACTTTTTTTTTGATAAAGGGCGCCTGCCATTTTATTAAGTGATCAAATCGTTTACAACAAGTGCAAGGATCTGATCCTCGAACCCCTCTCCACGAGAGATGGGGTTTACAAAATGACAAGCGGGTGAGGCCAAGGCATGGGCTACTCTATTGCCTTGCCTCCTAACAAAAAAGAGATTGAAAGACAAAAAGCGAGAAGAGAGCTCGGTGATATCCCTGGCGATAAAGTGCTCATAACCACGTCCACCATATCCCTTCCTCACAGCCTCGACCAGAAGAAGACAATCGATTTTGTAACATCCCTGACCTGGGTTATAAACTAACCCTAGATGTTTTGCCTAAATATGTAATTAAATACTTGTGATTATTCCCTGACATGTAATTAAGTTCCCCAGGAACATACAATTTCAATTTTGTCCTTTTTAAACAAAGTTGTAGTATTGTTTTGTAATGCAGGGACCTATGTGCAAATTACCCAGTTAAGGGGTTTAACTTGAAAATTTCACAAGTTAATATGTTCTTCTGGTAATGAGACATCATATGAGTGAATATGATGAAATATAATGGATTACCCAAGCCTGGGCATCAAGATGCAGCTTGTGGAACAATCCTTGTGCTTAAAACCCTAATTTTGGAGTAAAATGCAATTTACCCAAAATGTGGGGTGCAAATTGTAAAATATACCTTCTAGAGTATCTTTTATGACTCTTGACATCATTTAGAGTAGAAATGATGAAAGGGGCGTTTCAATGAGTAATCAAATAAAAATAATGATCTCTATGGTAAAATCCACCTAGTATGAGTATGGAGACTCTTCATATATGTACCTTAGTTGGCATAATGGTTTTCTTTACCCTTAGATCTTGAGTTTTGATGGGATTTGCATAAGTTATGATAGTTTGGATGTGCCTTAGAAAGAAGGAAGGACTTAGATGAGAAATCTATGTTTTAGAGGTCCTTATGGTGAAAAATAGCCTAAACTATATAAGCCTAGTTCCCTTGCAAACCAATTAAACGTATCCTTTCTCCTCTTCATTTCTCATCTTGCTCAACCGACCAAGGAAGAGCTCTGGAACTCAAGGAGACGACCAACTAGTTCTAAGGTGAGAAGGAACCATCTTCTAGCTCGGATTCTTGGATGAAATCCTTGTATAAGGTTGGTTTTATGGTTAATTTACTTAGGTTTCTTGTTTTAGCCGACCATCCCCATCTTTTCCTTGGAGAATCATCTTTGGCCAACCTTTGGAGCTCAAGACGCCATTAAAGGCTTGAATCTTGGAAGCTTGGAGCTCTAGGAACAACGTTTGAGGCGGGTTTTATAACTCTAAACTCCTTGCTTTATTATGCATATCTATGTTCTTACAATTATGCTTAGTTCTTCTTCTAGCTCCTTTCTTCCTTGCACTCTTGCAAGAAAATCCGTGGAGTAACCGACTTGAACAGAGTTTGAAGATGATGGGCGTGAATTCCTAGGCAACTTTATCAAACGACCTTGGACCCTTTTGGTCCAAACGGTTGCAAGACCGTTTGGAATCAAATGGTCTCAAGACCGTTTGATAGGGTTGACCAAGGGATGACCGTTTAAGGGTCTGTTGTAAATATGTTGAATTTTAATTCCTACAAAGAATCATAGCTTAATTCCAAACCAATCACATGTTGAAGGCACTTCAACCCCCCTAAACCCTAATCGGGTTGTTTTGCTGATTTCAAGGATAGATTTTGGTGAACTTTGGGTTGAAGGACCCAAACGGTCTCAAGACCATTTGGGGATTCATCCAAACGGTCTCAAGACCGTTTGGTGACAACCCAAGACCGTTTGGAGGTCTAGGGTTAAGGTAATTTGATGGTTTGAGGGTCCAATCACAATAAGTTGAAGAATTGATAAAAATGCTGATTTTAGAACTAATTAGGGTTCAACCCTTATCCAATCGATTTGGGTTTTGGTCAAACTTTGGGCAAACGGTCTCAAGATCATTTGGAGGATGTCCAAACGATCTCAAGACCGTTTGGGCCAAGTTTGGGCCCAATTGGAGGTCAATTGATGGGTTCAACCTCAAGTTGATTCAAACTGTTGAACATTGATGATTATCCGATTGAAAACCCTAATTGAGTTGGACTCAACCCTAATTGGCTTTCAATTGAGGGTCAATTTGGTGTCCAATTGATTAAAGATAATCCTAATTGACTCAATTTACAAGTGGTTAACAAGGATTTGACCAATTAGAGGCTTCAACATAGATAACCATAATCGATTATAACCTTGGAGTCAATTTTGAGGACCAAACGGTTTGCGCCCATTTGGACCAAACGGTCTTAAGACCGTTTGGATCCAAACGGTCTCAAGACCGTTTGAGGCCAAACCGTCTCAAGACTGTTTGGGGCCAAACGGTCTCAAGACTGTTTGGGGCCAAACGGTCTCAAGACCGTTTGGGCTCAAACGATCTCAAGGTCGTTTGGACCAATCGATCTCAAGATCGTTTAAGATCAAACGGTTTCAAGTCGCATAGCTTCAAACGGTTTGGAGGTCAACTTTCTTAAACGGTCAATGCACCCATGCAGTCTTGGTGATCCATGCAGTCTTGAAGGTCAAACCTTCCAAACGGTCAACGCCCCCATATGGTCTCAAGACCATTTGGAGGTTGAAGGTTGAAACCGTTTGGAGATTTTTAGGGCTGTTTATACTTAATTGATTGAAGGTGTATTTGGTTCAATGGTGGTCTGATCTAAACCCTAATGGTAACCTAGGACATTAAAGGACTAAGTGACTAATGTATTGACCCATGAAACTGATCAATGGTATAATTTACCAAAATGCCCTTGAAGGGTTCAATTGAAGGATACCTTGTTTTAATCAAACCCTAATGACATGTTAGTGGTGTTTTGGCTTATGTTAATCAGTAAGGACTTGTCTCAACCTAATCTAGAGTGATGTAATCACATCTATTAGTAAGAGGAGAGAGAAAGTACCATTTATGGTTGCAATTCAAGTAAAATACCTTCAATGTACATGAATGTGCATGATTAGGGTATGATCCACCTATGTGAGATCATGGAAGCCCTAATTGTGATAATTGATGAATCTTAGTCTAATCTGAAGGCATCAATGGTGATATTTCTCATACATGATGATGATATGAGTTCAATTCACTATAAAATGAATAGTAAACCCTAATTCTAGGGTGATAATATGTAATGTGAATAGTAAACCCTAATTGATGAGAAATCAGGGAACCTAACTCTTGTAAGAGTAAGAAGGTACAACTCTTGGTATGAATTGTTTACTGTTATCAATTGAATTAACCATGCAGGATCTTATATGAGGATGATCATATCCAGGTATGGATTATGATACCATATTCATTGAAAGCATGTTTTTAGCTTTATGAATAATGAAATAACATTTTTGCCTAGTAAGTGGCATCACATGAGATGATAGGCTGTAAGAGCCATGAATATCAATAAGGACATGCTAATTAAATGACTTGTGATGAAATGAATAAGAAATGATGATTGATGTGAGTAAGACCTGTTACATTTAGTATTCTACTTTCATAGCTGCTATGCTAATAATAATGTTTGAGAACATGTATGATGTTAAAAGAATACTGAAATGTACCTAACTAATCAAGTATAATCATACCATGTAGAGCCCTGATCATAGATCCATCATTGTCAGAAGCAATATGATGGTGAAACAGGTTTTCCTAAGGGAATTCCTGGATCACATACTTTTGAGTATGTGGGGGAATATGGATGTGTAAATCCTTACATCCTAGTGTAGGAATTGATGTAGATGTATCTTAATCCATCAACCCTTCACTATATGTTTATGCTGTACTACAATTCTCTTGAGGAAATCCTTATACCGCATCGATGATAGATAAACAAGAAATCTTTCGATGACGAAGAGAGTACAAAATGCCACTGTGACTCTAATAGTGAAGTACCAGATTACCCTGGTGAGCTATAGTAGCAGAGACACAAGATGTCCTGCATGTTTATCCTCACACTGACTGAGGAAGATGAGGTCATAAGAATCCGACTCTTTTGATGACCTAGGTATGATACCGATGCGACTTAACAGTGATCAGTTGGAGTATGAGCGGTATACCTCATCTCCGCAGGGCATAATAATATTGTTTGTAAAACATAATCAACTGCGTAGTATATCTATTTAGGTTGAACTACGAGATACATGAATGGTGTTACTCTGCATAGTACATATGTTGTTCACATTTCCTAAATGCTGTTGTTCTACTTAATGTTAATCTACTGTTGATTGCCTTGAAAGCTTTTATTACTTATATTGTTCTTTGATTGCTATTATAAAGCTTCTAGTTGAGAGTTATAACTCTCGCTGGGACAATTATATATAATTGTCTCATTCCGTAGGTTTCAACTTTTTAGGTGGTCATCAGGGATGGAGAAACCAGCCTACAGGTGACCAATACCAACAACAGCAGCACCAGGAGCAGCAGTGAATCTCAGGTGGAGATACTGACTGCTGAGTTTGTAGTTAGATAGTCCTATGTCGTCTCTGTACTCTCAGGTCCTTGGAGTTAGTGGTCTGAGATTTTGGTTTTGACTCTTGAGATTTTGTATCAGGTTGTGTATAATTACTCAAGAAGTAATTTGATAGAGATGTACACAGTTTATTTCCTTTCTATGAAAGAAGTTTTATGGTTTTCAAGATCTTGTCTCAAAAAGTTTTAATTTCTGATGATTTTTGTATTCCGCTGCTAATCGAATGCTTCGGCTGAGTTTATATCATTGTTTTTGGAGATCGAAGCCCACAATTAAGTGGTATCAGAGCTCTAGGTTCGCTGAGTCTACAGAGACATAGGACTTAGGATGTCGAGTCTATCCTTAGTGTTTCTTCCTTATCTAATAGAATCTTCTGCTCCTCAGGAGAAGAAGATATATAAGGATGTCTGAGACACATGAGGAGTACGTGGCGGAGAGTAGCGTTGTTGCACCTCGAGAAGGTGCAAGGGTCCCAGAAATAGAGCACCCGTACCTGAGCCACCCAGGGATCCACCACAGTTTGACCCAGCTGATATGGGCAACCCAGCTGTTCAAACTATGTTCGGGCAGTTTATGACTGCCATGACACACATCACCGACAGGATGCCTATGCCTGCACCTAGGACACCTGTCCAGCCCAAAGGACAAGGTATCAGGAAGACGTTCGAGCGACTTCGTCGTGTCGGAGCTACCGAATACTTTGGGACAACTGACCTCGCAGATGCTGATCTGTGGTTAACAGAGTTGGAGAAAGGTTTTAGGATCCTCAACATCCCTGAAGCTGAGAAGGTTAGACACGCTGTCTATCTTCTCAAAGGAAGCGCTGGTCACTGGTGGACCATGGAAGAGCAGAAGAGACCTGGAATGGAGATCTCGTGGGAAGACTTTTGTCGGGAATTTGTCCTCAGATATTTCCCAAAGACCTTCCTGGACAAGAAGATCTCTCAGTTTGAGAGATTGACGCAGGGCGTGATGAACATTAGCGAGTATGAAGCTAAGTTCATGGAGTTGTTGCGATTCTGTCCGCACATGGCTGCCACAGAAGAAGAAAGGATCAGAAGGTTTGAGAAGGGTTTGAATTCTGACATGACTACTCCCGTGTCTACTTTAGAGAACCGGGAGAGGTTTGCTACCTTCATTGAGTCAGTCCGAAGGATAGAGAGATCCGTAGTCGAGAAAAGGCAAACCCAAAAGAGATATCCACAGTTCCAGGGTTCTTCATCTAGGGACTTTAAGAAGCCTAGATTTTCTACATCTACAACTCCACCACCCAGATCTAGTTCTCAGACTCAGTGGTCCCCAAGTAGAGGTAGAGGACGGAGTTTACCACCACAAGAGACTCATAGTTCATCATCAATGTCAGTCACAGGACCACCAAGACCACAACAACTGGAAAGAAGCTGCTACAACTGTGGGAAGGTGGGACACTTGATGAAGGACTGCAGGTATAGGCCTGTCAGTGTGACACAGCCTCCGAGATAGAATCAACAGGGATCACAGAGAAGGCAATCTCAAGGAGCAGCTAGAGGATGTGGACAAGCATCTCAAGCTGGATCATCAGCACCAACTCAACCCCAGGCGACAGTGAGATTCTATGCTATGAACCCCCCAGATGCAGTGGTCAATCCACGAGTTGTGGCAACCACATGCAATAAGATTGGAAAAGAGATGGAAGCAATAAGTAATCATCATAAATATGAATTGAGTTCATTACAAGAATTTATCCCCCAACATGGTACCAAAGTAACATTTTAATCCCAAACATCCCACCACAAGGGGGCTTAGCTATACACGATCATGAAAACAGGAAAAGAAAGGGGTAGAAGAAGGGAAAACGCCATGAAGCTCGATGTAGTGGCCTCCTTCTTCACCTCCAAGTAGCTGTGGACGACCTCCCTCCTCCAAAGGTGTAGGGGTGCATGAAAATGGCAAAATGGATGGATAGAAACCTAGAGAAACTAGGTTTCTATGGTGGAAATGAGTGGAAAATGGATGGAAATGGGGTAGATTGCAAGGAAATGGGTGGATTGGAGCAAAGGATGCAATGGCAGCAGCTAGGGTCGGCTAGGAGTGCTCCCCCTCGAGCCCTAGAAGCAACTAGTGCTTATATAGGGGCTAGGGCTAAGTGGGGGTATAATAGGAAAATCAGTGAAAGTTGTATAGGTTTTGGGGTGGTGGCATGGCCGTTCTGGCCAGAACAGCCTTGTTGGGTAGGAGTGAGCACGATCGTGGTGGAGGGGAATGACCGTGTTGGCTAAGTGTTAATTTAACAGGTTGGTGGGTGAAAACGAAGGCTGGTGGCATGGCCGTATTGGGTACTAGGTAGAACGGCCGTGCTGGGTAGCACGGCCGTGGTGGCGGAGTTGGGAGGAGGTCGTTCTGAGCAGCACACCCATTCCATCTTCATCCAGCACGGCTGTTTTGGTCAGCACGTCCGTGGTGTGGTCTTCGTAGCACGGACGTGCTGGTCAACACGGCCGTGGTGACTGACTTGCTTGAACTTCCAAAATTTGTCGATCAACCTGTAATTCTGCTCAATTGCCAGCACGGCCGTTCCATGGCACCACGGCCGTGCTGGGGTCTTCTAGTGCTAGCTTGGCTTCAAACTTCATAATTCTTAGATGTTTTTGCTTGGAGACGATCCTTGTCCACTAAGGTAGGTTGGGGGAGCTTTGGGGCCTCCTTTGGGTCCCTCCATCACACTCGTCCATCCATTGTGGTCCAAGTACCTGAAAAACAACACAAAGAACATCTATAAGCGTATTTGCAATGATAATCAAATTGGGGGAAAATACTTGTAATCTAACATGTTTAGATGCAACTTATATACAAAATGGCACAGGATGGAGCCCTAAAATAGGGCTGCATCAGCAGGTCAGATGGAACTTTTATATTCTGATATGTCTAAATCCTGTGTTATGTCTGTTTTGATTGACCCGGATGCTACACACTCTTTTGTCACTCGACGAGTGATTCGCAGCTGCAATATGACAGTCAGTCATAGGACAGATAGCTTGTTGGTGGAGACTCCGTTGAGTGGGTCTGCTGTTTTGCAAGAGGTATGCTCTCCCTGCATCCTCTTCTTTTCTGATCATTGCATTCAAGTGGATCTCATACCACTTGATATGCAAGGATTTGATATAATCCTTGGGATGGATACCTTGGAAAGGTATAGGGTTGTTTTGGATTGTGAATCCAAGTTGGCTGTCTTTGTTGATGAAAGCAACACATGGATCTTTCAAGGAGAAAGGAAGATTCTACCCACCTGTCTAGTGTCAGCTATGGTTGCTGATAAGCTGATGAGGCAAGGATGTTATGCATTCTTGGCCCATGTGGTAGATACTACCATAGAGAGTCCCAACCCTGTTGAAGTTCTTGTAGTCAGGGAATTTGAAGACGTGTTTCCTAAAGAACTTCTAGGTATACCACTGCCTCGAGAAATTGATTTTGAAATCAATTTAGTCCCAGATACACAACCCATAGCTCAGACACCGTATAGGATGGCGCCTGCCGAAATGGCAGAACTCAAGAAACATCTTCAAGAGTTACTTGAGAAAGGTTTCATCCGACCGAGTACTTCACCTTGGGGTGCTCCAGTTTTGTTTGTTAAAAAGAAAGATGGGTCAATGCGGTTGTGCATTGATTACAGACAACTCAATAAAGTAACAATAAAGAATAAGTACCCTCTACCGAGGATTGATGATCTTTTTGACCATTTGCGTGGTGCAACAGTCTTCTCAAAGATAGACTTGAGGTCAGGATATCATCAACTTCGTATTAAGGACAATGACATATCTAAGTCTGCCTTTAGGATAAGATATGGTCACTATGAGTTCACAGTTATGTCGTTTGGACTAACTAATGCACCAGCTGCATTTATGGAACTCATGAATAGAGTCTTTCAACCTTTCCTCGATCAGTGTGTTGTCGTCTTCATAGATGACATTCTGATCTATAGTAAGGATGCTCAGCAGCATGAACGACATCTTCGCCAAGCTTTAACCTTGCTAAGAGAACACAATCTATATGCTAAGTTTAGCAAGTGTGAGTTCTGGTTGCCGAAAGTATCTTTTCTTGGACATGTGGTATCTGCCTCGGGTATTCGTGTTGACCCTAAAAAGGTAGAATCTGTTCTACAGTGGGAACAACCAAGGACACCGACGGAGATTCGAAGTTTCTTAGGGTTAGCTGGCTACTATCGAAGGTTCATTAAGAACTTCAGTTCTATAGCCTTACCCTTGACCAAGTTAACCTGAAAAGATGTTCCTTTTTCTTGGAGTGATAAGTGTCAATAGTCCTTTCAGCTGTTGAAGGAGAGGTTGACAAGTGCACCTGTTCTTATGCTACCTGAGCAAGGAAAAGGATATATAGTTTTCTATGATGCCTTAAAGAATGGACTTGGATGTGTGTTGATGCAGGATAAGAAAGTGATTTCTTTTGCTTCCCGACAGCTTAAGAAACACGAGGAGAATTATCCGACACATGATCTGGAGTTAGCTGTGGTGGTTTATGCCTTGAAGATCTGGAGACATTATCTCTACGGAGAAACCTTCCATATTTTCACAGACCACAAGAATCTTAAGTATATCTTCTCTCAGCATGAGCTTAACATGAGGCAACGTCGCTGGATGGAGTTAATCAAGGACTACAATTGTACAATTGATTACCATCCAGGGAAGGCCAATGTGGTTGCAGATGCCTTGAGTAGGAAATCAGCAACATCAACCATGGATAGAGCACAACTAAGTTCCTTAGTATGCTCTAGAAGAGATATGCTTATCTCTTGAAGGCAAGACAATGTGCAGTTGAAGGTGTCATTGTTAGCTGGTTTGTTAGCTAAGATGCACATTAAACCTACCCTAAGAGAGTAGATAAAAGAGGCACAACAAGTTGATGCTACAGTTCAGCAGATCAGATCTGAGTATGGTGATGAGAAGCGAGATGGTTTTTATGATTCAGATGACCAAGTGGCATGCTATCATGGGAGGATGATAGTACCAGATGTGGATAACCTGAGGAAGTTAGTTCTAGAGGAAGCTCATTCTTCGATGTATGCTATGCATCCAGGGAGCACTAAGATGTATCGAAACTTGAAAGATATGTATTGGTGGCCTGGAATGAAGAAGGATGTAGTTGCGTTTGTTCTGAGGTGTCCTGTGTGTCAGCAAGTTAAGGCTGAACACCAGAAGCCTGTAGGAACAATGCAAACTTTACCCATACCACAGTGGAAGTGGGACCATGTGACCATGGACTTTGTTGTTGGCCTACCCAGGACAAGCAAAGGACATGATTCCATTTGGGTGATTGTTGATAGGTCGACAAAGACAACACATTTCTTACCTATCAAAACAACCTATTCTGCTGAAAGGTTATCACAGTTGTATGTCCAAGAGATAGTGAGTTTGCATAGAGTTCCTGTCACTATAGTCTCTGACAGAGGTCCCCAGTTTACAAGTCATTTTTGGGAGCAGTTACACAAAGCTTTAGGCACCAAGTTAAGATTTAGTACATCCTTTCATCCACAGACCGATGGATAGTCAGAAAGGACTATACAGACCTTGGAAGACTTGTTGAGAGCATGTGTTCTCCAGTTTACCAAAAGTTGGGATCTACACCTAAGCTTGATAGAGTTTGCCTATAACAATAGCTATCAACATAGTATTGATATGGCACCTTATGAAGCCTTGTATGGTAGACGTTGTAGATCACCCTTATGTTGATATGAGACTGGTGAGCATCAGTTGTTAGGTCCTGATCTTGTGCAGCAAACTACAGAGAAGATCAAAGTTATACAACAACATCTTAAGACTGCACAGGATAGGCAGATGTCTTATGCTGACAGACGTCGTAAACCCTTACAGTTCCAGGTTGGAGATAGAGTGTACCTTAAGGTCTCACCTTGGAAAGGAGTCCTTCGTTTTGGAAGGAAGGGAAAGTTAGCTCCTAGATTTATGGGGCCTTATCCAATCATTGAACAAGTTGAAAAAGTAGCCTATAGACTAGAGTTACCTCCAAAGTTGCAGAAGTTACATCTTGTGTTTCACATTTCTATGCTGAGGAAATGTCACCCAGACACCGAGTCAGTTCTACAACCTATGGAAGTAGAATTGAATGAAGATATAACTTATGAGGAGGGACCAGTGTCAATCCTTGATAACAGAATTAAAAAGCTAAAGAAGAAAGACATAAGTCTTTTGAAAGTCCTCTGGAATCACCGTGGTGTCGAAGAAGCCACGTGGGAACTAGAGGATGAGATGAGGAGGAAATACCCTGCTCTTTTCTCCTAATATGTTTTATCGATTTCGAGGACGAAATACTTGTAAGGGGTGGATAATTTGTTACATCCCTGACCTAGGTTATAAACTAACCCTAGATGTTTTGCCTAAATATGTAATTAAATACTTGTGATTATTCCCTGGCATGTAATTAAGTTCCCCAGGAACATACAATTTCAATTTTGTCCTTTTTAAACAAAGTTGTAGTATTGTTTTGTAATGCACAGACCTATGTGCAAATTACCCAGTTAAGGGGTTTAACTTGAAAATTTCACAAGTTAAGATGTTCTTATGGTAATGAGACATCATATGAGTGAATATGATGAAATATAATGGATTACCCAAGCCTGGGCATCAAGATGCAGCTTGTGGAACAATCCTTGTGCTTAAAACCCTAATTTTGGAGTAAAATGCAATTTACCCAAAATGTGGGGTGCAACTTGTAAAATATACCTTCTAGAGTATCTTTTATGACTCTTGACATCATTTAGAGTAGAAATGATGAAAGGGGCGTTTCAATGAGTAATCAGATAAAAATAATGATCTCTATGGTAAAATCCACCTAGTATGAGTATGGAGATTCTTCATATATGTACCTTAGTTGGCATAATGATTTTCTTTACCCTTAGATATTGAGTTTTGATGGGATTTGCATAAGTTATGATAGTTTGGACGTGCCTTAGAAAGAAGGAAAGACTTAGATGAGAAATCTATGTTTTAGAGGTCCTTATGGTGAAAAATAGCCTAAACTATATAAGCCTAGTTCCCTTGCAAACCAAGTAAACGTATCCTTTCTCCTCTTCATTTCTCATCTTGCTCAACCGACCAAGGAAGAGCTCTGGAACTCAAGGAGATGACCAACTAGTTCTAAGGTGAGAAGGAACCATCTTCTAGCTCAGATTCTTGGATGAAATCCTTGTATAAGGTTGGTCTTATGGTTAATTTACTTAGGTTTCTTGTTTTAGCCGACCATCCCCATCTTTTCCTTGGAGAATCATCTTTGGTCGACCTGTGGAGCTCAAGACGCCATTAAAGGCTTGAATCTTGGAAGCTTGGAGCTCTAGGAACAACGTTTGAGGCGGGTTTTATAACTCTAAACTCCTTGCTTTATTATGCATATCTATGTTCTTGCAATTATGCTTAGTTCTTCTTCTACCTCCTTTCTTCCTTACACTCTTGCAAGCAAATCTGTGGAGTAACCGACTTGAACAGAGGTTGAAGATGATGGGCGTGAATTCCTAGGCAACTTTATCAAACGACCTTGGACCCTTTTGGTCCAAACGGTTGCAAGACCGTTTGGAATCAAACGGTCTCAAGACCGTTTGATAGGGTTGACCAAGGGATGACCGTTTAAGGGTCTGTTGTAAATATGTTGAATTTTAATTCCTACAAAGAATCATAGCTTAATTCCAAACCAATCACATGTTGAAGGCACTTCAACCCCCCCTAACCCTAATCGGGTTGTTTTGCTGATTTCAAGGATAGATTTTGGTGAACTTTGGGTTGAAGGACCCAAACGGTCTCAAGACCATTTGGGGATTCATCCAAACGGTCTCAAGACCGTTTGGTGACAACCCAAGACCGTTTGGAGGTCTACGGTTAAGGTAATTTGATGGTTTGAGGGTCCAATCACAATAAGTTGAAGAATTGATAAAAATGCTGATTTTAGAACTAATTAGGGTTCAACCCTTATCCAATCGACTTGGTTTTTGGTCAAACTTTGGGCAAACGGTCTCAACATCGTTTGAAGGATGTCCAAACGATCTCAAGACCATTTGGGCCAATTTTGGGCCCAATTGGAGGTCAATTGATGGGTTCAACCTCAAGTTGATTCACACTGTTGAACATTGATGATTATCCGATTGAAAACCCTAATTGAGTTGAACTCAACCCTAATTGGCTTTCAATTGAGGGTCAATTTGGTGTCCAATTGATTAAGGCTAATCCTAATTGACTCAATTTACAAGTGGTTAACAAGGATTTTACCAATTAGAGGCTTCAACATAGATAACCATAATCGATTATAACCTTGGAGTCACTTTTGAGGACCAAACAGTTTGAGCCCATTTGGACCAAATGGTCTTAAGACCATTTGCGGCCGAACGGTCTCAAGACCGTTTGGGCTCAAACGATCTCAAGGTCGTTTGGACCAATCGATCTCAAGATCGTTTAAGATCAAACGGTTTCAAGTCGCATAGCTTCAAACGGTTTGGAGGTCAACTTTCTTAAATGGTCAATGCACCCATGCGGTCTTGGTGATCCATGCGGTCTTGAAGGTCAAACCTTCCAAACGGTCAACGCCCCCAAACGGTCTCAAGACCGTTTGGAGGTTGAAGGTTGAAACCGTTTGGAGATTTTTAGGGCTGTTTATACTTAATCGGTTGAAGGTGTATTTGGTTCAATGGTGGTCTGATCTAAACCCTAATGGTAACCTAGGACATTAAAGGACTAAGTGACTAATGTATTGACCCATGAAGGTGATCAATGGTATAATTTACCAAAATTCCCTTGAAGGGTTCAATTGAAGGATATCTTGTTTTAATCAAACCCTAATGACATGTTAGTGGTGTTTTGGCTTATGTTAATCGGTAAGGACTTGTCTCAACCTAATCTAGAGTGATGTAATCACATCTATTAGTAAGAGGAGAGAGAAAGTACCATTTATGGTTGCAATTCAAGTAAAATACCTTCAATGTACATGAATGTGCATGATTAGGGTATCATCCACCTATGTGAGATCATGGAAGCCCAAATTGTGATAATTGATGAATCTTAGTCTAATGTGAAGGCATCAATGGTGATATTTCTCATACATGATGATGATATGAGTTCAATTCACTATAAAATGAATAGTAAACCCTAATTCTAGGGTGATAATATGTAATGTGAATAGTAAACCCTAATTGATGAGAAATCAAGGAACCTAACTCTTGTAAGAGTAAGAAGGTACAACTCTTGGTATGAATTGTTTACTGTTATCAGTTGAATTAACCATGCATGATCTTATATGAGTATGATCATATCCAGGTATGGATTATGATACCATATTCATTGAAAGCATGTTTTTAGCTTTATGAATAATGAAATAACATTGTTGCCTGGTAAGTGGCATCACATGAGATGATAGACTGTAAGATCCATGAATATCATCAAGGACATGCTAATTAAATGACTTGTGATGAAATGAATAAGAAATGATGATTGATGTGAGTAAGATCTGTTACATTTAGTATTCTACTTTCATAGCTGCTATGCTAATAATAATGTTTGAGAACATGCATGATGTTAAAAGAATACTGAAATGTACCTAACTAATCAAGTATAATCATACCATGTAGAGCCCTGATCATAGATCCATCATTGTCAGAAGCAATATGATGGTGAAACAGGTTTTCCTAAGGGAATTCCTGGATAACATACTTTTGAGTATGTGGGGGAATATGGATGTGTAAATCCTTACATCCTAGTATAGGAATTGATGTAGATGTATCTTAATCCATCAACCCTTCACTATATGTTTATGCTGTACTACAATTCTCTCGAGGAAATCCTTATACCGCATCGATGAGAGATAAACAAGAAATCTTTCGATGACGAAGAGAGTACAGAATGCCACTGTGACTCTAATAGCGATGTACCAGATTACCCTGGTGAGCTATAGTAGCAGAGACACAAGATGTCTTGCATGTTTATCCTCACACTGACTGAGGAAGATGAGGTCATAAGAATCCGTCTCTTTTGATGACCTAGGTATGATACCGATGCGACTTAACAGTGATCGGTTGGAGTATGAGTAGTATACCTCATCTCCGCAGGTCATAATAATATTGTTTGTAAAACATAATCAACCGCGTAGTATATCTATTTAGGTTGAACTATGAGATACATGAATGATGTTACTCTGCATAGTACATATGTTGTTCACATTTCCTAAATGCTATTGTTCTACTTAATGTTAATCTGTTGTTGATTGCCTTGAAAGCTTTTATTGCTTATATTGTTCTTTGATTGCTATTATAAAGCTTCTAGTTGAGAGTTATAACTCTCGCTGGGACAATTATTTATATTTGTCTCACTCCGTAGGTTTCAACTTTTTAGGTGGTCGTCAGGGACGGAGAAACCAGCCTACAGGTGACCAATACCAACAACAGCAGCACCAGGAGCAGCAGTGAATCTCAGGTGGAGATAATGACTGCTGAGTTTGTAGTTAGATAGTCCTATGCCGTCTCTGTACTCTCAGGTCCTTGGAGTTAGTGGTCTGAGATTTTGGTTTTGACTCTTGAGATTTTGTATCAGGTTGTGTATAATTACTCAAGAAGTAATTTGACAGAGATGTACACAGTTTATTTCCTTTCTATGAAAGAAGTTTTATGGTTTTCAAGATCTTGTCTCAAAAAGTTTTAATTTCCGATGATTTTTGTGTTCCACTGCTAATCGAATGCTTCAACTGAGTTTATATTGTGGTTTTTGGAGATCGGAGCCCATAGGTCTCCACAATGACGTCCGCAAAACCCTTCCCAAGCGCGAGCTGCATGCCTTTCAGAACAGCCACACCCTCCGCACTAAGCATTGAGTATGGCTGTTCGAATCGGCACTGGGAAGTCCACAACAGCCGTCCGCGGTCATCCCATATGGCTGCACCACATCCAATGTTCCTTGCCAAAGACATGGAGGCATCCGTGTTGATCTTAACGCTGCCCGATGGAGGACAGCGCCAAGATACACTGTCTGACGAAGAGAAGGAGTCCGCTGCTCTGCTCACAGCTGCATGGTAGTGTGCATGTCTCCTAACGATGTCGATGAAGCTCGCTGCTAGGCCTGGAAGGAAGGGGGGATGCTCGTCAAAGATGTATTTGTTCCTTGCTATCCACGTAACCCAGAGTAGCGCAACACCCTCCTCCTTACGTCTGTTGTTCTCCTCATCTAGAAGGCTGTCCAAAAAACTCCCTATGTTGTGGAGGTCCATCTGTCCCAGCCAAACAAACTCACCGGTGGCCCAAATCTTCCTTGCTATCTCACACTGGAGTAAAACATGCGTTGAGTCCTCACACTGTCCGCAATGATGGCAACCCTCATCCGGTGTCACCTGCTTTTTCTGCAGCTCCGTCATAGTAGGAAGGATATTTCACAGTGCTCTCCAGATAAAGTGTTTCAACTTCGGTGGCCACCTTTCTTTCCACAACCTTTTCCATGTCTCCCCTTCCTCCCCTTCCCACAAATCCTCCCCCGCCCTTAAAAGCTGGTAAGCACTCTTGACAGAGAAAATCCCACTGCTTTCCTTATCCCAAAAAAGACTATCTTCCACACTCCACCGTGGAAGTGGAATGTTTAGGACAGCCCTCACAAGGTGACTGGGAAAGAACTCCTCCACCGCCTCCCTCCTCCATTGTTTCGTCATAGGACAAATCAGGTCACTCACCCAGTTATACTCCTCCGGGCCACTCACCAAGTATCTATGCACTGTACCACCCAGATGAGGGATCCACCTATCCCTATAAATGTGAATGTCCTTCCCATCACCCACCCTCCATCTAAGACCTTCCTTGACCAGCTGCAGTGCCCCCCATATGCTCCTCCATGTGTAACTAGGACTACCTCCCATCCTTGCATGCAATACAGTCTAAGACCTGTAGTATTTAGCCTTCAAAATCCGGGCAGCCAAAGACTCACCATGAATCGCCAATCTCCATCCCTGTTTATCTAGCAAGGCTTGGTTAAACACCTTCATATCTCTAAATCCCACCCCTCCACTCTCCTTGGGCTTTCATAACCTTTCCCAACTCATCTAGTGTATCTTCCTCTCCCCTTCCTTTGACCCCCACTAAAAATGAGCCATCATCGCCTGGATCTCATCAATCAGTCCATCCGGTATCTTAAAAATACTCATAACATATGTGGGAATAGCTTGGATGACCTCCTTAATCAGCACCTCCTTCCTAGGCCTTGAAAGGAACTTCTCTTTCCACCCCTGTACCTTCTTCCACACTCTATCCTTTATCGCAACAAAGACAACTTTCTTAGATCTCCCAATGACTGTAGGGAGTCCAAGGTACTTCTCATGTCTATCCACCTCTCTAACCTGCAGTCGGTTCTTAATCAGCTCCCGTCTCTCTGCAGAAACATTCGCACTAAAGGAAACCTCGGTCTTCTCATAGTTAATTTTCTGTCCAGATGCCCTCTCGTATTGGCTGAAAATATCAGCTAAAGTGGAGCATTCTTCTGAGGTTGCCCTTGTGAAAACAATACTGTCATCTACAAAGAAAAGGTGAGTGACCCTCGGAGCCCTTCTGCAAATTCTCGTGCCGTGGATTTTATTCTCCTGTGCTGCTTTGGAAAGGGAAAAAGAGAGAGCTTCAACGCAAAAAAGAAAAAGATAGGGAGAGATGGGATCACCTTGGTGAAGACCTCTAGCTGGGGTTGCAGCTCCTCTCCTTTTGCCATTGACGATGATCTTGTGGGATATGCTAGAAACACACTCCATCACTTTATTCCTCCAAACGTCTGGGAACCCCATTCTCCTCATAACCTTCTCAAGAAAAGCCCACTCCACCCGGTCATACGCCTTGCTCATGTCAAGATTGAGTGCCATCAACCCTTCTCTTCCTTTCTTCTTGTGCTTCATAGTGTTAAACATCTCATAGGAAATAAGAGCATTGTCTGTTATCATCCGCCCCCTAACAAAGGCACTTTGGTTCTCCGAAATAATTTCATTCAAAAGAGGCTTGATTCTATTTGCCAACACCTTCGTGATAATTTTGTATGAAACATTACACAGGCTTATAGGGCGAAACTTAGAAATCTGAACCGGGTTGCTCGTTTTGGGAATTAGAATAATATCAGTGTCATTTATATCATCCAGAGTTTCCTCACCTTTCCACCATCTATCAATAAAAGACAACAAGCTGGATTTGATCACCTCCCAAAATTTCTGATAGAAAATAGCTTTCATTCCATCCGGACCTGGAGCCTTGTTGGGATGCATTTGATTAAGTGCCTGCCAGACTTATATCTCTGTAGGGACTTGGTTTAGACGAGGAAAGGTATTCTTAGAAATAACACCCGGCATATCAGCAATGAACTCCTCCATCCCGGTTGGGACCGAACTGGCGAAAAGCGAATTGAAGTACGAAGAAATAATTTCAGCAATAGATTCCTGCTCCGTATGCCAACTACCGTCCTCCTTGAAGAGACCATGGATCATATTACGCCTCTTCCGTTGACTAGCTTTGTGATGGAAATATTTAGTGTTCTTATCGCCGTCTCTCATCTCATTAGTTCTAGCCCTTGCTAACCAATAGCTCTCCTCCAAGCGCTGTAGTTCCTGCAACTCGTTTGCTATGTCTGTACATTCCTTCAACATATCATTGGAAGGTGGCCGATTTTGAGCACTAACGAGTTTCTTTTCAGTCTCTGCCAATCTCTTCTTGATGTTTTCGAATTTTTCTTCTGCCCAATTGGAAAGCTTCTCTGCGCAGCTATCTGTCTGTCCACTGAGACCCAAGTCCGCATTGTTGTCCCATGCTTGTTGCACCACTTCTTTACACTCCGGGGAAGATAACCAGAACGTTTAAAATCTGAATTTTTTTTCATAAGGACCGCTGCCCGTACCTCTTCTTTCCGCCCACAAAAGAATCTGTCCATGATTAGAGTTGAGAATAGGGTAATTCTTGACCCGCTTGACGTTAAAGATATCACACCATTTCCTATATGCCAAGAAACGATCAAGCCTTTCTAGAATGAGATTTTCCTCGTGTAAGCCACGCTTCCAAGTAAACTTGCACCCCGTAGATCCCAGGTCCGTTAGAAGGAAATTGTCAATCTCCTCCCTGAAGTTGCGCATCTGCCATTCATTCCTCAGTTCTCCTCCCTTCTTCTCTTCATGAGATAATATTTCATTAAAATCTCCTCTGAGTAAAACAGGACACCTAGCCTGAGCACAAACCTCTTCCATCAACTCCCATGTACGTCGCCTCTCCTGTGTAGCAGCCCACCCGTACATCCCCACAAAATGGAAGCAATCCGGATTGCCTTCCACTCCCACCTCCGCTGCAATATGGTGATCTGAAAAAGACTTTATCCTGACGTCATCTCCCCTCCACCACAAACCCAAACCCCCCGCTCTGCCTCTGCTATCAACACTAAACCCTGCATCAAAACCACACTTTCTTCTCACCGCCTCCTGGTCTCCTCCTCTACAATATCTAATATCTCTTTAAACAACAAAAGAAGAAAGTGGAAAACTAAATAATGATAAGAGTAATAAAAATATTTATTCATTACATCTATTATGTATTTGTTTTATGTGTACAATTACTCACTTATAGTAGAGAAGTGGCAATGGCCTCCTTGGTTATACGATAAATATAAATTTTTTGACAATATATTTGAAACAAAAGGTAAAAAGGTATGGACAATTGGAAAACATATTGGGTTTGAACAATAATTAAATTAACTTATTGGAAGTACCATATATATCATTGGTGATTATCATTTACTCCCAAAATGAAATGCATTAATGAAAAGCTATATGAACCCTGATTGTTTAGATTCTAGAATGCACCCAAAAATTAAGAACATGCATTACATGTCTAATAATAAGAATAAGCCTCTAATGTTTGACAAGTAACTTCTAACAAACTGCTAAAAAATAATCAACAAAGTGTCAAAATTACAAATAAATGATCGTTCGATAATATAACTTATATTTTCATAATCTAAAAAAATCAATTCTTATAAAGAGATACATGGATTTATCTTGTACACTATCATCATAGTGTGAGTATCATTCTTTGTAGTCTTCTGATTACTACTAGAAAAGAAATTTATGGTCTTGTAAATTTATAATTTATTAATTGGAAATTTATAAATATTTCTCCCTTTTTATTATAAATTAGTTTTTCTTATAGTTTAGTGTTTGAACTTTGAAAATGAAAATTTGACACTTCTATTATCTAGGATTGCCTTTTCAACAGATCATTATTTTTCATTGATAGAAAATTATTTGAATAAAAGTTATTCTACATCTACAAATTTTAGTTTTATGCATTCCAAAATAGTCATGCCAAAATAATTTTTATTTCTTTATGGTGAAACATCTTAAAACTAGATAAAACAACTGTAATGTTAACAACAACTCAAGATTCAATTGTAAGACATTTTTTATAGTCAAAGTTTGTTCAAAAATATCATACAAAAAATTATACATATAAATTTACAACTTGGCATAATTTTCTTATGTGATAGTTAAAAAGATACATGCTTTTCTGCTCCCATGTTATGTATAATTTTAAATAATTAATTCTATAGGTATCTCTATTTTATATTTGAATAAATATTAAAAGGCCGCATTTTCTCTATTATTCACTTGAACTTATAGGACATAAAGCTTATTACACAACAACCTTGCACGAATATTATGATATTTTGAGCATAGATTTGAAGTGTCATCAACCCCCTTAATGAAAAAATCTTGGCTCTGCTCCCGTGATAAAGAGTCTTGAAGGAGAACCTTGGTTCATTTGTGGAAAGCTGATAATCCTTACATGATGGGAACCCAAAGAGCCTCCCAAGAAAAAGAATATCATGAGCTATCTTTATAGATACACCACCAAACCATTTGTTTGGGATTATTATTATTGTTGCTAACTATAGGTTTCACAAGACTGGTCCCTCTGCTCAGGCCATCTCACTGTAACGACCCTCAAAATTCAGTCCCAATTTTTTTTTTGATGTTTAATTAAGGTGAAACCCTAGGTTGAATGAATTTTCTTACATTTGTTCATTTAAATGGAGACCATGCTTAAGTAGTATGTCAGAATGAGTTTAGACTACATCAAGATGCTATGTGAACATTTAATTTGATTCATCAACACTTATACACATCAATGTCAATTAACACACAAAACCTAACCCTAATTATGCATTGGTGACTAGTCGTGAATTGAATGATAGTTTTGGCTCACATACATGTAAAATGTATTCTATTATTTTATATGCGAGTAGGTAATTGAATTTTATAACTTCCATCAAATTTTGGCAATACATTCCTTCTTTTTTTTGAAGTTAAGGACTGGTCTTGTATTCAATTAATCACCAGAATCATACAAAACCAGCGGAGAGATGGAAGAAGGAACCATTTCTCCAATCTGTCCAGGGTCGTTGCCATCATCCAGAGCCCATTTGGCCATGGCGTGAGCAACTTTATTACAGCCCCTAGGAGCAAAAACAAAGGAAATAGAAGCAAAAGACAAAGCTAAGCTACGTATATCATCTACGATTAGACCTAGATGGTCCAGCCGCTGCATCGATCCTGTGAGCTCGAGGTGTAGGACTTGAGAGTCCATCTCGCATATCAGGTCCGTGCACCCATCTTCAGCAGCTCGCCGCAAATAGAAAATGAGAGAAAGGGCCTCTCCCATCTCCACCGCTACTGTTGCTTCCCGCCGCGACCTGAATGCTCCGACAACCCTCCCCGAGTGATCTCGCAGCACACCTCCAAGCCCGATCATGCTGTTAGGACCCATCACGACATCAGTGTTCAGCTTTAGGCTACTCCGTGGCAGTCTCCTCCAACGCTGGGTCTGCCGCTGTGCACTCGCCCCGTCGCCAGTGGTGGCCACCGCCATAGTCACCTTGTACTCTGCAATGATGCCCGTGTATCTACTGATGATAGTCCGCTTGTCTAGACTTTCCTGCTCGAACACACACCAGTTTCTCCAGTGCCACAGTCCCCACCACGCGCCGGCTGCCGCATCCATCTCTTCACAAGAAAGATTTTCAGCTAGGTGCTGGAGTCTGTCGACTAAGGGACGATCACCCAACTGCAAGATCTTCTCCTTCAATGGATGTTCATTCCACATCTGCTGCACCTCTGGGCATTCGAACAAAAGGTGGTCAATGGTTTCCTTCTCTGTATAGCACATTGGACAGTAGAAGTCCACGTCGCAATGGCGGTCATAGAGTCTGCCCATCGTGGCCATGCTGCCCGTGCAAACCTACCACAAGAAGTGTGCGAGACGTGGCGGCCACTGGGCCTTCTAGATCCAACGCCATGTCGGCTCCCCCTGCTCCCTACGGCTCCGTAGATACTCCTCACTACCAATATGACCCAGCCAATAAGCTGAGCGGGTCGTGAAATCTCCCCTCGGACTCGGCCACCAGAAAGGCGTGTCGGCTGGTCTCCTTGAGCTGAGCGGTGTGGAAACTATTGCCTCTGCGACGGCGTGCCGAAAAACGGACCGTACCTCCTCCTCCTTCCAAGCACTGCTGTCCCGATAAAAAAGATCGCTGACCCATAGAGACGGGTGTTCCTCCTTTACCTCTGGACATGTATTTCCCAACATGCCTTGTAGGTTCATGACCCATCTGCTGTTCCATAAGTCCACTAGTGCACCGTCCCCCACCCTCCAGCTCACCCCCTCACAAATCAAGGCCTTCGCTCCCCACAAACACCTCCATGTATAGCTCGGGTCGTATCCTCTGTGTGCTTCCAAGATGGATGAATGTGGATAATATCTTGCTTTGAGTACCTGCGAGACTAGTGATGCCAGCTTCATAAGTAGCCTCCATACTTGTTTAGCAAGAAGAGCCTGATTGAAACTATGTAGGTCTCTAAATCCCATTCCACCCGCTTTTTTTGGTTTGCACAAACGCTCCCAACATTGCCATGCAATCTTCCTCTCATTGCCCTTTGCCCCCCACCAAAAGTTGGCCACACAACTATGAATCTCATGAATAAGTGTAGAAGGAAGTTGGAACACACTCATAATATATGACGGTATAGCCTGTGCGATGGATTTGATGAGAACCTCTTTCCCCGGTTTTGAAAGAAATGTTTCCTTCCATCCCTGTAGCTTCTTCCAGACACGCTCTTTAACAAAGTTGAAAACTTGTCGCTTTGATCGTCCAATAGCAGTAGGAAGGCCCAAATACTTGGTGTGCTTGTCCACTTCTCTCACATTGAGAATTTCCTGAAAACTATCACGAACATCCACACTGACTCCTTTACTAAAGACAACCTCAGTCTTGTCATAGTTGATTTTCTGGCCCGATGCTTGTTCATATTGGCTAATGATATTAGCTATGGTCAAGCATTCATTCTGAGTAGCTCTAGTAAAGAGGATACTATCATCTGCAAAGAACAAGTGAGAAATACATGGAGCAAGGCGTCACGCACTAAGCCCATGCATGCTCTTGCTGTCAGAAGCATGAATAATGGCTGTAGAAAAAGCTTCAACACATAAGATAAAGAGATAGGGGGAGAGAGGGTCACCCTGTCGTAGGCCGCGGGATGGCTTGATCTCCGAAGATCGGTCCCCATTAATGGCAAAAGAGTGGCTAACCGATGAAACACAATCTAGAACACGACGTCGCCACAAGGATGAGAATCCCATCTTCAACATAACATGATCGAGAAAACTCCACTCAACCCTATCATAGGCTTTTGACATATCCAGTTTGATCGCCATGCTCCCCTTTTTTTTATATTGGCTCCTTTTTTCATTTTGTGAAACAACTCATAAGCGATGAGGGAGTTGTCTGTGATCATCTTATCTGGAATAAAAGCACTCTGATTCTGTGAGATGATCCTGTCCATCAAAGGCTTCAGCCGGTTTGCCATGACCTTTGTGACAATTTTGTATATTGCACAAACTGATAGGTTGGTATTCAGACATATCCTTCGGATGTTCCACCTTTGGTATAAGCACAACTAAAGTAGAATTCACCTCGTCAATAGAAACTTCGCCTTTCCACCACCCTTTAATATAATTTGATATATCTTCCCCCACAATGTTCCAGAATTTTTGAAAAAACATTGCTTTCATACCATCGGGGCCCGAGGCTTTGTTTGGGTGCATGTGCTTTAGGGCTGCATAGATTTCTTCATCAACTATATCTTTCTCAAGTGAGGCGTTCATGTCATCAGAAACCTGTCTAGTGATACCAATAGTAGCTTCCTAAAAACCCGAGGGATTGCTGGTTTTAAAAAGCTTGTCAAAGAAATTGAGAATTATCGCAGTGATATCTTTCTCCTCGGTGCACCACTTCAATACATTCCTTCTCAATAACTATTAATGTGTTAATTACCTTAAGTAGCTAATAATGCAAAACACATATTTTTCCTAACTCAAATATGAAGTCTAATTTGATAATTGAATTCCTCATGGTCGAATTAGCTTCCCTATAAAGTTTGGTTGGATTTGGATACTCCTAGATGCCCCAAATGATATTAGGAAGTAAGTAGGAGATAATGGTGATTTGTAATTAATCGATTTATAATAATGCACATGATTATCTTAGGTTTTACCACAGAATTCAAATAAACACCCGTGTCACACAGCCTTTGAAAGCTCGGGGTCTCTGTGAGCCATCAGATGGGGATCGGAGGGTAGGGCCTTCATCCCCTACCTCGCATAAAGTCCGTGCAGGGAACGGAATAGAACCCCGACCCCGGTGGCCTGCGATATCCCTCTCCCACCTCAACGATTTCCCGTTATCTCGATGCCAATAGATTCGGGAGGTAATCCCGAGCTTAGGGAACCCTAACATCACCCCTATATCTTTTCCTGTGAGAAATGCCCAAACGAGTTTTCTTCTTCAGTTGCACGACCACCATCCCCACAACACCACACTGAAGCGGACCAACATCTGGGCATACCTAGAGCATGGTGTGGATCTTCGCAACACTCATCCACCTCCAATTTGGTTCAAGACCACCCAAGGAGCCGCCGTAGACTCAAGCATCCCTGACAGTGATGACGAGCTCGGCCTAGTATCACCGACCTTCCCAGTCCAATTAGACCTCCAGTAAGCAACCTTACACTCGTCGTTAACTTTTCCTTTGGTTCTTAGGACATCCGATCCACCCCAATACTGTACCCATGAACCGAGCCTCGGAACGGCGAAACCCAATCTCCGGTCAGGCTTCACAGCCACACTCAAGCCATGAAAACAAATCCTCCAACCTCAGTAGGGTACTACGAAGATGACATGACAGTTGTATCACTCGCATCATCACTGTTTTGTTATTTTCCAATTCGAGCTTCTTCCCCTATTTCTGCGCGACCTCCATGTCTTTGCCATGGCTCCAGTGGTCCCTGATCACCATGGAGCGTTTCTTCACCTTCACATACATTTCTTGAGCCTGGTTCCTAGTGAAGATCGCCTTGTTTTAGTGGTGTTGCTTCTCTAGCTTTGACCTGCTCCTCCAGCCATGGGGCTGACTGGAGAAAGAGTTCTCGAGGCATGATAATTCCTATTCTTTTAGGTCCCTGAACTCGTAAGGGAAGGAGTAGAGCTGCGGACCTCTCCACCCTGACCCAGGATCTGGATTTTCCATGTTTTGATCGAAGCTGTGAATACCAATTTCTACTGATTTGCAGATCGAAGCTTCACTTCTAGTGATCAGAGTCTTGGCCAAGGCAGGAAGAAGCCTAGATTTGTTTTGACCTATGTACCCTCACGGTCTGAGTTAAGGTGTCACATATAACTAGTGCACTTTCGACTTTTCGGTGATTTTCCAATATCAATACGACTGAGAGTTGTCCCTAACGCCTTTTGCCCAAGTCGGCCCCTGTTACGCTATGCTTTTAAAATAGCTTGGAGGGCACATCAGTCTTTTCCCCTGCGCGAGGTCAGGTTTCAGAAATCATATTTAAATGTTTATCTAGCTTCTGATTGGCCAGTTTTAACCTGATTTTCAATAAATCATAGAAAATAATCTATAGCTCAGATGGGGACGATCCATGTATGATTTTTGATCAGGTTTTCGAGATCTATCACATGGTCCTAGTTTTAGACCCAGAATCCTGACCTAATTTCCAAATTCAATTAAAGAATCATACAACTATGTTAAGAAAATGAAATTAATGTATAATCATGATTATTCACAAGACATTAGGATTGATCAGGACTTCATCTACTATTAGTGTACCTCCTTAGGATCAGGTAAGTGGATTCATACACTTTGAGCATTTAATATGATTTTTCAATCACTTTATATTTATTGAATCATGATGATCAAGTTAAACTATGTGCATAGCCATGTACTTCAATTGGGATACTTCTTGCTATAATTATATGATTCTTATGCTTTCAAGTTCTGTCTCCAAGAATTCATGTTATGACTATGGAAATCCAATTAAAGTTGATTATGTCAAGTTAATGATTAATCATGCATTAGGCTGTATTATTTTGTCCTCATCATGTTAATGCTGATCCTACGTGCCTTATGAGCACCATTGGTGCAATAATATCGAGGATACTATAACTGACCACCCAGATTATGTTATGTGAATCCAAATATACTATTCAATTAAGTTTCATGTTTTCCTTTGTTGCCTAGTTATTATGTTGTTATAACAATGCTCAATGCCGCTTACTCTAATGTGATTTTTATTTGCATGCATGGCTGGGGGCGCGATGCCCGCAGGTACAGAACAACTCCAAGAATAAATCATATGAAGATCAAATCAAGAAATAGATCAAGGTTTCCAAAGGACACATATGGTGGGGTGCCATCTATAATAGAAAATCCTGAGGTTATAGACAACTTTATGTATTAATTATTTTTAATCATGTATATTCTAGTTAGCTTCAATTCAAGAAACCAATTGTGAATAATGTATAAATTAATTTTAATATCTATGCATGGTTATTTTTACTTTATTTGCAATGTCTATCATTGTTGTGGTATCCCTTTGAGCTATAGTAACCCATGTTATGGAAAACATGGGTATTGCTTCCGTGGACACATGTATGCTTAAGGGGGTGTTGCAAAATGGTATCAGAGCAAATAAGTAGATGGCCACCATGTAGAAATCACATCCACATGTTTTAAGACATAAGTATATAATATTAAGTTCAATATTTGGGAAACTAAAGTAGGGTCTAGTCAGAAAACACAAGTTAGATAAGGGTTAGGGTTATGTGCCTAGATGTTTTAGATTTTGTGTTAACTTTGAATTTGTACATAGCATGCTCTCTCTTCTTCCCATGTGTTTGTGGTATGGGACACAGGCTCATGGGGTTTTGTAGAGAGAATGTTATGTGCAAAATCGTACGTGTCTCGTCCTCTCAAGTGCATGTGGTATGGGACATGTGCATGAGGGAGGTGTTGAGACAAGAGTTGACATTAAAGTTTGAAACATATAACCATCTAAACATAATTAATTACATAAGAAGACCAAATATGCATACAAGGGGTAGATAATTTGACAGGGATACAAAAGAAAAATGATGCAATGCTACTAAACAATGTTCTCTTCTATTTTATGATTATGTGCTCGTATTGAACATCATGTGTTATTTTTATGCTTATGAATTATGAAATTATGAAAAATCATGTCTACGTATAAGAAATCATGTTATGTTGATAATCGTCCTCTCCATCATGTTATGTGAGCCTTAATTGGCCTTATGAGCTCTGTGGGAGCATTATGTGAGCCTTAACCGGCCTTATGTGAGCCTTAACCGGCCTTATGTGAGCCTTAACTGGCCTTATGTGAGCCTTAACCGGCCTTATGTGAGCCTTAATCGGCCTTATGTGAGCCTTAACCGGCCTTATGAGCACTGTGGGTGCAATCCAAGAGAGTGACTATATCAACTCAAGTAAAATTCATGTCTAATATGAATTCATGTCAAGTTAATTAAGTTCTCATGTAATTATGTTAACTATGAGTAAGTCATGTCTTAAGTATGTTATTGAGACTATAAGATAATATTAGAGTTTTTACATGCACAAACTAAGTGAAACCCTAAGGTGGGTAGTACCTCATTATGATATAAAAATTTTGGGGACGAAATTTCTATAAGGTGGATAGGTTGTAACGACCCTCAAAATTTAGTCCCAATTTTTTTTTGATGTTTAATTAAGGTGAAACCCTAGGTTGAATGAATTTTCTTACATTTGTTCATTTAAGTGGAGACCATGCTTAAGTAGTATGTCAAAATGAGTTTAGACTACATCAAGATGCTATGTGAACATTTAATTTGATTCATCAACACTTATACACATCAATGTCAATTAACACACAAAACCTAACCCTAATTATGCATTGGTGACTAGTCATGAATTGAATGATAGTTTTGGCCCACATACATGTAAAATGTATTCTATTATTTTATATGTGAGTAGGTAATTGAATTTTATAACTTCCATGAAATTTTGGCAATACATTCCTTCTCAATAACTATTAATGTGTTAATTACCTTAAGTATCTAATAATGCAAAACACATATTTTTCCTAACTCAAATACGAAATCTAATTTGATAATTGAATTCCTCATGGTCGAATTAGCTTCCCTATATAGTTTGGTTGGATTTGGATACTCCTAGATGCCCCAAATGATATTAGGAAGTAAGTAGGAGATAATGGTGATTTGTGATTAATCGATTTATAATAATGCACATGATTATCTTAGGTTTTACAACAGTATTCAGATAAACACCCATGTCACACATCCTTTGAAAACTCAGGCTCTCTGTGATCCATCAGATGGGGATCGGAGGGCAGGGCCTTCATCCCCTACCTCGCGCAAAGTCCGCGCAGGGAACAGAATAGAACCCCGACCCCGGTGGCCTGCGATATCCCTCTCCCACCTCAACAATTTCCCATTATCTCGATGCCAATAGATTCGGGAGGTAATCCCGAGCTTAGGGAACCCTAGCATCACCCCTATATCTTTTCCTGTGAGAAATGCCCAAATGAGTTTTCTTCTTCAGTTGCGCAGCCGCCATCCCCACAACACCACACTGAAGCAGACCAACATCTGGGCATACCTAGAGCATGGCGTGGATCTTCGCAACACTCCTCCACCTCCAATTTGGTTCAAGACCACCCAAGGAGCTGCCGTAGACTCAAGCATCCCTGACGGCGATGACGAGCTTGGCCTAGCATCACCGACCTTCCCAGTCCAATTCGACCTCCAGTAAGCAACCTTACACTCGTCTTTAACTTTTCCTTTGGTTCTTAGGACATCCGATCCACCCCAATGCTGTACCCATGAACCGAGCCTCAGAACAGCAGAACCCAATCTCCGGTCAGGCTTCGCAGCCACGCTCAAGCCATGAAAACAAATCCTCCAACCTCAGTAGGGTACTACAAAGATGACATGATGGTTGTATCACTCACATCATCACTATTTTGTTATTTTCCAATTCAAGCTTCTTCCCCTGTTTCTGCGCGACCTCCATGTCTTTGCCATGGTTCCAGTGGTCCCTGATCACCATGGAGCGTTTCTTCACCTTCGCATACATTTCTCGAGCCTGGTTCCTAGTGAAGATCGCCTTGTTTTAGTGGTGTTGCTGCTCTAGCTTTGACCTACTCCTCCAGCCATGGTGCTGACTGGAGAAAGAGTTCTCGAGGCATGGAAATTCCTATTCTTTTAGGTCTCTGAGCTCGCAAGGGAAGGAGTAGAGCTGTGGACGTCTCTGCCCTGACCCAGGATCTGGATTTTCCATGTTTTGATCGAAGCTGTGAATCCCAATTTCTACTAATTCGTAGATCGAAGCTTCCATTCTAGTGATCGGAGTCGTGGCCAATGCAGGAAGATACCTGGATTCGTTTTGACCTATGTACCCTCACGGTCTGAGTTAAGGTGTCACATATAATTAGTGCACTTTCGACTTTTCAGTGATTTTCCAATATCAATACGACTGAGAGTTGTCCCTAACGCCTTTTGCCCAAGTCGGCCCCTGTCACTCTATGCTTTTAAAATATCTTGGAGGGCACATCAGTCTTTTCCCCTGTGCGAGGTCAGGTTTCAGAAATTGTATTTAAATGTTTATCTAGCTTCTGATTGGCCAGTTTTAACCTGATTTTCAATAAATCATAGAAAATAATCTATAGCTCAGATGGGGACGATCCATATATGATTTTTGATTAGTTTTTCGAGATCTATCACATGGTCCTAGTTTTAGACCTAGAATCCTGAGCCAATTTCCAAATTAAATTAAAGAATCATACACCTATGTTAAGAAAATGAAATTAATGTATAATCATGATTATTCACAGGACATTAGGATTGATCAGGACTTCATCTACTATTAGTGTACCTCCTCAGGATCAGGTAAGCAGATTCATACACTTTGAGCATTTAATATGAGTTTTCAATCACTTTATATTTATTGAATCATGATGATCAAGTTAAACTATGTGCATAGCCATGTACTTCAATTGGGATACTTCTTGTTATAATTATATGATTCTTATGCTTTCAAGTTCTGTCTCCAAGAATTCATGTTATGACTATGGAAATCCAATTAAAGTTGATTATTGCCAAGTTAATGAGTAATCATGCATTAGGCTATATTATTTTGTCCTCATCATGTTAATGCTGATCCTACGTGCCTTATGAGCACCATTGGTGCAATAATATCGAGGATACTATAACCGACCACCCAGATTATGTTATGTGAATCCAAATATACTATTCAATTAAGTTTCATGTTTTCCTTTGTTGCCCAGTTATTATGTTGTTATAACAATGCTCAATGTCACTTACTCTAATGTGATTTATATTTGCATGCATGGCTGGGGGCGCGATTCCCGCAGGTACAGAACAACCAAGAATAAATCATATGAAGATCAAATCAAGAAATAGATCAAGGTTTCCAAAGGACACATATGATGGGGTGCCATCTACAACAGAAGATCCTGATGTTATAGATAACTTTATGTATTAATTATTTTTAATCATGTATATTCTAGTTAGCTTCAATTCAAGAAACCAATTGTGAATAATGTATAAATTAATTTTAATATCTATGCATGGTTATTTTTACTTTATTTGCAATGTCTATCGTTGTTGTGGCATCCCTTTGAGCTATAGTAACCCATGTTATGGAAAACATTGGTATTGCTTCCGTGGACACATGTATGCTTAAGGGGGTGTTACACTCACCAAGGCTAAGTAACCGCTGTATTTTACATGAATATGTGTAGTGATGCATGCTAGCTCTCATTTTCCTATTAAGTTTAGGTTGAGAAGTGAAATTGGGCTCCCCTATGTACCCAAATTTTCATTTTATTGACTTCTACAAAGTGCGGTAAATGTGGGATGTATGGGCACAATGTTTTTATCCACAAGGATATGTTTATTGATACATGATAGTTCTCCTTTCCTTGTCCACGTCCTTTGAGAACAAAAACTAGGTCCCCATGTCCTCAAAGCTTCATTTGAGTGGACTCCTAGGAAGTAAATTGAATGCATGATGCTTCCCTGGGGACAAGAGTTCTTATTACATTGCCACATATAGTCACGTCTAGATATACCAGATCAACATGTAAAATATATTAAAAAATGTTCCATAGAGCCTATTTACACCTAACGATCGCTCCTATCTCCTAATTCTAGGCAAGACAAGGGAACACCCCCATGCATTGGATCCAAAACCAAGGATACAATATGTCAGTGGTTGGCAGTACATATCACCCCTAAGATGCAACCCAAAAGAAATCTCTTCCAATATTTCAACATTAATGAATTCCCCTCTATTCACATGCACTAAGTTTAAGGACCTGGTTATGTGCGATGAAGCTGGAGACCTACTTCCTAATAAGGCCTATATAATTTCAACCACAAACCTTAATGTAAGTTGACCTTAAAATCACTTCCAAGAATGTATGAGACCTCATTAAATCATACCTATGGAAACGTCCCTGATAGGAAATAAAGAGGATTCATACCAACACTGGTGTCCTCCTTGAAACAAAAGTTAGAAAGAAAGATACAACCAAGGTTATCAATACTATTTTGGAATGTTAATTAGTTTTCAAACCTAAAATCACTTCTCCTAGATTTTCATCATACTAAAAAAGATACGATGTGATTCCTATCCTTTTGACGGTGGAACATAGTCCGACGGTCGCATGTAAAATAAAGACAGGTGTTGGGAGTCACCACCACCTTTTATATGGTACATGAGAAAAACATAATAAAGCATAGGAAGTCCATGTTGGAAAGTTGAGTCATCATCTGAGTCACGTCGTCATCTGAGTCAGATAAATAAGAAAATGAAATAACAAAAGAAACCTAGAGAAATTAGGTTTGGCTATCTTGTTACAAATGGGGAATGATTAGTGGCAAGAAAAGAGTGATTTAAGGAGGAGAATAGAAAGAAAACAAGGTGATGCTAATAAAACACATTTCTATGAGTGAGCTTTTAGGGATGCATATGTCCATGTCCTTCCCATCATTGCTCCAATACTCATACTTTTAGGTAGATTGGGGTCCTAGTTACCCTAGGACCTCGCACGCTTGAGATTCCTCACAAGTGATTAGGACCAATGTGAAGGATTAGAGGTTGATTGATAGAGATGAGCTAAGAACGAGATATGATTTTAGACAGATGTAAGAACCTTAAGAACAATATAATAGAAAATAGAGCATAATAACAAATGTAGACCACCATTTTAACAACCTACTGATGCTAACATGACATGTAGTTTAAGAGGAAGGATCCTATGATCATGAGTAGTGCAGAAATTAAAGAGAGAGACAGTACAATTCTCTAGATTTAGGATATTTGAAAGGGGCCGAAAATACTGTGGATATGGGAGTATTTATAGGTGGATATTAGGGTTTGGGGTCGTGGACAAAACTTTCTAGAAGTGGTAGAGGATAACCATGATGTGTCACGTTTGTGAAGTGTGCATATTGAGGCGATCCATGTGACACACAACCAATGGCTCAGATCTACTAGTTGGTTGGATAAAAATATGTTTCCTATTTTTTCAATAGTTTTAGGAATATTTATGATAAAATCAAAGAAAGATTATTTGGGATATCTCTCACATTTCAATTAAATATCTATTGAAAAAATAATATGTTATTCATGATAATTCAACTGGTAAGTTTCTAAAAAAGCTTGTAAATAGAAGAATTGAAGAGCAAATTGCACTTTTGCCCTATAAAGAAGATTCTTTACAAAAATCACCGAACTGGGCAAAATTTGGTGAAATGGATGTATTAAATATATATAATAATGTGGAACATTATAAATAAAATGATGAATTTGGAAAATGGGTGGAATGTAGAATGGACTTCATAATTAACTATAAAATTAGCATTTATCATACTTCTGCTGAGTGAGCAAAAATCAGGTGTCAACAATTTACCCCTCTCAAGGTAAGGTACAAGATAAAGAGTTAGAACCGTAGGCTTGAGATAAGTCTGACCCCCATTTTGGTCACAAAAAGCCAAAAAGGTTGGATTCGTTAAAGATGTTCTAAAGAACCTTATGGAGGATGGAAAGAATGATAAATAACTTTTCCTTCTGAGGATGAATTGATGAAATAGACATTCATAACAAAATTAAGATAATACATAATTGATATATCTAGAGTAAGGGTAGCCTCTAGCTGAGACACTTACCTATACCAGACCAACCATTCTTTCCCCTGGTGTTATGATGAGCCATTGGAGGTTTATTAACTACAAACCGACTCTCATTGTCACTTTAGTTCTTAAATTAGTACATGTCTGATTCTTTCACTAACTCATGCCTTAGTGAGAAAATATGGATGTGAAAAACTAGACGAGATTGGTGATTTGACAAAAGTAATTAAGATCCAGAGTCGATGATCATAAAAAATAGTGGCAAATGCTTAACTGTAAAAAGATTTTTTTATAAAGGTTTATCATATGTGTTGGTATGTATGCCTAGAGAGTCAATCATGTGATGATTGTTATGTGGCATGATGTAATTGATTTGATAATAATAAAAGGCAATTATGTTTATTCTGTTTTATTTAGTTATGATATACTGATATGCCATAATAAATGGCTAAATAATAATGTTACTCCATGACATATGTCTTCAATCTGAGGACCTAAATAATGAAATCATATGTATGATAAGAGTACATACATTCTTGTTATGTCCATACTCAAATGCTACTTGGAAGAAAAATAGACAACAATAGTACATAAGACTAGATGTGAGTGGGCTGATGATAAAATCTCATTAGTCATTATATATGATATCAAATTAAACATATAGGTACTTATTAGAGAATAGTGTACTGGACAAACCCACCTCGAGAGTGGTACATTGAACCATTGAATGGTAGTTAAAATAAACTCTCATATTAATAGTGGTGATTGTGGTTCTTAGACGTGAAGTCACTACACTCATCACATTTTATTCAATGTATTTTGACACCATCAAATGTGATCTTGAATAAGGGTTGCCATAAAGGTGATGCTCAGGTATGTTTTGACACATGGGGACTGTATGTGAATGACGTAGATGGGACTTGTCCCTCCTATTGAAGTTGATATCCTATCTACTTGATAAGTGAAATTGAAAAATGCAGGACCAAGCTCATATGAGTCAATATGTGATATTGAGCTCACATGCATCTCAATAGTATGCTCTAGTTCAAAAACCATGGATCAAATATTGATTGGATGATGATTCTGTGCCTTGAGTATAATATGGATATCAGAGACAAAGGAACTATACAATCATAGTAACACTAATCACCGATTGAAGGCTAAAGTTGTTCTCCAACTTTCCAATTACTTGGGTAGAAATGATGTGTTTCTAGATACTGCTTATTGCTTGCGATGTCATAAATTGGTTATGGACATTCACTAACAAAGTAACTTGGGACCTATAGGGTCACACATGTAGGATGCACCTAGAATAGGATTTTATTCATGAATAAGGTTTAACTTGATTACTAAAGTGTTTAGGTATTCAATTTAAACAACATTGGCTGAAAGTTGCATGATTGGGAATGTGAGTCAACTAACTAAGGTTTTGAGTTGATCGACTCAAGTGTTGAGTCAATTCAAACAACATTGGCTGAACTTGAATGTGAATCGACTGGTTCAGAATGTGATATGATCAGTTCATAATATGAACTGACTAATATAGAATGTGAATTGACTAGTTGAGTGATTAGTAAGACTGGATCAAGGATTGATGCTGACATCATGTTGGGCATTAATTGTCACATTGAATGCCAACATGTTTATGAATAGGAAATATAGTGAACCAACCAATTCAAGTGTTGATTTACCTATTCATATGCGAACTGATCGATTCAAATGTGAATCGACTGATTTGTGATCCGCAACAACCTTAAATTTGTAAAAACCCATCTCTTAAACTCGCTGTTGATCTAGAAACCCTGACCTGAACCTCCTATAAATAGATGGGTAGACCAGGCTTTCAGAAGACACAACTAACGCTGACAAATGTTGCCCTATCATAGTTGTGGTAACATGAGAGCCCAAAGCAAGTCTTACCCATAAAAGGGAGAGATAGGTAGGGAAAACAAGTCAGTACTAGCATGCTGACATCGAAGGGGCAACTCCTTTCTGTTGGCTCTAGAAAGTGCAATGAGGAGTTCTTGATGGTTCACATGGACTATGTAGGGGTGTGGAGGCCATCACCATCACACTACAAGAACACCATCAACCACCGTCTATGGTACTACACTAGGAGGCCATTGCTGATGACTGTTCGCGTACTACTTAAAGAAGACACATGAGACACTATGAGAATAATCATTGGACTTGATCTAAAACTAAGTATATACCTTTAAAACCGTTTTCATAGATACATCATTATTGATGTGATCTCCTGGTTTGGAATTTGGGGATATTTTTTTGTTTCCACTGCCTTATCTGCTGCCCAATTTCCTAAAAGTGGTATCATAGCTACACCAATTTATAGTATATCAAGGTTTAAATCAATTTGATCGAATTGATTTAATTGCTTATGATGCTAATATTAAAATGATCAACGTGCAGTTATGATTAAATATCACATACAATCTCAATATATATATAAGTAATATGATATATATGCAGTCAACATGAGTCACCCTAATTTTTTTTGATGGTGGACGAATGTGTGGTTATGGATAAAAACCTTGTGGACATGCGTGTTTGGTTGTTTAGTTTCTTTCCTTCTATTACTTAATTTGCATACCAAGCCTCTCTCCTTCTTTGCAAATGCAAATTAATGCTCTCCTTCCTATACTCCCCTTGAATGTAACTTGAGGTTCCTCTTTTACAATCTAATAAATTAGTAGGAGTACGACAATTTTATTTTTTGGTTTGGGAAAGAGAAGGCGTTCCACACCAGGCATGTCAACTGAATGGGAAGTCAAGTTAATCGACCAGAGGACCGAGGAGGCCGACCGATAGGAGGAGTCAATCGATCGACTGGAGGCATAACTAATCGACTAGAGGAGTCCATTCAACTGCATAAGCCAAATCTAGTTGATCGACCAATGGTAGCCAATTGACTACCTGGGAAGTGCAACTGACCGACTAGAGGGTCCAACCGATCAACCAAACTTTTCCACTAATATATATTCAATACGGGTTGCTATATGAGATGTATGACCTTAGGCGGTAGCAATTCTTTGTGGATCCAAAGAATTGTGTTAGTATGACTATAACCATAACTTGTATGCTTGTGATTGCATGTTTTGTTTGTGGATATAGCATGATACATATTATGAGCATGTGGTGATTGGATATGTATATGTATTTATATATAAAATACCTCAATAAATATTAAGTCTTAGATGTTTTCCATAAGCAACACACATGAAAATCTTAGTCGACTAAGCATAGGTTATGCCAAAGCATGGTGCATTATTTATCTCATGGAAATGTGGTGATAGATATATGGGTCTGCCAAAGTAGGAATCATATTTTGTCATGTTGACTTTTGGGTCAGGCTTAACTAGGTCACCTTAATGAGATTACGTGCCTAGAAGCATACAAATGGATTGTGACAAGGAGTTGTGTACACTATCTATCCATGAGTTGCTTTAGATGCAATCACTACTCAGATATGACCTATCTCATCATATTTCCCAAGGAAAACCCACGACGTAATATGTCACGTCAATTCGTTAAAGAAAACCACCACGACTAGCCAAGAAAGGAAACACACGTTGTGTTTTATTTATCTTGTCGGTTGTTTCATAAAGAAACTGTCATCATAGATCGCCCATGAAAATACAATCTCGAGCAAAGTTTTGGAAGACATTTCATTTGCTTCCAAGTACCCTATTTTTTGTTGTCTCGTATAATACTAATGACATAAAAAGAATAACCCTTAATGTCTATCTCATCAGATTTTCCAACATTAACTGACGAGAAAGGTGTTCACGCCAAACATCCCCTGAATTCCCCCTCCTCAAGTTGGATTGTCTTGTCAGTTGTGAAGACATAAACTAATGAGGTAGGTGTCACTGGGATGCATCCTTCATCGCCGATTTTACCATAGCTGACCTACACCATAGTTTTACGTGGACACAATTTTCCACAATGTTTTTTGTTCATTAACCAATGATATAAACACATGTCATTGATTTTTTACAATAATCAATGAGGTTTGTCTTACTTAAACTCAAGAGAAACCCCTATTTCCTCTCTTTTTCCTCCCTACAAGAACTATCTCTAAGGTATGGTGATTTTCAACTTCTACTGCTGCCCCTCCTAGCTTTGACAGCTGCTAGAGCTACCTCCTTTGTCATCCTTCAACGCTTCCAACTCCTTTGCTGACCTCCTCCTATTTGCAATGCCAACCACTTCTCAATTCCGGCCACTACTCAACACCGGCCTTCTCCCAGCCACTGCTCAGCACTAGCTGCCATAACTCCTTCGCTGCCCTTTACTTCTGCCCTTTGCTCCGCCACCATAGCTCCCACTTCCCTTTGCTCCGCATTGATGTATGATCATTGAATGATCCCATTTTCCACTGTATGTGCAACCTACTATTTTGGTGATTGGTTTTATCATTTTAAGCATTAATATGATGCATGATGTCAATGATTGTATGAAATAACTATGTCGATGTATGAATTTTACCATTTTGGTGAATTATGTTTTGCAATAACTATGTCGTTGCATGAATTTTACCATTTGGGTGAATTGTGTTATGCAATAACTATGCCGATGCATGAATTTGATGATTGTATAGAATTGATATGCTGCATGAATATATGATACAATTATGTTTTTTTGGATCCATATTCATTGTTTGAATAATATGTAAGACCTAAGAAATAATTTGGGTGTTCACAATATGATATGAGATTTGAATTGGTTACTTGGTTTGTTTGAATATTATGTTTGAATAATCAAAGAGTTTGGAATTAATATTACACAACCTCCAAGATCATTTTTTTCTTCAAAAGGAATAGATTATCCATTTTGATACCACATATTTTGATATGATACCAAAAGAAGAAAAAGCTTCAAAATATGGGGGAGAAGGGATTTTCTTTTCACGAAATGATTTGTACATAATCATATTCTAACTCTATCATTAGCAAAATATTCTTGTTTATTATATATCCCGGTCTCATCAATGAAGCACAATGTACATTTATGAAGTGCAGATCCATATCAAATGCCACTGTGTTGGTCAATGATTAGATCGATTTTATCATGAAGAGCTCCTATCCTAAAATGGGCATCAAAATTAATCTTATGAAAGCATACAACTCAGTGGATTGAAATTATCTTAAGAGTATTATGTCTCCTATGAATTCCCCTTGTTGGATTCACTAGTTTTTGAAATTCTTAACTTGAGTAGCCATCAAATTCTTATCAATGGGGTGCCATCTAAGAGATTTTTCCCTTCTAGGGGTACCAGAAAAGGGGATCCTCTAGCCCCTTACTTATTTGTTCTTACTATGTAGGGATTAATTTCTATGATGAAAAATGTTGTCAAGGAAAAGTTGATTAATCCTATTGATGCGAATCATACTCCAGCTATATCTTATATCCATTTTCTAGATGATCTTGTTATTTTTCAGATACTAATTAGAAAAATGCTTCTCATGCAACTTCTATCCTTACGATTTTTGGTGCTATGTCGGGTATGCCCATTAGTAGTGAGAAATCCTCTTTTTTCACTAACAAAGTCACTGTGTCTCCATGGTCGAGCACAACCTGGATATTAATGTGGGGACACTTCCTATCAAATATCTGGGTCTTCCGTTGTTTCATGGAAGAACTACAAGGAGTCTTTGTTCCCTTATTCTGGATAAAATCAAAACCAAGTTGGAAGGTTAGTGAGAGATACATTTATCTTATTCTAGAAGGATAGAGCTTATCATGTCCACTCTATCATCTTTTCATCTCTATTGGGCCTCTTACTTTCCTCTTCCAGTGAGTATAACTGATGATATTGATAAACTTAGTCATGATTTTCTCTGGGGTGGTGTTGATATGAACAATAATTCTCATGGTGACAACTGGAAGTAAATCTATTTACCCAAATATGAAAGAGGTATTAGTATAAGATTAGCCAGAGACATTGCAAAAGCCTGTTCAACCCAGACATTTTGGAACATTGCCAACAAGAAAGATGGTCTTTGGGTAAGATGGGTTCACGACATGTACCTAAAAAAAGACTCT
Source organism: Alisma plantago-aquatica (assembly GCA_963693085.1). Classification (NCBI taxonomy): domain Eukaryota; kingdom Viridiplantae; phylum Streptophyta; class Magnoliopsida; order Alismatales; family Alismataceae; genus Alisma; species Alisma plantago-aquatica. The sequence goes on along the minus strand of OY856414.1, from coordinate 764,230,807 downwards.
ATCTGGAGAAGCAATATTTGTTTGAATTCTTCATGGGCTTGGAAGCAAATTATTGACAACAAGGATATTATCATTTACAATATTAATTTTTCTATTGGAAATGATTTATCTATGGAGGGACCCTTGGCTCAAAAATGGTTCCTATCTAGAGCATGCTATCGGCTTTGATGCCATCCTTAAGATTGGTAAAGGAAAATTTGCTAAGATGAGTTGTCTTTTATATGATGGACATTGAAGTCAACCAAAGTCTAGAAGACTGAATGTTATCATTAACTCTATTAGAACCTTCTACTCTGTTAATTTTAACAAAAAGGATCTATTATTCTGAATAGAAAAATCCCCTTGAAGTTTAAGGATTTCTGGAACTCTATTAATGTAATAGGCATCACTGTGCCTTGGTCAAAATGGATGTGGAGTACTAAAGAACCTAAAAGGTGTCTTGTTAATGTATGGAGAATGTTGCTCAGTAAGGTTTTCACCCACGATAAGATTAAAGAAAGGGGTTTCTAGTTCCCATCTAGGTGTGAGCTGTGCAAAATTAAGAAAGAAGAATTAAGCCACATTCTCTTTGATTTCTCTTATGCAACTGAGATTTGGAGATTCATAATGGAGGACAAATGTATATTCAGAAAGCCTACCTATTTTGATGATTGTGTTTGTTGTTTTCATGGTAGAGCAAAGAGTAATGTCATCCTTGTTCTTTATTCAGTATGGATGGACATGAATACACTTATTTTGGAAGGAAGACCAACTCTAAAGTAAGTTGGACACACACAAGAACATATATAGACACCTTGTATAGATAGCTATCTTAACCGTGGTTTTGATCTGATTTTGTTTCTTTCAATTTTCAGCATTGTATATGCCATATTTTGAGAAAATCAATGAAAAAGGGACAAGTACACTTTTAAGCACCAAAAAAATGTTTGAATAATATGTAAGAACAAATATATAAACCCTAATTGATGAATTCTAATATGTAAATTGAGTGATTTCTAAGCCTAATATGTAAATTCTAATCTATAAACTCTAATATATTAACCCTATATTCTAAACCCTAAATTTTAAACCATGTTATCGGCTTAGAAATCCGTCTGAGATTTACTCATTAGGAGTAAACCTTGGATAGTCATCGATTTGCACTAGTACAAAAATGGGTTATAACATCACTACTTGTAGGGTCAGTTTTTCCAAATATCTGACCTTAAATGTCTACAAAAAATGCGGGCACCACTTAAGACCTCCTGGGTCGGTTTTGTTAAAAAAACTGACCTTGTAGTGTAACTCTATAGGGTCGGTTTTCCAAATAACCGACCTTATATGTCTATTCAAAACGCGGGCACCACTTAAGACCACTTGGGTCACTTTTCTTTAAATAACCGACCTTGTAGTGTATCTCTATAGGGTCGGTTTTCATAAAATAAGCGACCTTATAGAGAATTGGATTAGAAAGCCAATTATAGTTTCCCGCGACAAAAATTTGCTCCATTTTGACTTCGCGCCTCGATCTATAGGGTCGGTTTTTCCAAATAACCGAACTTATATGTCTACAAAAAATGCGGGAGACATCTTGGATCTAGTTTGCCTTCACGCATGTATAAGCACCTCTAGGGTTAGTTTTTTTCTTATAACTGACCCTAGAGGTCACCTCGGTTGACAATATTGTCGACCGAGTTGAATTTTGGATCCAGGTAAGTTCACACATGTATAAGCACCTCTAGGGTCCGTTTTTTACTTTTAACTGACCCTAGAGCTACCCTCGGTTGACGAATTTGTCGACCGATAACCTCACAGTTGACAAATTTGTCGACCGAGAAGGAGAGCCATATTTCCTTTCGTACATGTTTAAGCACCTCCAGGGTCAGTTTTTTCCTTATAACTGACCCTAGAGGGACCTCGATCGTCAATATTGTCGATTGAGATGAATTTTGGATCCAGCTTAGTTCACGAGTGTATAACCACCTCTAGCGTCAATTTTTTACTTTTAACTGACCCTAGAGCTCCCCTCGGTCGACGAGTTTGTCGACCGATAACCTCTCGATCGACAAATTCGTCGACTGAGAAGGAGAGCTAGATTTCCTTTCGTGCATGTATAAGCACCTCTGGGGTCAGTTTTTTTTCCTTTTAACCGACCCTAGAGGGACCCTCGGTCGATAATATTGTCGACCGAGATGAATTTTGGATCCAATTTAGTTCACGCATGTATAAACACCTCTAGCGTCAGTTTTTTTACTTTTAACCGACCCTAGAGCTCCCCTCGGTCGACAAATTTGTCGACCGATAACCTCTTGGTCGACATATTTGTCGACCGAGAAGGAGAGCCAGATTTCCTTTTGTGTGTGTATAAGCACCTCTAGGGTCGATTTTTTTCCTTATAACCGACCCTAGAGGGACCCTCAGTCGACAATTATGTCGACCGAGATGAATTTTGGATCCAGTTTACTTCACGCATGTATAAGCACCTCTAGCGTTGGTTTTTTACTTTTAAGACCCTAGAGCTCCCCTCGATCGATGAATTTGTCGACTGATAACCTCTCAGTCGATAGATTTGTCGACCGAGAAGGAGAGCAAGATTTCCTTCCGTGTGTGTATAAGCACCTCTAGGGTCAGTTTTTTCCTTATAACTGACCCTAGAGGGACCTTGGTCGACAATATTGTCGACTGAGATGGATTTTGGATCCAGTGTATAAGCACCTCTAGTGTCGGTTTTTTTTACTTTTAACCGACCCTAGAGCTCCCTTCGCTTGACGAATTTTTCGACCGATAACCTCTCGGTCGACAAATTCTTTGACCGAGAAGGAGAGCCAGATTTCCTTTCATGCGTGTATAATCACCTCTAGGGTCGGTTTTTTCCTTTTAACCGACCCTAGAGGGACCCTCAGTCGACAATATTGTCGACTGAGATGAATTTTGGATCCAGTTTAGTTCACACATGTATAAGCACCTCTAGCGTCGATTTTTTACTTTTAACCGACCCTAGAGATCCCCTCGGTCGACGAATTTGTCGACTGATAACCTCTCGGTCGACAGATTTGTCGACCGAGAAGGAGAGCCAGATTTCCTTTCGTACATGTATAAGCACCTCTAGGTTCGGTTTTTTTCCTTATAACTGACCCTAGAGGAATCCTCAGTCGACAATATTGTCGACCGAGATGAATTTTGGATCCATTTTAGTTCACGCATGTATAAGCACCTCTAGTGTCGATTTTTTACTTTTAACTGACCCTAGAGCTCACCTCGGTCGACGAATTTGTCGACCGAGAACTACTCGGTTGACAAATTCATCGATCGAGAAGGAGTTTAGTGTTTAGGGTTTTAGATCCATATTTCCTTTCGTGCATGTATAAGCACTTCTAGGGTTAGTTTTTTCCTTATAACTGACCCTAGAGGTCCCCTCGGTCGAGAAAATCGTCGACCGAGAATGAGCTTGAGTGTTTTTAAATAACCCGACACGGGCACAATTTGAGTGTTTTTAAATAACCGATGCTACAGGTCGGGCCCTGGGATTGAAGTGGCCGAGACCTAGTCTTTCTCTCTCGGGAAACATAAATTTCTTTCTCTTTTTCTCTCCCACGGTGCCGATACCTTTTCTTCTTTATCTCCTTGTGTCATTCCACCATCGATACCTTCTCTTCCTTCTCTCCTGCATCATCACTTTTCATTGTTGTTGCGTCGCCAAAGCTTTTGCCAAGAAGCTCGTCGTCGTGTTCGAAGAGGATCGTGGTGTCCGTGAAGCCCTTGCCACCTTTCCATGCCGCCAAAGCCCTTGCCTCCTCTCCATGAAGAGAGCTCATCGTCTCCGCCTCTCCACACTTCCATGAAGATCGCCGCCTCTCCGTGAAGGTCGTCACATCCTCCACGAGGGTCGTCGCCATTTCCAAGTAAGGTCGCCGCTTCCCTCATTCCCGAGTTCGTTCCCGCCGCCACGGTAGCGTCCATGTCCACTCTCAGTCGACAATATTGTCGACTGAGAGTCCACCTGCATACACCGTCCATGTCCACTCTCGATCGAGAATTCGTCGACCGAGAGTGGACCTGGACGCCGCGCACAGGTGGGCTCTCGGTCGACTAATTGTCGATCAAGAGTGGACCTGCACTCCTTTAACTACACAGTTATATTGTTTTTCCATTTTATGTGTTTTGATAACCCAACCAATAATAAAAACATGTATTTTTTCATATGTAATAATTATATAAATTCTATAAATTAATACAATATTAGACATGTGTACTCCTAGATTGACACTTTAGGGTTGATGCATGATGTTTAACTTAATATATAAATATGAAAATAATGCATTTATATATTAACTTAAAAACCCGTTCAAAAATTTACTCATTAGGAGTAAAATTTAGATAGTCCCCGGTTTGGGACTAATTTTGGATATTTAATCTCACTTAGGATGTAACTGCATAATGTATGTTTAGTTTTGTAGAAAATTTTAGTAGGATTTCCTCATTTGTTTTCTAGGTACATATGTGAGTGGTTATTTGCCATTTACATCGGTGTACTTTAGTATATAAGTAATTAACTTCCTATCAATAAAAACTTACAAATTATAGTATCAATATTAAACGGTTAGTTTTATAATTAATTTTAATGTGATATAGAAAATGGATCAAAGTTGGATGTCTATCAAGAACCGTTGCAGTCCAAAGTTTGCCAAAGGTCTTGATGAATTTATCAGATTTGCTGAGGAACATAGGAAACTACCTACAGATAGGCTATATTGTCCATGTAGAAATTGTTGTAACAATTTGAAAGTTGATACTGGTGAGGAAATTAAGAATCATGTCATATGCAATGGGATCATACAAGGTTATAATGAATGGTATTGGCATGGAGAGAAATTTAATTATGGATCAAAAAATGTTGATACTAATAGTTGTGGAATAGAAGATATAGATAATGATGATAATGTTAATGATGAAGCGATTCAAGATGATCAGATTCAGGATGATATGGTTGATGAGATGCTACGTAGTTGTCGGGACAATGTCATTGATCCACCTTCTTTATTTGCAAACATTGTCCATGATGCTGAAAAACCATTATACAAGGGTTGTACTAAGTTCACGAGGTTGAGTGCTGTGATGTGATTATATACTCTTAAAGCTCAAAACTGGTGGAGCGATAAGAGTTTCACTTCACTGTTGTCTTTGTTAAAGGAAATTCTTCCTGAAGGCAACGAGCTTCCAATTTCAACATATCAAGCAAAGAAAATAAAGTGCCCAATGGGAATGGAGGCTAAGAAGATTCATTCATGTCCAAATGATTGTGTGTTATTTTAAAAGGACTATAGTAAGGTGGCAATAGATATAGAAAATTGGCATGATGTTCCTAATGCCCAAAAAGACCTCATATGGAAAGATATATCTGTGAGTGGAAGTGATACTATTTTAATATGTTTTTTATCTATTGATTCTAATTTAGTTAATTTTCTTGGAATTAATTCCTTTTCAAAACAACATTATTAATTGCTTCTTTTGTATGTATAGGGTGTTTTTCATCTAAATGAAAAAGATCACAAGAAAAGAGTGATACAACGTTGTGGTGTAAGATGGAGGGGTTTTAAGACATATCTCATAAAATAATCCTAAACAAAAGAAGAAAGCAACAGATGTATATATTTTCATAGATCCTGAGGTGTGGGAAAGATTTGTTGCAGCTAAGAGATCGGAAGAGTTTCAAGTAATAAAGATTGTGATATATTTTATGAATCTTTAATTTTATATAATTAAGGAGGTGAATCTTTTTATACATGTTTGCCAAGTCTAAATTGCAATACCTCATTTTAAATGATCAGACTATTCACCAGGCTCAAAAGGAGAGACGGGCTAAAAATGTGCATGCCCATCGCTTGGGGCCCAGTGGTTATGCCTTCCGCCGCCAACACACAAGAGAAGCAATCCTCTTCTGGAGAAGAATCTAGTACAACTCAAGTTGACCGTCCACCCTGACACTTGACATGGATTGATGCTAGAAAGAATCGAGCAGGTGAAATTGTCAACCCGACAACTAAGGAGGTGGCACAAAAGATGGTAAGTTTATCCCAACTAAGTAAAGAGTAACTCCCACAAACTTAGATTTATTTATATCTAATTGATATTGTGATTTAATATTTTTATTAACTATGAATAGATTGATCTCCATGAGCAAAGGAAGGAAGAAAAGTTCATCCCAACTGGCCACATGGATGAACTATCAGTTGCTCTTGGTATGAAGGAGCATCCTAGCCGTGTTAGGGGATTAGGAGCTGGCATAGGATTCAAGTCTTATTTTGGCCCTTCACAATCTAAAAGAGGTCGTGCAGGAGGTCTTATACAAGAGGAGGTTGAAGCATTAGTAGCATAGAAAGTAAAAGAAATAATGTCTTCATTTCAGCCTACTTAACCTTCTCAACCTATTCATACTGTGCGTCTCTCAAGTGATGAGGTACAAGTACATGCTCCCATTGTAGAAGGTCATGGGAGCACTCCCAATGACCCACCACAACAATATGCAGTAAGTTTTTGTTCTATATGTTGTGTTATTAGTATGATATATATATGACATATATATAGTTGTAACAAGTATCTGTTCTACTGCTTCTTATATAACTTATATTATTTCAATCTAGGTTGGTATGAACTGTAAACTTGTAGTGGAGTTTCCAGAATATAATGTTGTGGAAGCGGGCAAGGTGTACAACCTTGGTGGTATATTGCATTGCCAACAAATTACTGATGACATTTTCCGTGTGTCCATCCATCTTGTGAATGACATAATGGGGGACAAACCACTACCCATACCTAATCCTAAATATAGTATAGTTGAAGAAGCTGAGGGTGCTATGGTGGGTTGGCCTAGACACTTGGTTATCAATGACAAGGTATACCTTATTTCTACCATATTTTTCATATTTGACTGCATATATGAACTCATGTAATATAAGTATGTAATTTAATTAACAAGTTTGTCAACCAAAAAGTAAAAATTCTACTAGTCGTCCTCCTATGCCCAAGCCATCTTTCATTCCCGAAGCTACATTCGATGAATTGGGAAGCAAATGTAAATGTTTGTGTCGATACTTAGCCAACCAAAGCTCGAGATCACATATGTTGGTCAATTTAACAGAAGATGCAGCTAGGAGGGACTTTGAGAATTTTATTTTTCTTGATGATATTATAGATTTGTTCCGGTATGATTAGCTGAATACTTCGATAATAGAAGTATGGATAAGGTAAGGATCTATCAATATATATATAAAATTCCAATACACATTTTTAGCTTCGTTCTATATATGGAAATAATTACAATGTTTTACATCCATTTATATACTAAGAGCACAAACTTTGATATAAGGAATGTTGTATTCTTAGTTCCTTCAATCACTAGTCAAGTGGAGACACATTTTGAGATAGAAGTCACATATAACCGCCCTAGCTTAGCTCCTTCTTTGTAAAGCGCAAAAATACTTCTCTACTGCATTCAAATATTTTGCTAGTGAGGGGAAGGAAATTATCCTAATTCCTTTTAACATCCAGTAAGTATTATTATTCAATATAATTTTAATAATGAATAAAATTATTTATTTTAATGTTTTTTATTCTTACTCAGAGCTAGACATTGGGAATTAGTGGTGATTGCCCCAAAATTGATGACTCTTTATTATCTTGACCCAATGGGTAAAACAACAAGGAGTCACAAATCTAAATTGTCAGCTATGGAGTAAGCATAAATTTAGTCAATGCTTCAACATGATATTTCTATTTAGAATTTCTATTTTACCAACTATCGTTTAATTGATAGGGGTATAAAGGCTTTTCGTGAAGCTGGAGGACAAATACCCACAAAATTAAAGACATTGACATTGAAAAATGTCAAGGTAGCTACTTTGACAACTGCTTACTCTTATATGTATTAATTTTCAACTCTAATATGTCAACTCTTATAGTCTTATCTCAACTGCTATTTATAGTAGTTTACTAACATTAAGTATAATTCATTATTTGTAGTGTCCTATGCAAAATAATGATTGGGCTTGTGGCTACTATGTAATATAATATATGCAAGCTATTGTCAAACAAGCATCACATGGCATTCAGACTATAAGTCAGGTAATAAAGAATAACATCATAAATTTACAAGTGATTGTAGTCATTTTTATAAAATATTAGCATGTGCATTTTCTGTTACAGATCTTTACAACTCATCCTTACACACATGTGGACTTCAATGAATTCCGAGAAGAGTGGTCATATACTTTTCTACATGAAGTCAATATAGCATTGAATTAAATATGTCAGCTCGATTTATGTATGTAGTTTGAGTACTCTTTCATATTTACTTTTGTATCTGACATTTAATATCATCACAGACTTGAAATCTATCGTTTTGTAAATTATGATGTGATTATGAATCATTTTTGTTATAAATGTATGGTTTTGAATGGTGACGGTTGAGCATCAATGCTTCCCTCTCCCAGAATATATGAATCTTCTTGTTCTTCTATTCTATTTCAATTTCTGCAGAAATTATAAAAAAATCGTAACTTCTAGCGTCGGTTTTTTCAATAACTGACCCTAAAGATTGAATAACCACTTTAGTGTGCACTCCTCGGTCGAGAAAATTTTCGACCGAAATATAACTTTTAGCTTCGGTTTTTGTAAAAAACCGACCCTAAAGGTCCACTATAAGGTCGGTTATTTATAAAAACCGACCCTAAAGATTGAATAAACATTTCAGTGTACCCCTCGGTCGACAATTTTGTCGATCGAAAATATTTCCGGCGACAATTTTCTCGACCGAGAGAGTTTACAGGGTCGGTTTTTTTGGAATAACCGACCCTAAAGATTGAATAAACATTTCAGTGTACACCTTGGTTGAGAAAATTGTCGACCCTAAAGATTGAATAAACATTTCAGAGTTTACAGGGTCGGTTTTTTTGGAATAACCGACCTTACATGCTCATTTTTCTCGCTCGGGTCAGATTTTTTACAACCTTTTGTGTCAGTGTTTACTCTGTACGGTTGGTTTTGTTTTGTTATGAGCCCACCTCCCGATAACCCCCAATTAAGGGAGACCGAGAGGTCAAAGCCGCACCCATAACTTCCGGATCAAAGGTTCGGCAATTAACCAAGAATAATTATCAAATTTTAATAGACTATACTGAAAAGCTGTAAAAAAATAAAATTTTGCATACCTTTTTGAAAACTTGAATCTCTAAACTTCTATCTACTTAAGGATTCTACTCTAACTAATCCTCCTTGTATTTTACTTCATGTATTTCACAATATGACGATTTACTGTTTGTCCTTTTGGTTGTACCAAAAATGCCGACAAACAAAACGTCGGTCAGCCGAAGCGGGTATGTGGGGGAAACAATAAATGTGCAACTACGATAACAACATAATCATTCAATTAATCATTTAACAATCAAGATTACATTTTAAATATAACTCCACGATCCATGAGTACCCTATCTCTGTGCTATCCCTGCAGTGGACCTGGATACTACCTTCCTTATGGTAGATCCCCATTAAACCCCCTCATGGTCCCACCTATAAGTGAACCAGTTTCTAGGGTTGAGTCACATGGCACTACTCGTAAGTAGCCCACTCCTTAACTCCTGGAAGGCTAATGAGTCTCATGGAACTACACGTAGGTAGCCCAATTTCTAACTCTCGGTAACCTAGACCTTGCTCTAGGATTACCCCTTTTTTTAGCCTTTTCAAAGCAATAGAGATGGACCCGGATCTAGCCAGTTATATACACACATTTATAGTGATAATCATAGTCACTTTATAGTTTCATGAAATAAATAGACATCCAACAGTTATTTTCAAGAAACCGATTAAAACTTCGGGAATCACCGTGAAACTAGAGCGATTATTCATAAGCGTAACCACATACCCAATTTGATGATTTCACAAGCATTAAGCAAACCCCACCAAGAATGCAATCCAAGCAAGCAATACAATCATCACATAATTCCTGAAAAGAATATGTACTCTATTTATTACACACTTTATCAAGAATCTACTTTATTGACTTGGATTCACTTTCTAGGGTTTTTGTACCCATTTTAGAGTTTCATTTATCTTCATTAGGGTTTCTTAGATCCATTCCTCAAACTTTATCCCTTTTAGGTCAACAAACCCTAAAATACTCTTTTCCATTTATATGAACCTTAATTGCTCAACTATCCATTTTAATAGTCTTTTATACCCAAATTGACTTAGGATCATCACAACCCTATTTATTCATGGATTTGAACAATTAGACCAATTAAAAGACGTATTCTCCTAAATTAGGGGTTTCAAGCTCATTAATGCATAATCATGCACGAAACCCTAAATCATGCCAATTATATAAAAAGATCATCTTTTTAGATCCAATTTCCACTTTTATTAACAACAAGTTAATATCAGCTTGAATTATCCAAATAACGTCATTAAGTCCATCTATCATCAAATCTAAGGAGTTTTCCTTAATTAAATCATTAAAGATGATAACTTTATGCCCTTTTCAAATTTTAAGCATATTTATGCACGTAAACTCTAAATTAGACTAATCACGTGCAAAGTTCTTCCTTTTTGAACATAATGTACCTTTTTACATTTAACAGGGTAACATCAACTCTAGTGATCCATTAAACCATATTAAACACTTTATTCATTTCAAAATATGGTTTCTTAATCTTTAATTCATTAAAGATGATAATTTATACTGCATTTCGAACTATGATCAGATTCAGACTATAAAACTATTTTTATTGGATTCCTTGTGTTCTTCTGATCAAAATTCATATATTACTTGTCCTAATCGGAGTTACCAATCATTAGATATGATTTTTGCAAGGAAAAGTACCTCTCGGCCAATCGAATTGCGCCACGTAGCCTCTCCCATGCAACACATGCTTTGGGAAACATTTCAAAAAGTCGTCCGTGCCCCTGGTTAAGTTGATCATCCCTTTAGCCCGTGAAGGGCAAAACCGTCCAATTCTCCTTTCGCCTCCTTCAACCTCACGTAGCTTGGCTGTGCTGCCCTAGCCGCCAACCTGTAGAATTGCGTGAGCCACCTCCACCATCCCGAGGCTCGGAGCTCACCGGAAACATTCTTCCTGCCTCTGCCACTCCCCATCGCAGCTAGCAAGGTCTCCAGCCATGTGCGAAACGGCTGGGGACAGGAACATTAGGTCTGCGAACTTGGCTCTTTGCAGAAGAGTTGCAGGCGATCTGGACGAGAGTTCCTCCAGAACTGGCAACGTAGTCGTGCGGAGGGGTGTCTAGACTTCCTTCAAGATCCCTCCGAGGCTCCAGGGATAGAGTTAAGCTTAAGGTTAGGGTTTATACGATGAAGAACAAGAAGAAGATGAGGGAGAGAGAGGGGGATGTGAGATTTCTCTTGGATTCGTCCAACAGTACTATCCCTTATATAGGGGAGGACATCCACACCCTAACGTGCTTGCCTATGAAGAGAACAAGGCTTCTCCTCATTAGGAAACCTCCTTTCCCATAATTGAGAACAAAACCTCTCTTTTAATTAATTCCTGGTTTCCTCTTGATCCTTGGTGATTAAGAAATTTGATTTCTTTTCTCTTATTCCCTTTATGTTTGCTTTTTAATCCATACACATGAATTTCTATTTTCTTTTAGTAGAAACTATTTTCCTTTTTAACCATATCACAAAATTCATTAATAATGCATTAAATTATCCTATTATTTTGTAATTTTGGTATTTTCTCTTTCTTTCCTCTTTATTGGGACTCCTTGGATCCCAAGAAACTCTATTATTTTGAAATCCTTTTTTATTGGATACTCATTATCCTTCTAGATGCATCTAAATGCATTATTTCTCATTATCATGTTTATTTCTCATTTAAATAACTCCTTTTGAGGTTTTCTCTTTATTTCTCTTTTATTTTCCTCATTGGCATTTCTTTTAATATTAGCAACCTCATGGACACGAAAATTCACCAAGAAATCTCATTTATGCCTCTTTCCATTTATTTTCCACATTTTATCATTATTTTCAATTTCTTTCTTAATAAAGAAATACTTAATTAATCTTTTCTTTTCTTATTGCACTCTTTATGCAACTTTGGACTCCTTGGAACCCAAGGAACCCAAGAGACACGAAATCCATCCTTGGATTACATCTCGTTGCCTTCTAGAGGTTTCTACCTCTTCCTTTTCTCAAATATTCAATTATTCAATTATTAATTGAATTTTCTTTGTTATTTGGGCCCAATAGCCAATAAAGCCCACAACATAGACATAAAGGCTATTGTAAACAAAATCCATGATTCAAAACAAATTATACCATTCTTTGTTCAATTATCTTTAATATGAGAAATTACATTTCTCACCAAATGAACCCAAAAATTGGGGTTGTAACATCCTTCCCCTCTTATAGGAATTTTGTCCTCAAAATTCTATCAAGCAAACAAACAATTCAGGATAAGACTTTTCTATGTCCATCATTGGCCCCTATGTGGCTTTACCATACTCATGGCATCTCCAAAGAACCTTTATCATCACATATTCCTTTCTCTGAGTTCTTTCATCTTGGCGTCTATAAACTGCACAGGTGACTCAGGCCATTTCAGCCTCCCTTGGGGCTCACTAGGTTCATTGCTCAGCACATGGTCGGGGTACCTCACATAGTACTCTAAATTGGAAACATGGAACTCATCACACATTACTTTATCCTGATGGGTAAGGTCAATCTTAACCTTCTCCACCAAACCATGTCAAAAGAACCCATGCATCGGGAACTCAACTCTCTTAGCTGTAACTTAGAGGTGTCAGATTTTCATGTCACATATTCTCCCACAGTGAACTGCATGTGAGTCTACTTTGCATCTGCTCATGACTCTTGCCGTCTCTTGGCTCCTTTCAACCATTGCACGATCAAAGCGACTTCATCTACACACACTGTGGTCCTTTTCTAACCATCACGTGCTCCTTTCACCAACATCACCTTACTGAAGTGGTGACCGACACAACCTCTCTTACAGTGCTTCTTAGAATCCCGATACTGAATATGGTGGTCATCATCACATCTTTCATAGGACAAGAACTGTCTCTAGCTATCACCCTGAACGAGCACATATGCTCTCATCAAACCCTTTAGTCTGGATCATACTAACAATTAGTTATGGGTGATGAACTATACTAACATCGAGTCCTCCATGTACCTATTTCCACCTTTTGGAAGGGAACCTTTAGGTCAAACTCAAGAACTTTTATACTCAACCTCATGGTGTAGTTGAGCCATCTCTCTCATATGTAGTTCAACCCGATCTTGTCCCTTGATAGTACTCTTTCTTTCTCATGTCATCTAGGTAAGGCGAACTACCATAACCCATATTGCATCTCGACCTTCCTTGATACAGGGGAGACAACATCCATTGTGATGAACTCCCTTTCTCTTTTGGGGACTCTTTATCCTTTATATAAATGCACGAGGTTACTGGTGTTCGTCCTTCACCCTCAACTTGCATGGCCATATACCACATGCAACCTTATCTTAGGTATCTAAAGTACCACTGTCACTCATTATCTTCGTAGTACGGTGTATGGTGATCTTAAAATCATGATCTCCTCAAGATCGATTCCTTAGAAATCCTAAACAACTCTAGTTGGGGTTTCATCACCTTCTTTTCCAAAGAAGTGCATTTGAGGTTCTACCACCATCCTTTCATTGCATCAAGGACTAGACTGGATAACCAAAAAACCATTAACTTGTTCAACAAATCTCATTACATCGGAGTATTAGCCAAACATATTTCCTTTCCAAACTTAGGGTTAGCCTAACAACCTCTTCTAGCTTCTAGCCAAACTAGGAAGATACATCTCAACCAGAACATCCATTACCACCTCACATCCTTAGGTATTAGGTAACATTGAAGACATACACTTCCACGTATTTCACTTATCATCTCAAACTCGAATTCTAAGTCTATCTTTATTGAGAACACTTTGAGCTCATCTTCTTGATGATCAAACTCAATCTTGTATGACTCATATCTCATGCTAAAAACATCCTTATAAGATGACTACCTTATTTCTCTTTAGCGTTTGCAAACCATCCGTGTATCATTCACTTTACTAGGGTATGTTATCTTCTCTATCCTCATACCTCATAGAAACGTTCCAGCTCACATCATCTTTTTATCCTTGGTGTATGGCATGCGTACTCTCCTATCTCTCACTCCCATAACAAGAGGAAATAAGTATTTGGCTACAGTCCAAATACAGTCCAAATACAGAGTTCTTCCTGTTCCAAGAGTAGAGATGGTACATCCCACCTTGCCAGGACACCTTTAAATCTAAGTTGAAACGTGATGTTTATGCTTCTATTTTACAATCATCTTGATATCCAAGTTACCTCCATGGAAAACTAGTTTCGAACCTACTTGGGTCACCTCACAATCCTTGGTCATCTCCTCTAGGTCTATAGGGTGCTGACACTTTTGGGGTCATCCCTCTTCCCTCATGCATCAAGAGAGTGCCCTACTCATCTGCCCTTTGGGTCCCATGAGTTCATGAAGGTGATCAATCTCCTAACCCATGGTCCTTAGACAATGATAGCTATTACCTCCTGACCCTATGGTCTTGTGCAACTAGGGAATTAGGCAACTCCTACTTCCATCGGTCTTATCCCTACCTGACCCTAGGATAGACTTAGGATGCTCCATTTATAGTACATGTCCAACTTAGAACCTTGCCCAAGCCTTCATCATCTCTCTTTGTATACATGGGCTGACATCCATCCTTTCATAAGGGTCATGGTGACCTGCCTACCTTGGTCAGGCCCCCCTTACCGATTACCTCCATGGTAACACATCCACATGCACTTAGAGATGGATATCTATGGGTCTGTAGGTTCATTCTCATACCATGTACCTTTCACTTAGCTTCTCAAGATCCTATGAGACATCTCTAGGTTACCTTAAACCAACAAAACTGATATACACCCTACCAAAGGGATCCCTCTCCCAGGATGGGAGGAAAACTATCTCTTGATAACATGGTCACAAACATCCATAGGGTTTACATCCTTATGCTTAACCCTAGCATGCTATTAAGGCACAAGCAGACCACTAAACTAGGCTAGGTCATACTTGTTCTCTTTCCTCAAAACTGGATCAAGATTATACCTTCCTTTGTCAGCAACTTAGCTGTGAGGGGTTCATCAAACATACCTTAAACTTAAGGGGTTTTCCTTTCCTCTTAACATAGGAAGTACCAAGCTCGCATCTATAGAAACTCAACTCTCGCCATGAGTATTAGGTACACCACTTTACCTCTTAGGCCTTGGAACCCTAGGTTCACTTTTTTTTGGGTGTCCAACTTCATGCTCAACCTCTTAACCACAAACCAAACATGTATCGGGTCATCCTTTTTCCTCGATCGACACTTTAACACTGAGTCTTCCTCGAGGACAAACAACAAGGTACAAGGCCTCATAACCTATTACTAAACCCCTCTAGGGTATACAAAACTTCTTCTTCCTTTCTCAGAAGGTAAACACTTATACCATGGGCTCATAAGTGCCAGAAGCCTCATCCTCTCTCTAGGGTTTGGTCCCTCCCATGGAAACGAAGACATCATCAACCTTTAGGGATCAAGCATGTGACAACCACTATCATCCACTTAGGTTGCATCATCCTCAACTCCTGACTTCTCCTTGTATCCTGGAGTCTAGGATTCCAACCTACTTGCTAGGTTTCATGCTCTCTCTCTAGAGCTAACCCTACAACCAACCTCACCATTAGAGGTCCTCTCTTCATGAAGGATCAACCTCAAAAGCATGCCCTTACCTGGATGAAGCCTATGTTCAACTTATTTTCATTCAAGGTTATCCATAGTTCTTTATGATTATTTCATAATCCATCCTTCATACTCTCCACGTTAGGGCTTCAACCTATTTCTCACACTACTAACGTACCCTGGGTGCATACTATGCCCTATTCGCATAAGCCCATAGGGTCTCTACAGGTCCTTCACTAACATCATCATCGAAGGAGCTATCCTTTACTCTAACATGCATGACCCTTTCCAGGGTTGGGTTGCCAAAGATGCTAGGTTACCCATGGATCATATGGCATCCCAAAGGCATGCCCTTTCAAACACCTGGTCTATCGTGATATCTATTCACCACTTCATCTCTTTCTATCCAACACTTAGGATTAGGTTATCTTCATCCTCAGAGGATGTGGCAGGTCTTTTCTTGTAATGGAGATCTCTATCTCCAAGACTAACTCTCTTTCTTATCCTCCTGACAAGAAGGTCTAGCCTCAGGTCTCTTCTGAGGGCATGACAACTTATGTCATACAACCTATGCATGTATCTATTCTTTAGTTTGCACTTAATCTAATAAGCTTATGTCCATGCCATCTTATTTACATGCTTTTCCTTTAATTTGGTGGAGGATCCCTTAAACCTTATCAACCTTACCCATACCTCAAGAGGGTGAGGAGAAGAGAGAAAACCCTAATTCTTAAGGTCCTTATCAGAATTTGTGATGAGAAGGGATGAATAAGATGAGAAAGTCCTAAAGGTATCTTATTTCGATTCATACCCTAAGACTTTGGCCAGGCAGTCACCTGGATTCGGGAGTCCTCGTATTCCGACTAGCGATGCAGAGGAAAATATTACCAGCCCCCGGTCGTGATCCTTTTCTAGACACCTCCGTCTTTCGGATAATCCTCTAATAACTCCCTTGGGTTCTATGGAGTTTGTCAAATTTAATAATTATTAATGGTTAACTGAGGAACCTATGCTCTGATACCAAATGTTATGACTCCACCTCCCGATGACCCCCAATTAAGGAAGACCGAGAGGTCGAAGCCGCACCCATAACTTCCGGATCAAAGGTTCAACAATTAACCAAGAATAATTATCAAATTTTAACAAACTATACTGAAAAGCTGTAAGAAAATAAATTTTTGCATACCTTTTTGAAAACTTGGATCTCTAAACTTCTATCCACTTAAGGATTCTACTCTAACTAATCCTCCTTGTATTTTACTTCATATATTTCACAATATGACGATTTACTGTTTGTCCTTTTGGCTTGTACCTAAAATGCCGACAAACAAAACGTCAGTCAGCCGAAGCTGGTATGTGGGGGAACAATAAACGTGCAACTATGATAACAATGTAATCATTTAACAATCAAGATTATGTTTTAAATATAAATCCGTGATCCATGAGTACCCTATCCTCTGTGCTATCCCTGTAGTGGACCTGGATACTACCTTCCTTATGGTAGATCCCCATTAAACCCCTCATGGTCCCACCTATAAGTGAACCAGTTTCTAGGGTTGAGTCACATGGCACTACTCGTAAGTAGCCCACTCCTTAACTCATGGTAGGCTAATGAGTCTCATGGCACTACACGTAGGTAGCCCAGTTTCTAACTCTCGGTAACCTAGACCTTGCTCTAGGATTACCCCTTTTTTTAGCCTTTTCAAAGCAATAGAGGTGGATCCGGATCTAGTCAGTTATAGACACACATTTATAGTGATAATCATAGTCACTTTATAGTTGCATGAAATAAATAGACATCCAACAGTTATTTTCAAGAAACCGATTAAAACTTCGGGAATCGTGGTGAAACTAGAGCGATTATTCATAAGCGTAACCACATACCTGATTTGATGATTTCACAAGCATTAAGCAAACCCCACCAAGAATGCAATCCAAGCAAGCAATTCAATCATCACATAATTCCTGAAAAGAATATGTACTCTATTTATTACACACTTTATCAAGAATCTACTTTATTGACTTGGATTCACTTTCTAGTGTTTTTGTACCCATTTTAGAGTTTCATTAATCTTCATTAGGGTTTCTTAGATCCATTCCTCAAACTTTATCCCTTTTAGGTCAACAAACCCTAAAAATACTCTTTTCCATTTATATGAACCTTAATTGCTCAACTATCCATTTTAATAGTCTTTTATACCCAAATTGACTTAGGATCATCACATCCCTATTTATTCATGGATTTGAACAATTAAACCATTTAAAAGACATATTCTCCTAAATTAGGGTTTTCAAGTTCATTAATGCATAATCATGCACTAAACCCTAAATTAAGCCAATTATATAAAAGATCACCTTTTTAGATCCTATTTCCACTTTTATTAACAATAGGTTAATATCATCTTGAATTATCCAAATAACGTCATTAAGTCCAGCTATCATCAAATCTAAGGGTTTTTCCTTAATTAAATCATTAAAGATGATAACTTTATGTCCTTTTCAAATTTCAAGCATGTTTATGCACATAAACTCTAAATTAGACTAATCACGTGCAAAGTTCTTCCTTTTTGAACATAATGTACCTTTTTACATTTAACAGGGTAACATCAACTCTAGTGATCCATTAAACCCTGTTAAACAATTTATTCATTTCAAAATAGGGTTTCTTAATCTTTAATTCATTAAAGATGATAATTTATACTGCATTTCGAACTATGATCAGATTCAGGCTACAAAACTATTTTTATTTGATTCCTTGTGTTCTTCTAATCAAAATTCATATATTACTTGTCCTAATCGGAGTTACCAATCATTAGATATGATTTTTGCAAGGAAAAGTACCTCTCGGCCAATCGGATTGCGCCACATAGCCTCTCCCATGAAACACATGCTTTGGCAAACATTTCAAAAAGACGTCCATGCCCCTGGTTAAGTTGATCATCCCTTTAGCCCGCAAAGGGAAAAACCGTCCAATTCCCCTTTCGCCTCCTTCAACCTCACACAGCTTGGCTGTGCTGCCCTAGCCGCCAACCTATAGAATTGCACGAGCCACCTCCACCATCTCGAGGCTCGGAGCTCACCGGAAACATTCTTCCTGCCTCTGCCACTCCCCATCATAGCTAGCAAGGTCTCCAGCCATGTGCGAAATGGCTGGGGACAAGAACATTAGGTCTGCGAACTTGGCTCTTTGCAGAAGAGTTGCATGCGATATGGACGAGAGTTCCTCCAGAACTGGCAACGTAGTCGTGCGGAGGGGTGTCTAGACTTGCTTCAAGCTCCCTATGAGGTTCCAGGGATAGAGTTAAGCTTAAGGTTAGGTTTTATATGATGAAGAACAATAAGAAGATGAGGGAGAGAGAGGGGGACGTGAGATTTCTCTTGTATTCATCCAACAGTACTACCCCATATATTGGGGAGGTCATCCACACCCTAACGTGCTTGCCTATGAAGAGAACAAGGCTTCTCCTCATTAGGAAACCTCCTTTCCCATAATTGAGAATAAAACCTCTCTTTTAATTAATTCCTTGTTTCCTCTTGATCCTTGCTCATTAAGAAATTTGAAATTCTTTTCTCTTATTCCGTTTATGTTTGCTTTTTAATCCATACACATGAATTTCTATTTTCTTTTAGTAGAAACTATTTTCCTTTTTAACCATATCACAAAATTCATTAATAATGCATTACATTATCCTCTTATTTTGTAATTTTGGTATTTTCTCTTTCTTTCCTCTTTATTGGGACTCCTTGGATCCCAAGAAACTCTATTATTTTGAAATCCTTTTTATTGGATACTCATTATCTTTCTAGATGCATCTAAATGCATTATTTCTCATTATCATGTTTATTTCTCATTAAAATAACTCCTTTTGAGGTTTTCTCTTTATTTCTCTTTTATTTTCCTCATTGGAATTTCTTTTAATATTAGCAACCTCATGGAAAAGAAAATTCACCAAGAAATCTCATTTATGCCTCTTTCCATTTATTTTCCACATTTTATCATTATTATCAATTTCTTTCTTAATAAAGAAATACTTAATTAATTTTTTCTTTTCTTATTGCACTCTTTATGCAACTTTGGACTCCTTGGAACCCAAGGAACCCAAGAGGCACGAAATTCATCCTTGGATTATATCTCTTTGCCTTATAGAGGTTTCTACCTCTTCCTTTTCTCAAATATTCAATTATTCAATTACTAATTGAATTTTCTTTGTTATTTGGGCCCAATAGCCAATAAAGCCCACAACACAGACATCAAGGCTATTGTAAACAAAATCCATGTATTCAAAACAAATTATACCATTCTTTGTTCAATTATCTTTGATATGAGAAATTACATTTCTCACCAAATGAACCCAAAAATTGGGGTTGTAACATGTTTGGTAAAAAAAAATGACGCTATAGAGCAAATTCTATAGCGACGACCACTTAGGGGTCGGTTATTAAGTGACACTACAGGCTTAAAAAACCAACGCTACAGACCATTCCTGTACTAGTGTTGGGACTGTTCTTGAGCACTTTATCTCACATAGTATGTAAGTGTATAATGTGTGTTTGATTTTAATACTTTTATTCTCTAGGTACATATTTAGGTGAGTAGTTTCCCATCTACATCAGTGTACTACAAGAATGGTGGGGAAATGCTGCTGAAATTTATTGAAATTAAACACACATTATATACTTACTAGTGAGATAAAGTACTCAAGAATTAGATAGGTGGCCACATTCATGACTGTGAATGCTAATAGATTATTAGGGCTCAATTCAAACATAAATTTTTTTGAAATTAACTTCTTAGATAACACTCGATGAGATACTCGTCTCCCATCTGATCATAGAATGGATCGATCATGGATGTGTAATCTAAGTTACTGGATTCTAGAGTTTATTAATGGTCTCGATGAGTTTGTAAGATTTACAAAAGAAAATAGGAAACAACCTGGAGATAGATTCTATTGGACCCGTAATAATTGTAGTTACAACTTGAAAGTTGACGTTGTTGACATGATCAGAGATCATGTCATGTGTATTGAGATTGTATAGAGCTATAAAAAATGGTACTCATAAGGAGAGATTCCTACACTACAAAAAATAAAGATATTTGTGAAGGACAACCACGAAGGATGACAATCCTTCACAAGTATTAATAATTTGTGAAGGACTAGCCTTTGTAAAACATGGCACGCCCGTCAATTGATAACGTAAAGACTAATTGTATTTTTTACGGCCGTAAATCCTTCACAAACACAAAATATAACGGAGCGAGCCTTCACAATTAATTAGTTCCTTATTTTACAACTTTTCCTCTAATATAGCCCGCCCTTTTTCTGTTACTCCCGCACAAAAGTCAGCAAAAAATAAGAAAAGAGGGAATGAGGCCCTACTTTCTATGTTGGTGTTGCACCAAGTCGATGTTTTATCTCCCCAGCCGCCATAACCATTTCTTATTCTACGTCCAGCCAGCTCCTCTTACGGGATGTTCTGCCCTACCCGCCTATATTTAGTTGTGGTTCCCTAGTTCTTTCTTCCACATCTCGTCTTTTGCAAACAAGCAATTTGTTGGTAGTACTTAAAACCACAGTGAAAAACAATGGTGGTCTGTGTTGGGTAATCATCATACACTGAAAAATCGATATTTCATCCAAGAAATTGCCGAAGGATGCCGAAGGATACTGAAGCGGCTAAACTGTGAAACACTTTTTGCTCTGAATAAGACTTTCACTATCTGCATCCTTTATCATCATCATCATTCTGATTGTGTATCTGAAATTTGTTTTCTTGGTATTCATTTTCTCTGTGGGATCGCGTGCGTCTATAGTTCTTAACCAGGTACCTTTACAAGTAACATTGCCTTCCATGCATAACGATCTTTCTTTTGAGAGGATCCACGCAGAAGCTTCAAGTCCAAGAAAACCCGATTATACGAGATACCGTCTGAGCATGCATGAGAAGAACAAGAACGACCCCAGTCGACAAAGCCAATAATTGCCAAGCAAATAACCACAAGTGAACAATGTTGGCGAAGAAGACCACAAAATTCTATTAAGCACCTTCAGAAAGATTACAAGGATTGTCGCTCTCTCACAATCCCACACCCACAATAGAATCTCATATCCCACTCTTGCTCTCTCTCCCTTTGGCTATCTTTTTGGCTTCTCTCTTTTTGGCCTACTTACAACACATGACTACTATTCTATTTATAGGCCCCAAAGATAGACCAACCCCGGAATAGGAGTAGGACAAGAGGATACAACTATTCTATTTGGAATAGGATAATGTGAATACCACTCCAACTAAGTAGGAAAGAGAATTGGATAAGGAAATAATATTAGGACTCCAAGTCTACACCAATTAGAACTTTACTATTGTTAAGATAATTCTCATTATCCTAATAGGATAAGAGACAATATCCCAACAATATCCACCTTGGATCTTATCCATTGAAGTGTGTCTGCTCCTTCAAGAATTTTGCTCCCATTCTTCTTCTATGCTTCCTCCCCCGGAAGCTGCTTCCGTCACCGGAAGCATTCTACCATGCACGCCTATGCGGAGTGCGTGTCCGAGCATGGCTGCCCGAACCCTTAATGTGAGAGCTCCTCAAGATGTATAGTTTGATAAACTGCACTGCCTCCACCTGCGGTTGGAACCACATCCTTCACACCTTTGGCCCTCCATGCCATCGGTTTGTACCTTTTTCGAGCTCCACCTGCTCGCTGGTACTGCGTGGTCGGTCTTGCCACGTCTTCCTTGTTCCAACAGTTGACAACTTTGCCTCTGCACCTGTTGGTTTTTGTAGTCGATCTTGCAGCCTCACACCTGACTGCCCCTGGGAGTTGATAACATGCAGCACTTTCCGAGTTCAGGACGCTCGCCTCACGTGCCAATGCTTCATCCACACCTCCAGTATGTGTAGAACTCCCATAAACTACTCCTCCTTTAGTTAGAACATCTCCAACCAAGCGATATGCTCCATTCGACCAGGTACCCTTCATGATCACTTGCCCCTTGCATGTGACTTGCACGACTCCACCTTGCTTTGAAATTTTGCAACCGGTGAATTCAAGTGCGCTCTCAGATATTAGATTCCTCTTGAGACCGGGGACATATCGAACCCCCGACAATGTGCGATGTGCTCCATCATGCATCCTAAATGAAACTGTTCCAATTCCGACAATTTGGTAGAGTTTGTCATCTGCCAATTGAACAGTCCCACGTGCCCCATGCAGAGATCCTTCATCAAATACATCTCTCTCTGGACATATGATGTAGCGAGAGCCTGAATCAAATATCCAACCATTACGAGTACCTGATTTTGTAACAACTAGTGCCTCTTAATATTCTTCCGGCAATGAGCAAACTCCACTTTTCAATTCTTTCAACTTTAGACAATCTTTTAATATGTGACCCTCCTTGTCACATATATAGCATGTGCGCCTTCACTTACCTTTCCGATTCTTCTTTCTGTGACCCTTGCTTTGATTAGTTTCATCTGTAACAGCCAAAGCTTGACCACCTGAGGAAGACTCTGAGGGCTTCTTCAAAGACTCTGCCTCTAAAAGATATGCAACCGCCTCGTTGAAATTGAGTGTATTTTTCCCAACAAGAATATTCATCACCAGTTGCTCCCATGATTGTGGTAGAGATGAAGCTATGAGAACTACCTTGTCGCTCTTACTAAATGTCTCCTCCATGCTAACCAGTTGTGTGACAAGCTTGTTGAAGACATTGAGATGGTCAACGAACCGTGTGCCCTCTTCCATGTGCAATTTGTACAATTGCCTTTTTAGCACCCATCTGTTCGTCAGCGACTTCGCCATGTACAACTCTTCTAGGACTTTCCATAATTTCTTCAGTGAGTCTTCATTGATCACAGAATACTTTTCCTCCGCAGAAAGACTTAGACGAATTGTACTGACTGCTTTGCGCTCCATCATCCTCCAGTCTCCATCAGACATATTTTCCGGCTTCTCTCCTTCAAGCGCTTCGATTATCCCTTGTTGTACTAGGACATCTTTCACCGTGCTCTGCCACACATTGAAATTACTTTTGCCATCAAATTTCTCAATATGATGACTCCCCATGGTATTCGTCGATGTCGTCATGCTTTACGTGCAACCGTTGCTCACTGGTCGTCTCGCAACAACCTTGCTTTGATACCACTTGAGAGGATCCACGTGGAAGCTTCAAGCCCAAGAAAACCCTATTATATGAGATACTATCCGAGCATGCACGAGAAGAACAAGAACGACCCTAGTCGACAAAGCCAATAATTGCCAAGAAAATAACCACAAGAGAATAATGTTGGAAAAGAAGACCGCAAAATTCTATTAAGCACCTTCAGAAAGATTACAAGGATTGTCGCTCTCTCACAATCCCACGCCCACAATAGAATCTCATATCCCACTCTTGCTCTCTCTCCCTTTGACAATCTTTTTGGCTTCCCTCTTTTTGGCCTACTTACAACACATGGCTACTATTCTATTTATAGGCCCCAAAGATAGACCAACCCCGGAATAGGAGTAAGACAAGAGGATACAACTATTCTATTTGGAATAGGATAATGTGAATACCACTCCAACTAAGTAGGAAAGGGAATTGGATAAGGAAATAATATTAGGACTCCAAGTCTACACCAATTTGGCTTCCCTCTTTTTGGCCTACTTACAACACATGGCTACTATTCTATTTATAGGCCCCAAAGATAGACCAACCCCGGAATAGGAGTAAGACAAGAGGATACAACTATTCTATTTGGAATAGGATAATGTGAATACCACTCCAACTAAGTAGGAAAGGGAATTGGATAAGGAAATAATATTAGGACTCCAAGTCTACACCAATTAGAACTTTCCTATTGTTAAGATAATTCTCATTATCCTAATAGGATAAGAGACAATATCCCAACATCTTTAACTTCTGAATATCACTTCAAATGAATTCTACTGACTTTGTGAAGTATAGACAGGATTGTGTCTCGACTTCCCCATAAAATAAGATTCAAAACGATTACTGTTGCGATCAATCGATAACCAAGTTCACTGGGTGCCTACACTGAAAATGAATATGTCATCATCTACTCTTATTATCTAAAGACAAATGATTCTTTTATTCCAAAATTTTGCAAATCAAACATTTGTAATGCGACTGTACACGACCCTTGCTAAAAAGTAAACTTTACTTTATGCATCACTGTCAATGCAAGGATAGTTATAGTTCAATGAAGAAATTGTAATAGAATACTACATATGATATTATTAGTCATTGTCCATTTCACTTCCCCATATACGGCTCCATATTGCAGATATTTTACTTTCCCCCCTTTTCTTAATTCTTTACATCTCCTACTACAGTTTATCCAAGATCACTATAGTTAATGTAACAAACCTCATCCTTGTCTACTTGATAAAAATTCTGATTATATGCATTTTAGTGCGTAGAGGAGTTAATAGATCATGTGCTCGTGCTTTCAAACTTATTCTTTATTGTTCCAATCATCCAACATTTCTACTGTGAAATGCATTCATCGTCACTATATTTGAGGATTTTATTTTTATATCTAAGATTTTGAGTTGTCTAATTAGACTATGTAGTTTTGATGCAAAATGGTGCATCTTTTCCCATTGGGTTGGAATCCTAGTTTGACATAATCTCATGTCAAAGATCACATAAAATATAGAATTAACAAAGTACATGTTTCTACACATCATTTATAGAATGCATATTAGTTACCCTTTAAAATGAATTAATTATTTTGGAATAATGGCTCGACAAGATTCATTCCATTCATCTAAAGAAGATACTTCTTTATTGTATCTTAGTATTATTTGTCAATGCGATGATCTACTTCATATTCCATTGTTGGGTGTAGTAGATATCTTCACTGGTCATCATATAGTGAGAAAATATCTCATTTCATGTTTCACAAGAAATGACCACACAACTATAAAGGCATTTGGTGTTAGTCTAACAAAAAATATTGTCAGTTAGGGATTGCGTCCTTGATAAATTTTGAGGGTTCCCTATGAAAAGGCCTAGGTTTGAACTATATAGACATGTTTTCACAATTTTACCATCATCCTGGACGTCCAACCACCTACCTCTATGAATTGTGATAGAGGGGAAGGGAAATTGTTTTCTCTTGAACTCATATTATATCATATAGTAAGATGACAACATATCAAGCGTGCTTGTATTCCAATTTTCTTGGTAAATATCATATTGACATAATGGTATTATAAATAATATTTATATGACACATTTTTCTATAATGGCTAAAATCATAAGTTATTCATATTGGTATCAACTTATTAGAATAAGGTATGGAGACTTGTGGCTATTATATTCTTGAGATCTTTTATGTACTTTTTCTATATATGTCGTATACAAGTGGTCTTTTATGTACTTTTTGTAGTATTATATTACTCACCCACGTTTTATTTATTTAGATGGATTTCTTAATGGATCATAGTTGGATGTATATTGGGAACAGAGTGCAAAGTGAGACATTCCAGTTATGGTTACAAAACTTCATCGAATTTGCACGCACTCACCAAAAACCATCTAGACAAGGAAAATTAGTTTGTCCTTGCAAAAATGTTCAAATATATACATCACATCTGAGAACGAAGTATTTGAACATGTTTTACAAAAAGGTTTTGTCCATAGTTAATATCTTTAGACATATCATGGAGAGAAGATTGGTAGGAGTTCAACTACATAAACTTTAGACACATCTAGAACAAACAATATTCACAAAATGTTGGGGGATCTATTTGGTATGAGCAACACAACAAATGATAGGGAATCTGAATTAGATGAGGAACCTGCAAACTTGAATGCCCAATGATTTTACAATCTCCTTAGGAAGGCTGATCAACCTATATATACAAGTTGTAAGAATCATTCCAAGTTGTCCTTTTTGGTGCCTTGCTATATCTGCAAGATGAGCATAGATGGTCAAACAATTCATTCACCAAACTCTTGAGGTTAATCATTTCATCCTTTCTAGATGAAGGTTGTTTGTTCCCTAAGTACTATTATGAAGCAAGCTCAGTTGTAAAAGAACTTGACTTGATAAAGTAGAATATGACGCTTGTAGAAATGATTGCATGCTCTTTCATTAAGATTCAACTCAAAAAGGCAAATGTGACATTTGTGGCATTTCAAGGTGGAACAAAAAGTTATATAAAACTAAAAGCAATAAGTTAGCAAATAAGGTTATGTATCATTTTTCTTCGATCCCACATTTGGAAAGTTTATTTATGTTCCCTTCAGTTGCTAAAGATATGCTATGGCCAATTGAAGGTAAAGGAAAAGATGGACATGTTCATCATCCTTCTGATACAAAAGAATGGATCTCTTCAGATGAGAAATATCCTGATTTTACTTCTGAACCATGTAATATTAGATTGGATTTTTCCACCCATGGATTCAATCCAATTGGACTCATGAGCACTTCACATAGCATTTGGCCTATTTTTCTCACACCTCTTAATCTTCCACCTTGGCTTCTTCTAAAAGAGCCGTATATTATGGTGTCGTTGTAAATTCCAGGTCCTCACATGGTTGGTAATGACACTGATGTTTATTTGGAACCTCTAATTGATGAACTACAGTTACTTTGGGAATATGGAGTCACAATATATGATTTTTATAAGAAGAGAAATTTCACTATGCGAGTAATGATATTATTGACAATAAATGATTTTCCAGCATATGATGACTTGTCTGGTTGGAGTACTAAAGGAAAGAAAAACCTAGGATGCCCATGTTGTAATGTAGACACTCTGTCCAAGTGGTTGGACTTTGGGAGAAAACATCACCATGGATTTCACCGTCATTTCCTTCTAAATAACCACCCTTGTAGGCGTGATATGAAAAATTTCAATGGGAACAAGAATTTCATCAACCACCTAAGCCTTTGTCAGATTAGAAGATACTGAAGCAATTTCATGGCTTTAGAAACATCACATACGAGAAAGGAAACAAATGCAAAAGGGAAGATGATGGAATTAATGCATTGCTACATGGTTGGAAAAAAATAAGCATTTTTGTTCTGACTTCCCTATTGGAAACATCTAATTTTGAGACACAATCTTGATGTGATGCATTGAGAACAATGTATGTGAGAATATTTTAAACAATTTGTTGGGAGATTCAAAGAAAATCAAGGCCAGCCTACAAGCTCACCAATAATTACAAAAATGGGGTGTACGAAGTGATTTGTGGCCAATAGATGATGGGGATAAATTTTATTTGCCCCCTGCATCTTACACAATGATTAATCAGGAGAAAGACAAGTTCTTGTCAGTTCTGGAAACATTAAAAGTTCCTGATGGCTATTCATCTAATATTTCTAGACGTGTTCATAAAAAAGAGAGAAAGCTATTTGCACTTAAAAGCCATGATTGCCATGTTCTCATGCAACAACTTTTACTTGTAGCTATGTGACATTGCATAAGCTTAGATGTTTACAAGCCCATTGCAAAACTTTATTCCTTCTTTAACATTCTATGCTCAGGAACAATTGATGTGGAAGAACTAAAGAAGTTAGAGAAAGAGATTGTTGTTACACTATCCCAATTGGAGAGAATCTTTCCTCCTTCATTCTTTAATATAATGATGCATTTTCCTATTCATCAAGAATATGAAGCAATAATTGTTGGTTCCGTCCGCTATAGGTGGATGTACCCTATCGAGAGGTATTTAAAGAAATTGAAGAAATATGTCCAAAACAAAGCTAAGCCTGCAATATCTATTGCTAGAGGGTATCTACTAGAAGAATGTTTGACATTTTGTGTTAGATACTTGCCTAATTTTGATACAAAAATCAATTCTTCTCCTCGTAACATTGATGGATCTCCTATTTGTGTGGGTCTATCAAAATAATTTGATCAACAAACCTTAGATCAAGCCCATCGTTATATTTTGTTTGACACAGACATGTTGGATGATTATGGAAGGCAAGCATTGTGTAAATTTAAAATTATTTGTTTAGGATTTATTATTATAACACTTATGATGTTTTTATTATCAGTGACCATATGAACCTTTTACAAGAGGCAAAACCAAATATTACATCACAGAATCTAGAACTAAAACATGCAAAGGAGTTTGCTAAATGGATGAAAGAGCATGTAAGTGGTGTACTAACATATGATATATTTATATAGAATTACTTATCATTTATAAATTTAATTCATTATAATAGGTTATGCTTATGAGGAACATCCACCGAGATTAGTGAGGAGTTGAGATCGATGTCTCAGGGACCTTCTGCTGAGAGAATGTCTTATGAGGGATATTCAGCTAATGGATATCGGTTTTTCTCAAAATTTGTTGAACATACTTCCTGTGATGACCGTCTCGCGAAAACAAGATTAACTAATGCGGAAGCGTTCATCAAGCAGCGGATTAGCGAAAATCACTAAAAATTAAAACTTTTTGCAAAGAGATCCACACATAGGAAATCTTTTCCAACAAATGCCATTGTATATCATATACATTCTGTTTCAAACGTACATATCATGTACCATCTCTTTCCAGAGACTACATCATCAGCTGCCTTATAAACATATATGCAGGAAGCATACAAATCTCGAGGCATCAAGCCAAAACCTCAGACTGATATATCAAAAACACTGACTTAAAACTCTGAGGACCTGAGAGTACAGAGACGACACATAGGACTACTATCTATATGACTAGACAGACAATATCTCCACCTGAGATCTTATTGTTGTCCCTACTGTTGCTGTTGCTGCTGCTCTTTCCCTGTTCTAGGGTTTCTGCTCTGCCTTTCATGCATACCTAAAAATGTTTCCCACGGGGGTGAGACAATTGTAAATTGCCCCAGTAAGAGATATAACTCTCCGCCAGAAACATTGTTATAGCAGATTATGAAATTAAACTGAGCAGGGGTTACTTTTACATTAATAGGCAGAATTATCCTTCATAGAACAGAATAAGATAATCTCCATTATTAATAAGAGCATTGCATCTACCCATGGTAGACTCATAGTTCATCCATCTACTTGTAATGAATACAAAAGATATGAATAATCATCAATGAACTATAGATATATAACAGAAATGTAATATCAGCCAAATTCTCTAGCATAACTTATTAACACAAATGCTACAAAGAAACATGATACTTGTTACCCAAGCATCACACATGGCTCACAAGGCCATTCATATCTGGTCACCTCTCACTAGGCAACAACTTATTCACATGGCTCACAAGGCCATTCACATCTTGTCACCTCTCACTAGGCAACAACTTATTCACATGGCTCACAAGGCCATTCACATCTTGTCACCTCTCACTAGGCAACAACTTATTCACATGGTTCATAAGGCCATTCACATCTTGTCACCTCTCACTAGGCAACAACTTATTCACATGGCTCACAAGGCCATTCACATCTTGTCACCTCTCACTAGGCAACAACTTATTCACATGGTTCATAAAATCCGTACACATTGTTACTTTTATAAAGCAAAAACAACATCAACGCACAAAAAGCCAATCAACATTTATTATATAAATGTCACAGACCAAACTTGGCTATATTCATCATCTCATCATACCTGCATGGTTATTAGGCATGATAACGATCATACAAGATATTCATCACATCATGTGATACAATAGTAACACCATCATTCCTTAACCAGGAATTAGGGTTCACTATCAAACATGGCTTATCATTCCCTTTTCCCCAAATTAGGGTTAGGGTTACCCATTTCTCATTAATTCAGACCCTCTTGAGTTAACCAACTTTATCTTGTATTAAGGTATTTCCCCTCTTAATACATTCCATCACAGAATACTCACCCTTAGCATATAATGCATAGGCCACACAGTAGAATTGTCCAGCTATCTCACATGATATGGACTTATCTTAGTTTAAGGCATAACTTTATTATAAAGTTGCCTATAAACAATCGCAATGACACACCCTCAACTAGGGTTTCACAAGGTTACACCCTCAATCAGGGTTCACAATGATACACCCTCCACTAGGGTTTCACAAGGTTACACCCTCAACCAGGGTTCACAATGATACACCCTCCACTAGGGTTTCACAAGGTTACACCCTCAACCAGGGTTCAAAATGATACACCCTCAACTAGGGTTTCACAAGGATACACCCTCAACCAGGGTTTATAAGGATACACCCTCAACCAGGGTTCACAATGATACACCCTCCACTAGGGTTTCCTAATCATGTATTGGATCCATGCATTGTTATGCATTATTTATTAGTACCATTAAGGGTATCTCTCACCTAATTACATTAGGTTTCCAAAAATGTTTGATCAATTGGACCTTCAATAACATGGGGTATCCAATTGAATTAGGGTTTCCAATGTTGATTCCTTCAATCATTGAATTCATGGAACCAATCATCAATTGGACCTATACTCATACTTCAATTGAGTTTAATAGGTCAAACTTAAACTGATTTGACCCTCAATTGACCCTCAATTGATCATCAATTAGGGTTTCATTCAATTGAATTAGGGTTTGGAATCGATGATTCAACAACACTAATCAATGTAAGACTAGTTGCTTTGAAACCATTGAACCATCATCCAAATTGGGTATGACCTGACCCCAAACGGTCTTGAGGTCGTTTGTATGACCTCCAAACGGTCTTGAGACCGTTTGCCCATCATATCACTCAAATCTAAGCAATCCAATTAGGGTTTGGTTCATTGGATTGATCACCAAATCAGCATTACATTGTTTAACAGCTTGGTACCTTTAGACCTTCAAACACCTAACCATACTCAACCCTAGACCTCCAAACGGTCTTGGGTGACCACCAAACGGTCTTGAGACCGTTTTCCCATCCAACTTTTGGACTCTAGTGAAAATGTATTATGGATTGGTCTATCGAGTTGATCAACAAATCAACACTACATTGCAATATGATTAGTACCTTTGGACCTTCAATTGGTCAACTATACTTGACCCCAGACCTCCAAACGGTCTTGGGGTGATCCCCAAACGGTCTGGAGACCGTTTGGGTGATCCCCAAACGGTCTTGAAACCGTTTGGGCTAATCAACCCAAAATCTCAACTTAACTCATTAGAATTTCAGCACTGTTTTCAATTGGGGTTTACCTAATTGATTAGCCTTAAACTCTCGATTCCTTGGGAGTTAACCCCTAAAATTTGGTGCGTAATTAGACAACATCATTAGGAACAGTAATCACAAACGATCAACGCTTGGTCAACGCACTCAAACGGTCTTGAGACCGTTTTCCCAAAAAGTTCAATTAAATCAGATTGAAAATCAGCACTTAATCCAATTAGGTTTCCCTAATTGATTAGGCTTCAACTCACGATTCCTTTGGAGTTAATCCCTAAAATTTGGAGGGTTATGAATAAACATAATTATGAACAGGAATCCCAAACGGTAAACACTTAGTCAACCATCTCAAACGGTCTTGAAACCGTTTTCTCAACCAGGTCAAGTTAATCAGGTTGAAAATCAGCACATAATGCAATTCAATTTCCTAATTGATTGGCCTTCAACTCTCGATTCCTTTGGAGTTAATCCCTAAAATTTGGTGGGTCATTAGCCTACATAATTAGGAACAAAATTACCAAACGGCCAACGCTTGGTCAATCATCTCAAACGGTTTTGAAACCGTTTTCTTCCAAACGGTTTCAAACCGTTTTCCCTTAAACGGTTTGCTGAAACCGCATAGCCAAACAAATTAAAACGATTTGGAGTAGCTATCAAAACCGTTTTGCTTGGTAATTTTCTTTGGATAAGCATCTAGGATGATGTCATCATCCCCTTCCTTCGAACAACCAAGAACAGCAACCGTTCTTGATGGAAATTGCAGCAAAGAAACAAGAGTGTATCAAATTGAAGAAATCAATCAACAAAGCATAGAGAATTGATGCAATAGTAATGTTTAAGGGTTTGAGTTATAAAACCCGCCTCCAGTTGAGCTCCAAAGCTCCAAACTCACGCCATTAATGGTGGATGAAGCTCTTGCAACTCCCCCTAGGCTCGTCCTCAAGCTTTTGATTGCAAAAGTTGTCTAGGGTTGAAGAGGAGATCGAAATAAGAAGGAATCCATAATTTATTTTCGATTTCCACCATAAAATCAAGGAGAACGAAGGTCAAGGGCTTACCCACAGGTTGGGGACGTGATCCCTGCTCCTCCCTAGCTCCTTGGTCGGTTTTGCAAGCAAGGGGAAGAAGAAAATCCGAAAAAGGCCTTGGTTGGGCTTGGAAATGGCACTTTTATAAAGAAATTGATGAGAGAGAAAATGCCTTATTAAAATGCATTTAATTCCAAAAATAGTACCACCTCTTCCTCATTGGTTTACTTGCATACAAAGGCAACTCAAAGCCACCTAACTCCCTTCCATTATCCATGGATTAAGGGAAAAGAAAATAAGCACCTTAATCCATTATAATATTAATATATCTTTTTGAGTGGAAATTCTTTTCCTTATAATAAGGTGAGTGGAATTTCACCTACTTAAGATATTTTCGTTCCTTATCTTTGCAAAGGAACGTCCATCCTTATTCAAAATCAACCAATAACATTTTGGTTGAAGGCCCTTTAATTAATACATTCATTTTTGCCCTAAATTGAATTAGGGTTTCACTTAAGATTAAATCTTGATTATTTTAATATCAAGATTCTCTCTCCTCCAACTTAATTCAAATGAGGCACCCCTCTCATTTTATTTGCTCTAATTGATGACAAGAAACATTAGGGACCTTATTGAAGTGGTAATTTGCATATTGAACCCTAGGTTTTGGGTAAATTGCACATTACACCAAAACTAGGTTTTAATGCACAAGGATTGCTTTACAAGCTTAATCTTAGTGCCCAAGCTTGTGAAAACCATACCACTACATCATATTCATTCTTATGATGTCTCCAAATCAAAGGAACATCTTATCATGAAACATTTGCAAGTTAACCCCTCGACTAGGGTAATTTGCACTTTAGTCCAAAATAAGCAAACATTGCTTCAACATTGCTCAAACAGGACCAAAATTGAAACATAAGTTTCTTATGAGGCCTAATTACTTTTCCCAAGATAAGATTAAGAATCTACTCAACCTTATTAGACAAAACATCTAGGGTTAATTCATAACCCAGGTCAGGGATGTTACACTTCCAAAACCCAAAATAGTGGAGTCTACCTGTTAGCAGTCACATGTAATTATGCAAGAAGAAGATATAGAAATCCTATTACAACCACAATAACATATTATGGTCAGTTGGAGGAGGTTGTTGAGAGAACATTATGGCCCAAAAATAAAAATTTCTTTGTTTAGATGTACTTGGTATGATGAAGGTAATTCAATTGAATTGTGAATTGATGAATGTGGGTTTACACAAATAAATCTCACAAGAAGGAGACATCAAGATGAACCATTCATACTTGCTGCACAAGCAATGCAATGCTTTTATGTAAAAGATCCCGAAGATGATAATTTACACTTTTGAAACTTCCATGCAGAAACTTTGTAGATGTACCCCACATCAAGGATTTTTTAAGTGGATCTCAAGTTCAAAATGTTGAGAACATTATCACTGATGATGTTTCTTGGTCACAGAGTGATGCTCAAGGAACACTGGTTGATAGACAACATGAATGTGTTTTCTTTCTTTTGCATTAGTCATTTTCTAGAATCTTTTTTAAAACATAGAATTGGTGAAGAATACAATTTTGAATGATGTATTACACTTGTCATGAATTAATATATGTCACATGTGGTTATTAAGTCCTAAAGGGGTTTATAGGTAGTTCTTATCTTGAACATCACTTATTTGGTGTTTCTTAATTGCAACTACTCACATTTTCATATTTAATATTTTTTCTAGTACATTTGTTCCTTTTTATATTTGATATAGTTTGTGGCATGTATAGGGTGAGGATTACAAGATCTAAAAGTAGTATTGCACCTACTGGAGTTTCATCGCATCCCTCAAATCATGTGGGTGAATATGTAGATCCCTCTTTGTCCACACCCTATGTAGCTCTTCCTAGATATCCCTCTCTACTGCATGTACCTATCAATGAACAAGAAAATGAAGTGGTGTATGATCAATCTAATGACCAATCTGATGATGACGAAGAGGATCACAAATTTGGTAGAGGGGTTGCAAGTGAGGCCAATCTTATTCCTAAGCTAGGAGAGCCACGCCACAAGGTACAATGGAATGATGTAGGAATTGCAATTGGGAAAAGTAGTGTGAAGTTCAACCACTATTGTGGCTTGTTAGCAAAAAATCCACAATATTGGTGTCTCGATTTACAATGGCGTGGTCAACCACAACAAGCATTTGAAGATACAAAAGCATGCATGGAGGTATCTTATGAAGTATCCACATTTATTTAGTAAGGATATTGTGTTATAATTGTTGCATTTTCTATTGTAGGCATACTTTGATATGGGAAATCATCCAAATGTGTGGAATTACATTGATGGATATATTAGCAAAGGGACACAAATTTGGAGTTCACGAGTTAATTTTTTTTTTATGAGAAGTATAAGGATGAAACAGATCTGATGAGGAGGAAGGTTTAGAAGAATCCATTGATAGACATTGACCAATTTGAAAATCTAGTCAAGCAATGGGGAACTGAGAAATCTAAGGTATGGTCTAATAGTAAATAAACAATTTTAGATTTTATAGATGTTACTAATGTATATTTTCTATCACTTTAGAGAATTGCTGAAATTAATAAGGAAAACAAATCCAAAAAATAGATGAATCATACTACAGGATCTAAGTCATGGAGTTGGTGTAAGGAAGAGTTGGTAATTATCATAATTTCTTTTTGGTTATTTTTGAAAATTGGTCTTTTCTTAATTATAATATCTAACCACTATATCTTGGTATATTAATTACTTATATGAGGAAGGACAACCAAGTCAAACAAAAATCTTGAAGAAGGTGTATGATAAAAACCCACTGGTGGTAATATCTTATTAACTTTTAAGTCATTCTTATATAATTTTGAATTAATTTCTAAACTATTTCTTTTGTATATTTTCTAATTATATTTATTGCACATGGTACATTTTAAAAATAGGATGAGATAGTTGATATTGTAGAAAACCAACTCGCAAACAATGAAGAATCTAATCCAACAAAAATTGATGAAATGACACGCCAAGCTTATTTACATGTTGTCAAACCTATTAAAAGGCATTGGGTTTGAGGGATAGGACTTGGGCATGAAGACGCACTATATAAGGGGGCAGATGCTAAGATTAGATATGAAATGCTAATGCATTAAAAGAATGCAAAAGATGTAACATCCTATAATTTTATGTTTGCTTAAATATCAAAGTTTTCATCATTTTCTTAATACCAATAATTTATTGTAGGATCAAGTAAAAGAGCTTAATAAAAAGGTGGAGGGCTTGGAAAATTCATGGTCCCAGTTCCAACTTTGGTGGCACCAAAATGAGGTAGATTTAATCTCACTTAATTTCTTTATAAAGTCTTATATCACATGTGGTTGAAATTCATTATTTATAATTGTTGTAGTATTTGGGAACCAATAGGGGTACTGTTCATACACAATTTCCTACAAGTGTGTTTTCAAATGGTTCCTTTAGTGGCGTTTCTTCTACTCAAGGTGATATTGGTGGAAAAAAATGCTAGTACATTTTGTACACAAGGTTGTGCTGATAGGGGTTCATTTAACATCCAATCACAGGTATATATTTAAACATTGACCATTTGTTTATTCATTAAAACTATCATACACCTTTGCATTGTTGGAGGCTTACAACATGTGCATTTACAAATTTTTTCCCAAGGCCCTGTTTTCCCAAATGGGACCCATTCTGGCGTATTTTCCTCCCAATGTGGAGCTTGTGCAACACATGCTAGTACATTTCCTACATGACAAGTTTTACATAATTTCCCATTCAATTTTCTATCACAGGTACATACCAACATATCTGAGTGAACATATATACATTTCATTATCTATTTAATCTTAATTTTGTAATGCCATTTTCCCAAGTCACCTTTTCTCCCAAATGGACCTCCTCTTGGCGTGTCTTCCACTCACAGCGGAACAAGTGCAACCTGTATTACTATGCATCACACAAAATGCTGCAAATGGAGTCTCATTTCACCCACAAACACAAGTATCAATTATCACTTATTAATGAATAATTGATTTTATTTGACTTAAAATTAACTTATAGTCTCTAAAACTATTCTTTAAGGCTCAAGTTCAACCAAATGGAAGCCCTATAGGTGTGTTATATGGTCAAGGTGATGCAATAGGTGCAACTCACACATTTTCCACTAACTACTATATAACTTGCTATGAAATGTATGCACTTTAGTTTTTCTATATCTTCATAATAATGATGGAGTCATGAAAATACAATGACAACTCTTTTTTTTTATCTTTTATAGGATCAAAATAATGTAGGAGCTAATGATATGAGGAGAAATACCAATGGAGACAACCATGTTGCTTGAAGACCTACTAAATTATAGGAGTTTTTAATACTATGCAATGTGGATTTTATCGATATATTTTTTGTTCAAATTTGTAAGACTTAGAGGTCTTTGTGACATTTTGAAGTATCAATTTTGTAGTTATATTGATTCTAAGGAATATTTGAATTTTATAGTCAGTTGCCATAGTTATTTCTTTCACAACTTATGTCTTTGTGAAACAATTACAATGCTTACAATTTGAGGAAGGATACTTGCAGTTCTTTCAAGTCATTGAAATGGATGTATATCTATATATATTATTTGTGCCCTTTTTTGCCATGAAATAGAACATGCATTGAACATATACAATGACACAACATGGAGCAAGGCTTTACATGACCATGTAACTACCAAACTGATCGCTATCTACAATAATCAAAGCAGGCAAGGAATTGACATCTACTTTTTTTTTTAAATTTTAATCTATCCACCATGTATACATATTTTAGACAAATAGTTATTTAACAGATACAACTCAAGAAAAAACACTAGTATGAACTTATCAAAATCATTATTTTCTCATATCGTTTTATACATCATTTTCAGCCATACTTTGTTTTGTACTTAAATTATATAATAGTACTTTGATATTAGATCTTGTTTCCATTATGTTTGTTGATTTTCCTCACAAGGCTCTTACAACATGTTTTTTAATAGTTAAAATCTAAGTAATTGGGCTCAACAAAAGTTATCTTTGAGGTTGCTTTCATGTCCACATATTTTATGTACAACTACATATAAACTTATGGTAGATTATTAACTTTCTGTAATCAAATCATGTATTTCCTTTGAAACAAAATCACTACTTATTGCTTTTTTTCATGACAAGAATGCCATAGTAGACAAACAATTGAAGATAGGCATTGCTGATGCAAATGAACAACTGACAAGTAATGAAGTTGTTAAACCTGCATAGACTACTCTTATGTAGATGTTCATGCAAATTGAACAATATGACTTGGAGAAATCTTGACAATATATGTATTGGTATTTCGAAACTACTTATATGGATAGTTTTCCTTCATGAAATGTTGTAATCAACTCATGGGAAAAGGTATATGCCCTCCCCTATGTAAAATAATTTGATTCTCAATAACAAATGGAAAGTTTCACAATGTGTTATATGTGGGTTTGGTCTTATACTTTTAATATTCCTAAAAATTTAATCTATATGATATATATGTAACTATATCATTTCTTATATTTGTGAGGGATATGACTTCAAATGATATAATTGGAATTCATTCAATATATTTTTGTATCCGTTTCATTGAAAAAAAAATGTTTATGAGGGCTATTAACCCCTCACAAATGTATTTAATAGGGTTGAGATTTTTTTTTCTTTCAAAATTCATTTATGAGGGCCAATTAATCCCTCAAAAAAGTATTTGTGAGGACCAATTTTGAGGGACTTAGTATTTATGAGGCAATTGGTTATGAAGGACCATTTGCGAGGGATTGGTCCTCAACTAAATTTTTCTTTGAGGGATTCAATGTATATTTATGAAGGATCAATCCCACAATAAAAGGTGAATTTCTTGTGGTGCTAGTATGAGGCCAACAAATTTTGACAGTGGTAGTTGTGTCCAAGAAGAAATGGCAGATGATGTTGTTGAGAACAAACCAATTCCAACAAAAATGATTGATGCAATGCTAGGTAGTTGCAAGGTAAATGTTACAGATCCACCTCCCTTATGTAGAAACGTTGTGCATAATATTGATAAACTGTTATATGTAAGTTGTACCAAGTTTATGAAGTTGAGCCTATGTTGATATTGTATACTCAGAAGGCTAACAATAGATGGAGTGACCAAAGCTTCACTTATTTGTTGTTTTTATTGAAAAAAATTCTCCCTAAAGTAAATGAGATTCCAATCTCAACATATGACACAAAAAGTTATTGTTCCCAATGGAAATGGAGGCTAAGAAGATACATGCATTCCCAAATCACTATGTGTTGTTTCAAAGGGACTATATCAATATAAAAGAATGTCCAAAATGTATCTCATCTAGGAACAAAAGGACAACATCAGGTAAGACCAAACTGAGTCAATTTCCAAGGTGATGTGGTATATGCTTATAATACCACAGTTTCAATGCCTGTTTGCTAATACCGTAGATGCACAAAATTTATGTTTGCATGCAGAGGTAAGGAAAAAAAGTGATGGTGTGCTACGACATGCGTTCGATTCCCCACAATGGAAGACAATTGATTTATTGTATCCAAATTTTGGTGAAGAAGCCAGGAATTTAAGACTTGGACTTTGTACCAACAGGATGAAGCCATATGGAACATTAAGCATCCAACATATCACTCGGTCTGTCATGATTTTTATATACAATCTCCCTCAGTGGTTGTGTATGAAGAATAAATACATTATGTTGTCCTTTATGATATCAGACCCCAAACAACCTGGCAATGATATTTAGGTTCACCTTGAACCTATGATTGATGACCTAAAGAAAATTTGAGGAGAAGGTGTGATTACTTACGATGCTTTACACAGATAGATGTTTAATTTATGCGCTATGTTGTTTTCCACTATTAATGACTTTCCATCTTATGGGAACTTGTCAGGCTACAATGTTAAAGGAACCAAGACATGTCTTGTATTCGAAGAAATTATTGATTCAATCCAAGTAAATCATGGTGGTAAGACTATATATCTTGGTCATCGAAGGCTTCTACAAAAAGTACATCCTTACTAAAAGTTACGCAAAACATTCAATGGATCAACTAAGGAACATAGTGACCCTAAACCTATGTCAAGGGAGGATGTTTATGCAAGAGTAATCGACATTATAAATCATTTTTGTAAGAGACCATGTACTACTCCCACATGTGAAAAATATTTATTCAAAAAGAGATCAATATTATGGGATATTCCTTATTGGAATTATTTAATAGTTTGAAATTGTATCAATGTGATGCATGTTGAGAAAAATGTTTGTGATATCCTCATTGGTACCTTTTTGAATATCAAAGGAAAGACAAAATATGGAATCAAATCCAGAATGGACCTACGTGAAATGGGAATAAGGGAAGAACTAACAAAAGAAGTTACCAAGGGTCGCTGCACATCTTATCTCCTTCTTGTTACTCCTTGTCTACATGAGATAAGAGAACTTTTTGTGAGTGCTTGCTAATGTTAAGGTACCATAGGTATACTCAGCCAATATCCGTAATTGGTATCAATGAAGGATCTGAAGATGGTATGTCTTAAATCTCATGATTTTCACACTCTAATGCAACATATATTGTCTATGGCTATTTGATCTATCCTTCCTAAGCATGAAAGGTTTGCAATCACTAGGATTTTCTTATTCTTCAACACTCCATGCAATAAAGGATTCTAAGATTCTAGATAAGTTGCAAAGGGAAGTGGTTGTTACCCTATGCCAGCTTGAACAGTTTTTCCCCGCTTCATTCTTTGATATCATGGTAAATCTTGTTGTCCATTTTATTAGGGAAGTAAAAAATATTGGGTCAACTTTTCTTGCGTTGGATGCATCCTTTTGAGCGGAACATGAGTGTCTTTATAGGTGATGTTCAGAACCATTTTTGACTTGATGGGAGTATCATTAAGGTCTACATTGATAGGGAGGTTATGGACTTTTGCAATGCCTTTTTGAGTTGCAACCAAACTCTTGCTAATACTGTGAATCCTGATATTTATTCCAGCAAAGCTAGTTTGGAAGAATGATAGATAGATATCAGTTGTGATTAGTGGGAACAAACACACTTGTATGTTTTACACAACATTGACAATGTCAGTATTATATCACCAAACACACCAATGAGTTCAAGACAAATTATCCCCAATCTAGTTCAATGTGGCTTTCTAGAGAGCATAATCAGACATTTATTAGGTGGTTTGAAGAGAAAATATTCACTCAACTATCTCAAATACCAAATAATCATACTAAAACTATCAAATGACTTGCATAAAAGCCAAATACGCACGTTACATGTTAAGAAGGGTTTGACATATATGGATTTTCATACCACACAAAATGTCAAGATGATAAGTGTCGTCCAAAATAGTGGGGTCACCGTTCAAGCATCTTCATTGTATTTTTATAGTGCCAAGGATAAGAGTCCATGTCATGGAAAGATGTCTTATTACGATGTCATTGAAGACATATGGGAAATTGACTACACAAAGTTTAGAGTTCTATTATCATTGTAAATGGGTTGCTAACAACAAAGGAGTTGCAGTTGATGAACTCGATTTCACAATAGTGAATTGAGTGGATATGTGAGAAAGATGAACCATTCATCATGGAGTCAAGGAAAATCATGTATTCTATATCAAAGATCCTAAAAATAAAATTGGTCTATCGTTCTTCATCAGATAAGATAGTTCATTTCAAATCCTATTGATGAAGAAGAGTACTATGAAAAGTATGATGACTCTAGTCCATTCTTTGCTGTACCAAGTGTAAGTGTTCAATCTAATAGAGATGACTATACATGTGAAGATAAAACATATGTTATATTAGTTTAAGGTATACTACATGCTATGTTTCACATGTTATTTGCATTATATAGCATATTTGCTTTTTCATATGTGATCTGGTTTGTTCATATGTGATTTGACTTTTTCATATGTGATCTAACTTTTTCATATATTTATTTTTGATTTTATAGATGACATCTGACTAGGAGCACAACGATCCCAAGCGTGAGGATCCTACTAGGTATCCTGACCAAGATGATGATGATGATGATGATAAATCTAAATGTAAGAGAGGGATAACTTTGATGAAAATTACTTTAAATAGGGAAGGGAAGAAGGGCATTGTTGAATTTAATGAAGTAGGCACTCCAATTACTAAAAAGTTCATTAGCTATTGTGGGGTCCGTGGTTGAAGTAAAGTGCCTCTCTGTGTTGAGGAATGTAGAAAAATGAGTAAGGCCACTAATGACTTCATTTGGAGGGAGTTAGATGTGATATATATGCATTTACATTTTAATAGTCTTTTCCTATTCTTTCTTTTAACATTTCTAAAAAGTAGTGAATGTTGAACCTTTTTAGGGCCGATATGATCTTGATGTAAATCTGCATTGAAAGTCTATGATGCATCTTGTAAGGAGAAGACATAGAGATTGGCGGACAATCCTCATATGAGAATATATCTTTGGAGACAATAAGGATAATGACCCCACTCTTAAATGACCTATCCTGATAAAAATGATTGGATGGAATTTGTAAAGCAAAAAAAAATGATGCATTCAAGGTATTGAATTAATGAATTCTTATGATTTCTTATAATTAGTTAAAATATTTTTATTGAATTAATTAGGCCATTCATGGTGCTAAAAAAGAAAGGCATGATAAGAATGTGCACAACCACCGATTGGTTCAGGTGGATATATTAAACACCACTAGTTGAGAGATAAAGAGCAAGGGCCTTCTACTTCTACTTCTTCTACTACTAAGTTTTCTAGTTCTTTTGGATGTCTACCTCACTATATTGAGTGGATAGATGTGAGGAAAAACAATGTCGGATAAATCCCCATCCAAGCAACCCAAGACGTGGCTTGAAATGGTAAATTTCTTGGTCTCACAATGTATGTCCATATTGTTTTTCCATACATTGTTAAGTTTTATT
The DNA here is from genome assembly GCA_963693085.1 of Alisma plantago-aquatica. Taxonomy (NCBI): domain Eukaryota; kingdom Viridiplantae; phylum Streptophyta; class Magnoliopsida; order Alismatales; family Alismataceae; genus Alisma; species Alisma plantago-aquatica. The sequence goes on along the minus strand of OY856414.1, from coordinate 764,187,904 downwards.
GATTAAATAGTTTTGATGAGGAATTAGTTGGAGTCGGGTGAGCAAAAAAAGGAGGGAAAATTCACCCCTCAGGACACACATGATGAATTAATGGTTTCTCTAGGGGCAGAAGAGCTGTCACAAAACTATTTGTTACCTTAGGTCCACACCCCTAATGGCTACATAGCCAAAGGCAAGTGGACTTGGGCGTCTGTCCATAGAATGGCTAAAATTATATCACATAGGCAACATATAAAAGGTACTTAAGGGGGATAATAGATATGTACCCATTTCTAGATTCAAGTATACCCATTTGTATTGCATTTTAGAGTTTAGAGTCCTGAGTGAAGCGGATCTTCACTTGGAAACTACAAATTCGTTTAATATATTTCGTAAGTACGCTATGATAAGGCATGGAAATAGTTTTAGAATACAATAAAATTTTCTTGGCTAGAAACAACATATGAGAAATAAGAACAAGACATGAAACACTTAGCAATATTCTTATATACAAAGTGTGTTTTATGTGTATTTCCATTATAATCAACAACATAATATGACCATTGACCAACTTCCCACTGGAAGGGTCTGTAAGGGTGCTCAAGATTAGCCAACCCTTTTATTGACATGGTTCACCTTATCTTGACATATCAAGTAAGGAGCCCAACCTTGTGCCTTTACCCCGGGAATTCAGGTAGGTACACTAGGTTTGTATAATGGACAAGTTCAATTATGTTCAAGGTTTGTTCAACATATATCAAGAAAAATGAACATACTAGTCATAGGGAACAAATAGCTCAAACAAGTAAATAACTAACTAATCATTCATATGAGCATACATACAAACAAAACATTACCATAGTATCATCAAGAGAGTAACCGTACCTTAGGAGTTATTGATAACACCGAAATTTAGGCATCTATGCTAAGCATTTATTTATGGTTTTGTGTCAATATATCCTTAATATGCCCAAAATAACCCTATCTCCTTATCTTTTAGTAATTTACTTCTTTTCATAGATAAAGTTGCTCAACTAACCAATTTTGAGACTTGTAGGCACCGAATCTGAGAAGACATCTATTCCCTAAGATTTCTTCCCAGCACATGGTTTTTGTAGTAGCTAGACTTCCATCTGTTACAACTACAGTGGACTAAGCATCACACTATGTGCACCAACTTAGGAGATAGTAATCTCGTTAACCGACTAGCGGGCCCAATAAACTTTTGATATCTTAGACCCTATTTTCGATGGCCAGTCCTTTATCAGGATGCATCCTCACCAATCAGAAGGCTCATTGATGCAGGTCCATCGACCACCAATTATATCCCCCCCGTAGGGGTGGGTGATGCGATGATGTTGAGTCGCATTTATAGACTTGTTTTACTTGCATTTTATGCATTTATTGGTCATTTTGGTGGTTAATATTGCATAATTCATTTACTTTAATCTATGATCCTTCTCAGTGTCAAATCTCTCTTATTTTATTGTTTTGAGCATAAATGATTACAATAATAGGTTTTATCTCGGCTGATGTGATTTTGTTTTGCAATTTCAGGAAAAACACATATCTGCAGTTGTCGATACCATCGACAGTAGTCGATACTATCGACACAGCCACAGGCAGTCAGCCGCAAAGAGTAGTGTAGAGTCGATACCATTGATTGGGAAGTCGATGGTAGCGACGTACCATCAGGTTGCTGGGGACCAGTCAGTCGATACTATCGACACCACTGTCGATACTATCGACGCTTTCAGCTTCAGTGATGGAAAAGGGATAAAACCGACGCCTAAGGGTTTCGATACTATCGACCCGCATCGATGGTATCGAATCAGCATCAGGCGCAATGACAGAAAAGGAAGAAGGTTTGCCGATATCGCGAGGGGTCGATACCATCGACCCACGTCGATGGTATCAGCACCGTCAGATCAGAGTTTGCTTCAGATCGGTTCTAATCCAATGATTATGATATTTTTGCAACCTAACTCGGTGATTATACCTAATGACAGCGGCCAAGAGCAGGGTATGATGTCATTAGCCGCTGCACACATCCCGAGAAGGTGTGGATAGAAGAACGGAGCCCAGAAGCACGCCCAGCCGTTCCGGAAGCCGAAGAAGACATTCTCCACCACCGAAAGGCTGTAGATCGCACATTCTACGCCGAGGAATGCTTGGATCTTCTCTGTTCAGGGGTTTCATCACTTATTCACGTTTTTCTCCATGTTTCTCCTTTCTTCAACCATGTTTTGCTCTGAGATGAACATGCGGGGATAATCCCCTCTATCTTTAGGACCGGGAGTAGCCCGGGGATGCATTGTATGATATTTTTATCATAGTAATTCATAATTTGTCTCTTAAATCCGTGGTATTATTTCGTTTTCTCAATTATATTGTTATGCTTGATCACCATAATGATAATCTAATGCCTTTAATTACTTTGAAAGAAGAACTAACGGCTGAAAAGAGATGAAATTCACTTTAATTAACAAATCCCTTGAACAAGGTGATGTAAGGTTAATGGTGGAAACCCAGAGGTTGATTCTAATTCACCTAGTTTAGGGTATAGGTTACTATGACGGTGGAACCGACCTAGACTTAGGTAGTGAATTGTATCACGACAGTGAACAATTCTGACTACAGGACACTACCCAGATTGAGAGATGAACCTGAATAACTATATGGAATATCATACAATGAAAACCCGTGATGAAACCACAATCCTAAAGATCTCCATTTGAATTGATTAAACTAAACACTTAATCGATTGTTTTGTTTTATTTTATTTTCTTTTATTCCACAAAAACTCTCATAACCTTTTTATTGGTCTAGATGATTGCGAGTAGTTAGTAGTAGTCTATCGATAATTTAGTTTTCCTGAGTTCGACTCGAGCCTCACAAGGGCATGTACTATATTGACATGTGCACTTGCGTTATACGCACGGTAAAGGCGTGTCAAGGCTTTGGCGCCACTGCCGGGGACACGACAAATTGTCGACACTATGAGTGCTGCAAGCGGCCACTCTAGGCCACATTTTTTTATTATTTTATTATCATTTCTAAAATTCATAGTTTATCTTTCATAATTAGAAATTGTCTAGCACGGTACTGAACCTAAATTATTATTTTGTAGGTACTAGTGCATGGTGAGGATGCGTAGAACAGACTACACACAACTATCACCAGAGGTTCCACTGTTGGGACCATACGACGAGGAGAATAATATTCAAAACCGACCTAAAGATATAGATTCATACTCTGAACTAGAAGCTATGGCTGAGGAATAGACAATCTTGGAGAAGATTAAGGCGTCTTCTGCATCTGCATCTAAAGGGCCGATCAGGAGGTAGGCTATCAACATTCCCAACTATAAGATCGATCCAGGCCTAATAAATTTGGTCAAATCAAATGCATTTCACGGGCTTAAAAATGAAGACCCAGTGACTCACATTAGCCAGTTCGTGGAGAACTGTGACATGATCAAGATCGACAGGTTTCCACAGGAGACATTGTCCTTGAAGCTGTTCCCCAGCTCTCTGGCGGGAAATGCACGAGAATGGCTACATAATCTTGATGATGAGTATGTGGAATCGTGGGATCATATGGTCGAGATGTTCTTCGAGAGATTCTTTCCACCTGAGAAGACCAACGATCTGGTATGGAAGATCCATAACTTCAGTCAAAAGGCCGGGGAGACTTACTCTCAGAATTGGGAGAGTTTCCAAATCATGCCGAGGAGGTGCCCACATCATGGGCTTGACAAGGAGAAACAAGTTAAAATCTTCTATTTTGCTCTTTCTGAGCATGATAGAAGTAATCTGGATTCAACAGGTTCAAGTTTCTTCTTAAACAACACAGGCACAAGGTGTTGGGAAATTCTAAAGAACATGGCCAAAAAACAATCTTGGGGCGACAGAGACGCAGTAGAACATGTTCAGGCTGTAGGAGAGTCAAAGGCCATCAAAGAGCTAAATGAGAAGATGGACCTTCTAGTAAAGAAACTGCTTGCAAAAGAAGACACGGAATCTGATGACAAAGCTCAAGTAAAATGCATGCGCCAGCAGTAGGGGTACAGAAACAATGACTATTTGTGGATGAAAGATAAGAAATTTTCGTGGAAGGACCCAAATAATTTCTTGCAGGACCCCGACGCAAAACCCCAACCGTCACCAGAGGATAAGAGCAATGAGTTGCTCAATCAAGTAATCAAGCAGAATCAAGAACTCATGAGCACGTTTGGCCAGCAGATTAAGCAACAAGGAGAATTTATGAATCAATTTGGGCAGACCTTACAAATTCACGGGGCACAGATGAGGACAATGGAGACATCTTTGGCACAGATGGCAGCTGAGATAGCAAATCTGAAGAAGCCAGCACAACAAGGTTTTCCCAGAAACACAAACATTCCAGGAGGAAACCAACAAGCTAAGGCAATTCTGCTGCAGAGCGGTAATAAGATTTTAAACCCCATGACCGATGAACCAAGCAAACCCCAGTCAGAAACCACAGGTGAGGCCGCAGAGGAGGTTCTGATTCCAATCACTGAGCCGATAGAGGATGTGGTAGAGGAAGTCGCAATAGAACTCATCATTATTGAGGAGGAGACATTGAAGAAGACACCTTATGTGCCACCACATCAAAGGGCACAGAATGTCCCAGTCCCATATCCAAATAGTGTGAAAGCCAAGAAAGTAGACGCTCAGATCAAGAAATTTCTAGATAGCTTTAGAAAGCTTTCTGTCAACATTCCATTGTTAGAGGCAATAGAGCAGATTCCCTCTTACGACAAGTTTCTGAAAGACATAATCACAAAGAAGAGAAAAATCCCAGATACCGAGGTCGTGGTTCTTAAGGAACAGGTGAGTGCCTTCATTATGGGCACATAGCCACCTAAAAGGCAGGATCCGGGCTGCTTCAATATTTCCTGTTACATTGGTAAAGTGAAATTCGGCGAAGCAGTGTGTGACTCCGGGTCGAGTATAAATCTGATGCCTCTCTCTACGTTCAAGAAGCTGGGACTGAAAGAATCAAGGCCAAGCAATATGACGATTCAGTTGGCGGACAATTCTGTGGTGAAGCCGTATGGTATTTGCGAGGATGTGTTGGTTAAAGTAGTTCAGTTTGTATTTCCAACAGACTTTGTGGTAATGGAAATGTAGGACGAACAAGGAAATGAGTTACTCCTTGGAAGACCCTTCCAAGCTACCGCAGATATGATACTTGAGATGGGAAGAGGCCGTTTGACCTTGGGCATCGCTGATGATCGGTTTGAAAAGGTTATGCCCTCAAGCACAACACAATCAAAAGCAAAGGAGCAATGCCACATGGTGAAGCACTTTGATCAGAATATTTCTCTCTGTCTAGGGAAGCTGTTTCTAGATATGGCTCATGTAATGACCAAGTAGAGAAGGGGACATTGGCTGTGTACATTATGGAGCAGACCAAAGTTGTTTCTCTTAGCAAGGCTGTGGGTTTTCCGAATGATGAAGAGGAGGACATCCCTCCTTCTACTGAAGATGATGCCATATCAAGTTCTGTTCTTGATGCATATCCAGAATTGCCTCTTGAAGCTTGCCTGGTCAATATAACACATGATTGGATGAGAAGCAAGTCAATACAAGAATGCGTCAAGATACTTCAAGTGCTGCCTTGTTTTTATGCTAGGTACTATGAAGATATTAGAGAACTCCCACCACCGCTTCAGTCATACTTGATCAGTCCGCCAGAGTTAGACTTGAAGCCACTTCCGCCTCACTTGAAATATGCATTTCGAGCCGAGGGTGAAAAGCTACCAGCGATTATCTCGGCATATCTGAGTGCCGAGGAAGAGGATCAACTACTGATCATACTGAAGAACCACCGAGGTACATTCGGGTGGTCGGTTGCGGACATCAAGGGGATCTCCCCTACACTATGCCAACATAAGATCCAGCTCGAGGAAGGAGCCAAACCCGTAATCCAGCCACAGCGCCGACTAAATCCTAGCATGATGGAGGTCGTCAAGAAGGAGGTGATCAAGCTCCTGTCTGCAGGCATCATCTATGTTATATCCAACTCGATGTGGGTGAGTCCCACACAGGTAGTCCCTAAAAAGGGGGGAATTACTATTACACATAATTTGTTGAATGAGCCGGTCACGACCCGCCTGGTAACCAGGTGGCGTGTGTGTATAGATTACCATAGATTGAATTCTGCTATGTTGAAGGATCATTTTCTGCTTCCATTTATTGATCAGATTTTAGAGCGATTAGAAGGTCGATCTCATTTTTGTTTTCTCGATAGTTATTCGGGCTACAATCAGATCTCCATTGATCCTAAGGACCAAGAGAAGTCCACCTTCACTTGTCCTTATGGAACATTTGCATACTGCCGTATGCCCTTTGGTTTATGTAACACACCAACAACCTTTCAGCGTTCCATGCTTGCCATTTTCTCCGATATGGTTGAATGCTGTTTGGAGGTCTTTATGGACGATTTCTCCGTCTATGGTGCATCTTTTGATGAATGTTTATATAATCTGGATAAAGTTTTACAACGATGCGAGGACACACACTTAGTTCTCAATTGGGAGAAATGCCATATGATGGTTAGTGAAGGGATCGTGCTTGGACATAAAGTGTCTAGCAAGGGGTTGGAAGTAGATCCAGTGAAGATTGAAGTTATTTCCAAATTACCCCCACCGAATTCGGTAAAAGGGGTACGGAGTTTTCTAGGTCATGCCAATTTTTATCGCCGCTTTATAAAAGATTTCTCAAAAATTGCTAAACCATTATCTGAGCTGTTGGAGAAAGATGCGGTCTTTGATTTTAATGAAAAATGTTTGCATGCATTTAATGTGCTTAAAGAGAAATTAATTTCTGCACCGGTTGTGCAAACACCAGACTGGACAAAGCCATTTGAATTGATGTGTGATGCATCAGATTTCACAGCAGGGGCCGTTTTAGGACAATGAGTTGACAACAAACCCGTTGTAATTTTCTATGCGTCCAAAATTTTAAATGAAGCACAACTGAATTACACGACAACTGAAAAAGAGCTTCTCGCCGTTTTTTTGCTTTTGAAAAATTCCGGCAATATCTGGTAGGATCTAAAGTTGTGGTATGGACGGACCACGCCGCCATAAAATACTTGATGGAAAAGAAAGATGCCAAACGTAGACTGATTAGGTGGATCTTACTGTTACAAGAATTTGATATTGAAATTAAAGATAAGGCGGGCATAGAAGATGTGGTTGCAGATCACTTGTCTAGGTTGGAAAGGGTAGAGGAGAAGGACATTCATATACCCATTACCGAGACGTTCCCTGATGACCAACTTCTCTGTTAAATCTAAAGATCCATGGTTCTCTTATATTGTTAATTATCTTGCCTGCAAAATTATCCCAGATGATTGGACATATCAAGAGAAAAAGAAAATTTTCCATTCTTTGTGATATTATTTCTGGGATGACCCCATTTTGTTGAAGCAATGTAGGGATGGAGTTTTGCACAGGTGTGTACCAGAGGTTGAGTATGAAAGTGTACTTCGTCATTGCCATATGCTACCGACTGGTGGCCATCATGCAAGTTCTAGAACCGCGGCCAAGGTACTTGAGAGTGGCCTGTACTGGCCTACATTGTTCCGGGACACATATGATTATGTGCGGCGATGCGATTCCTACCAACAGGCAGGTAACATTTCAAAGCGAAAAGAGATGCCCCTCAATGTATTTCAAGAGGTCGAGGTGTTCCATCTGTGGGGTATCGATTTTATGGGACCCTTTGTGTCCTCAAACTCTAGCTTGTACATTTTATTGGCTGTTGACTATGTATCGAAGTGGGTAGAGGCAATACCCAATAGGACTAATGATGTCGCTGTAGTGTGCAGGTTTGTCAAGGACTATATTTTCTGCAGATTTGGCATACCGAGGATGATTATCAGTGATGGAGGTACTGACTTCAAAAATCAGAAGTTTGCTGCATTGTTGAGAAAGTACGGGGTAAGGCACAACATTGGTATCCCGTACCACCCACAGACATAGGGGCAAGTCGAAGTCTCCAATAGCGAAATTAAGAAAATCCTGGAGCGTACAGTGGCTTCGACACGGAAGAACTGGAGCACCTTGCTACCAAACTCTTTATGGGCGTACATGACGACATATAAGACACCTATAGGCACTACACCTTTTAGGTTGGCTTATGGGCGGGCCTGCCATTTGCCGGTGGAATTGGAGCATAGGGCGCACTGGGTGCTAAGGAAGCTGAATTTGAACTATGATGAGGCAGGGAATAAATGCTTGTTAGAGCTAAATGAACTCGATGAGTTGAGGATGAATGCATATGAAAGCTCGTGGATTTACAAGGAGCGAACAAAGCTGATTCACGTTCGACACATTCAGACGTGTGTCTTCAAGAAGGGAGATCGTGTGCTCTTGTTCAACTCAAGGTTGAAGATGAACCCGAGAAATTGAAATCCCGATGGAGTGGACCTTTCACTGTAGAGGAGGTCAGGCCACATGGAGCAATCATGGTGCGTGATGGCGAGACAACATTTTTGGTTAATGGAAAATGATTGAAGTTGTACTTAGGTGAGGATTACACTAGGAAAGTGCATGAGATCAAACTCATTGCACTAACAGATGCATGAGGAGCTTGATTTCGTCTAGCCTAAGACGTTAAATAAGGGCGCTTGTTGGGAGGCAACCCAGCCATTTGTAGTTTCATTTAGTTTCTTTCATATTTGTAAGTTAGTTTGATTTGATTTTGTTTTTAGTGTAAAAATGATACCGTGATCATTTGTTCAGTGTGCAGGCCTAAGGTAGGGTCGATACCATCGACCATTGTGTCGATGGTATCAACATGGGCACAGTTAGACAGCTGCAAAAATATCTCTGAGTTGATACTATTGACGGCCTCATCGATGGTATCGACCTACCATCAACACATCTCCAGAACGGGGCCAATAGTATCGACATGGCTGTCGATACTCGCGAGATCTCTGAAGATATTCAGACAAAATTTGTCTCAGTGAAGTCGATACCATCGACGGGCCTGTCGATGGTATCGACCCAGTTATAGGTAGAAAGCGGCGGCCGGGCCTCGTGAGGGTGTGTGCCCTAAGAAGAGTCGATACTATCGACTTGCGTCGATGGTATCGACGCGACATGTCACCGATCCATGAGAGGAAATCAACGGCAATCGCTACATCAAGAGAATCGATTCGTGGGATGGGTCGATACCATCGACCCACGTCGATGGTATCGACACGTCATCGATCCGGGCCCCCACATCAGGATATCGACAACCGTCGATACCAGCGGAAGACCGGATTGTGGTACAGGTGTCGATACCATCGACACACGTCATTGGTATCGATGGATGCACAACAACGACGGCCGTGGTTATAAAAGAGAGGATTGGTTGTCATATTACGTCACACCTTCAGAGCCTTTGCCCCCACTTGTGCCTTGCGCATTGTTGTGCAACCGGAGCCCGGCTATGAGCATCCAAGGAGCGTGATCTTCATCGAGTCTTCACCGAGCAGAGATCATCTTCTCCGAGATCATCTTCACCCTTCACCGAGCTCCATCTTCTATTCCCTTCTCTCGGCGACAATGGTGCGTACAGCCGGTGCATCTTCTTCACACGCGGATCCTATGGAGATCTCCGAATTCATTCCTCCACCTACTGCATCGGTTCCTCATCCGAGGATTGTCCATCCTTCCGCAGAGGTCTGGAAGGTCTACGAGGAACTGATGAAGAGAAAGATCGAGCCCAAGCGCTATGTTGATAGGACGATGGTCCGTGATCTGGGGTTCGAGGACAACCTTGCCTACATCTTGCAAGGGCAGGCGAGACACATGGGTAGGATGCTCGACGAGTTGGAGTACCACGCTGACGGCCAACCATTCTTCGGGAAAGTGGCCGACTTACAAGGAACTCGTGGCAGAGTTCATGGCATAATTGGACATCAATGTGGTGCCCAATGACTTAATTGCCACCGACAGAGAGTGGAACAAAGGGCGGGTGTCGTTCAGACTCTACAACAACAACTACACCCTCACTCTTGCCCAGTTCAATTCAGTTTATAACTGGTATCATGATGACTATCAGCTCTGGCGGCTGGAAAACCGGACAGAGTACGACGCCATCTTCGCCCAACTTGTGATTGCGCCTCCGGGAAAATCCGTCATCTACCACAACACTGCAGTTGCTGATTTCGAGCATCTGTTTGTGCGGATTCTGCACTGCATGCTCTGCACCACGCTATTTGCTCGCGGCGACTTGTCTCTTAGCAAATTCCAAGAAACGGATTTGTTCTTCCTGCACAAACCGCTGAAGCGCGAGTAGTGCAACTGGGGCACGTTCTTCTTGACGCGCGTGTTGGCCGTGAGGAGGAGTACGCGGAAGGCTCCTATCCACTTTGGAGGGCTCATCAACCGGCTGGCCCTCTACCTTGGGTTAGATTTCTCCCAGCTTACTCCCCTTTCTAACAGGAGCAAGGTCAACCTCCAGCATCTGCACCGCTCCAACCTCCTCCTGCTCCGTGATGGCTTGGCATATGCACATTGCCATGTTAATCACGAATATCAAGAGTGTTCGCTTCCAGACCCCGTCTTCAACATCGAGGGCGCTCAACATTTCAGGTGTCCCATCATAGCCATTGATGACTCGGATGAAGATGGAGGCAATGAAGACAATGGTAATGACGACAACGAGCATGCAGAGGAAGAGGAGGCTTTCACTCCTCTTCGGGCACGAGTAGCACCCCGAAAGCGTCCCCGCTTCCACCTGGGTGAATCTTCATCTTCACAACCTCTGCCACCGCAACCCTCTCATCAAGGAGAGGATGTTCATTCAATGCATGGGATGTATACAATGCTGCAAGAGATCCAGCAAACCCAACTGCAGCATACAACTTCATACGCCGGTATTCAGGAAACCACGAACCGACTGTTAGAGAACCAGAGGGCAATTTTCGAGAATGAGCGCCTCCTCCTCGACAACCAACAGAACATCCACGACAGGTTGCATAGGATGGAGATGCAGCAACAACCCTTCTACGACAATTACTGGAGCCAGAATTATTTTGGGGGATATCCACAACCTCCACCAATGCCCCAGTATGATTCGAGCTTCCAGGGGCAGTACCCATCATGGGACCGCACGGCTCCACAGTACCCGCCTCCTCCTACAGAATGATCGGTATCACTGTTCCACCTTTTAAGGTTGTTTTTGACTATGAGGCCATAGTCAAATTCAAGCTTAGGGGGGGAGTTGGAACAATTTCTATCCTTTATTTTTCCTAGTTTTTTTTAGTTTTTATTATTTTGTCTTTTGTCATTTAGTTCTTCTAGTTCTTAGTTTGTTTGTAGGATCCACACTCTATCTAGTGTAATTGTGGATGTCTTAAGTCATGTGTCATCTCGTTGCTTGTACATGGGAATTAGGGGCAAATTTAAATTTTTTTAGTGTTTTTGCAAGCTTGTGTTGTTCAACTTTGAGCACATAACTCAAGGAAATAATTGGGTTTGTCAACTCTAAAATAGGAAATCACAACTGTACATTCCTATGATTCATGAAAAGTGGACAAGATTGGTTGTTTGAGCCTAAACTGACCAAATGATAATGAGACCTTAATTTGAAATGAGAGAGAGAAACCTCTTAATTACTACACAGGTCAGTAAGGAGGGACACATAATAATTTCCAAAGGTTTAGTCAATTAATCTTGTGATCTATCCACCCCATTGTTTTCATATTCCACCATAAGAACTGGAAGTACATTATGGTTTTAATCTCTTTGATTGCATCCCATGTATATAGGTCGTGCATTGCAACTATTTTCACATATTTTTGCATGAAAAGAAAAAAAATAGATAGAATAGTTATACATGTACATTATCCTTAAGTGCATGTTATTTAGTTGCATAATTATCATTTTGTAGATGCATTCACATTTTTGTGCATATAGTACATCATGCATCTTATGTCTTCTGAAACATAAAAGGTGATGAACTTGTTCCATACCTTATGAATGCTTCAAATGTATAAGTTATGCAGCAATGAGTGAGCCTGACAAATAATTCTATGTCAGCTATGAAAATAAGGGTTTAAAAAAAAGAAAAAGAATTTTTTTTTTGAAAAAAAATTGAGAAAAAAAGAAGAAAAAAATTGATAAGTAAGTAGGAATGAGAGGGAGAAAGGAACATGTTCTCACTGCCTTTTAAGAAGAATAAGTACATGATGTAGTTCTCTTAGATATTCCATCTCACCTTGAGACAGAATGATAGTGCATGCATCATTCCACCCAAATGTAGGCATTAGGGCATTTTCACTTGCATATGCATCATTTAGGTCATTATTGTTTTGTGCATGTTAAAACTATATAATGCTTCCATTTCTTCCACTAGCCACCCATCCATCCACCTGTTTCTCAAATTGGTAGGCCACCGTGATTTTCTCCTCACTCGTTAATACCAGGAGAGTTGCTTCCATGTAGATGGTAGTTAGGACGAGAAACGTAGATAGAAGATCACAAGATGCACTGAGTCTGGACTGGAGGGTTTTATTATGTTAACTGCCTTATGTGATAGTGTTCATCAATTTTGAGGTAGATATCTTTTATGGATGATTATTGTCACCTTTAGGTAATTATCATTCCGTGGTTAGTGAGGGTCGGAATGTGAATGTCTGGCGGGGATCATATGGTGCAGTCTGTTGTGATAATCTATTTTTTAATTGACTCTCGCAATTCTATTCTAGAGTTGTGTTGCTCGAGGACGAGCAATGTTCAAGCTTAGGGGAGTTTGATGCGATGATTTTGAGTCGCATTTATAGACTTGTTTTACTTACATTTTATGCGTTTATTGGTCATTTTGGTGGTTAATATTGCATAATTCATTTACTTTAGTCTATGATCCTTCTCAGTGTCAAATCTCTCTTATTTTATTGTTTTGAGCATAAATGATTACAATAATAGGTTTTATCTCGGCTGATGTGGTTTTGTTTTGCAATTTCAGGAAAAATACATATCTGCAGCTGTCGATACCATCGACAGTAGTCGATACCATTGACAGTAGTCGATACTATCGACACAGCCATAGGCAGGCAGCCGCAAGGAGCAGTGCAGAGTCGATACCATCGACTGGGAAGTCGATGGTAGCGACATACCATCAGGTTTCTGGTGACCAGTTAGTCGATACTATCGACACCACTATCAATACTATCGACACTTTCAGCTTCAGCGACGGAAAAGGGATAAAACCGACGCCTAAGGGTGTAGATACCATCGACCCACATCGATGGTATCGAGTCAGCATCAGGCACAATGACAGAAAAGGAAGAAGGTTTGCCGATATCGCGAGGGGTCGATACCATCGACCCGCGTCGATGGTATCGACACCGTCAGATCAGAGTTTGCTTCAGATCGGTTCAAATCCAACGGTTGTGATATTTCTGCAACCTAACTCGGTGATTATACCTAAACGGAGGCCAAGAGCAGGGTATGACGTCATTAGCCGCTGCACACGTCCTGAGAAGGTGTGGAGAGAAGAATAGAGCCCAGAAGCACGCCCCAGCCGTTTCGGAAGCCGAAGAAGATGTTCTCCACCGCCGAAAGGTTGTAGATCACGCATTCTACGCCGAGGGACGCTTGGATATTCTCCGTTCAGGGGTTTCATCACTTATTCACGTTTTTCTCCATGTTTCCCCTTTCTTCAACCATGTTTTGCTCTGAGATGAACATGTGGGGCTAATCCCCTCTATCGTTAGGACCGGGAGTAGCCCAGAGAAGCATTGTATGAAATTTTTATCATAGTAATTCATAATTTGTCTCTTATATCCGTGGTATGATTTCGTTTTCTCAATTATATTGTTATGCTTGATCACTATAATGATAATCTAATGCCTTTAATTACTTTGAAAGAAGAATTAATGGCTGAAAAGAGACGAAATTCACATTAATTAACAAATCCCTTGAACAAGGTGATGTAAGGTTAATGGTGGAAACCCAGAGGTCGATTCTAATGCACCTAGTTTAGGGTATAGCTTACTACGACGGTGGAACAAACCTAGACTTAGGTAGTGAATTGTATCACGACAGTGAACAATTCCGACTACAAGCCACTACCCAGATTGAGAGATGAACCTGAACAACTATATGGAAATTCATACAATGAAAACCCACGGTGAAACCTCATTCCTAAAGATCTCCATTTGAATTGATTAAACTAAACACTTAATTGATTGATTTGTTTTATTTTATTTTCTTTTATTTCACAACAATTCTCATAACCTTTTTATTGGTCTAGCTGATTGTGAGTAGTTAGTAGTAGTATATCTATAATTTAGTATCCCTGAGTTCGACTCGGGCCTCACAAGGGCCTGTACTACATTGACGCGTGCACTTACGTTATACGCACAGTAAAAGCGTGTCAGTGGGTTTGGGCCATGAAACTGTGACTGCGCCCAAAGATGATGCTGTGACCGTGATCAAGAAGACAATGCCACAAGCACGGCTAAGACGTTGTGTTGACTGACACTCGATGTGACTGGGCCGAGGCTCGGCATAGTCGGGCCGAGGGCACAACCATGATCGCGAAGTACAGCTTGATCGCAACACGACCGCGACCATGGGATCCACCTCGACCAAGGCATCTATCGCGACCGTGGAGTCTACCTCAACCAATGCATCTATTGCGACCGTGGAGTCTACTTCGACCACGAAACGACCACGATCGTGGGATCCAACTCGACCGGGGAATCTACCTCGACCACTGAGTCTACCTCAAGTGACACTCGACACATTTTGGTTGAGGCTCATCACCGGTCGGGCTGAGACCAGGGCCACGATCGAGGCAGGTGCCATGACCATCTTTCCCCTTCGCCTATAAATATCCATCCCTTGTGACCTGGAGACAAGTTTCGAATTTCTGGAGGTTCCACATTTTGGTTCTGACCTGTTTTGGTTCCTAGAGCCCCATCAGAGAGTTCTAAGGTCTGAAAAGGCTGAAGTGCTTATCCTACATCCGTTCCTCCAGTTTTCTTCCATCTACCACCATTTTCTACCATCATTCACCCATATCCTACCATGTCAGCCATCTTCCACCTCCATAAACCCACCAAGGCACTGTTTAGGGTGAAATCAAAGAAAAAGGAGACCAAGGAGTCCAAAAGACCAAGGAGGACGACCCATAGATGAGATCTGACCTATACAGAGGCTAAGGGGCGAGAACCACATCTCCTCTATGGGCTAAATCTCTTCTTCTTGTCCTTTCTTCTACAATTCTCCTTTGTTCCTGTACAAATGATGTTCTTCCATCTTTTTTCAGTGCCAACTATACTTGTCCATGGCTAGTTGAGCTCCTTCTTGGCTATATAGACTGTTTTGGGCATGTTTATGTACTTTTACCTTAAGCAAGTAGTTTTATTCCAGATCGAGTATGTTTTCTGTTCTATCTTCTCTTTCTGGTTATGATTGCTAGTTTGATTGATCTCTTTCTTACTTGAACTTCTATTTCTGCCTATATCAAGAGATTCGTTGTAGAAATAGACAAGAGAAGGTAGTTTAGATCAGAATATGAAAGGAGGATGGTTCAAGGTGATATGTGCAAAACCATAGACCTGGGCACGATCAGGCCTAGCCCGACATGGTCGGGCCCACTACCTGGTTCTATTTAGATCACACATGTTTCTAGCACCTCATAATTCTAGACCTGAGAGGGTATTTAGAATAATCTAGGGTGCTGATTTGTCATCCTTGAAAGAGGTTTCATGTCATTGATGAGTTTTAGTCACGCTACACGAGAGCGAGTGGGATGACCCCACAGGAACAGATACCACAATACATGCCATGTTTGGATGTAGGTTACTTGCTAAGGTATTTGAGGGTTGTCTACACCCGAGAACGGGTGCATAGACTGCCCAACTTGTGGTTACATAGCTGAGAACTCCTTCTCTCTGATTAGTAGAATCCTACAAACTCTATTTTGTTTTCTTTACTCTATTTTATTTTACTTCATGACAACCTGCTAGACTAGTTCTAGCTCCATACTTTTATCGACTATTAGTTTGTCTTATCTGACTTAAGCACGAGGTCTTAAGCATCCTAAATGTCCCCACATTCCTATGTTCGACCCCATATATCTACTTTGACCCTGTAATAAAGTTGTGGGGATCCTTGAAGGTTTTAGGTTATAAATTTAAAGTTTGATGATCCCTCTCGAGACGTGATCAACTTTTTGGCACTGTTGCGGAGGTGGTTTTCCATTTTTACATGCCTAAAAGATTTTATTTTGTCACCCATAAGACTGTATATATATGCATAGTTTTCTTTTTGTTTTACACCTACTTGTTCATATATACTGAATAGTTCCCTTTTTCTTATATTTTTCATCCATGGACCTTGCTTCAGCAAGGCATGTCATCTTATCCACCTATCCTTCTGAGTTTTTCAACAATTCCGACTACTAGCAAATAATTGATGGTCATGCACTATAACTAGTCGAGCTATACTCACCCCACCATTGTCATATGTTGAAACTCTAACAAAGGACATGGGAGATCAACCCTCGACTTTCACGTTGACATGGGATCAAGAACTGATTAGAGTAGCGGAGCTAGCTGGAGAAAGTGTCAAACCACTCACCTCCTCCTTAGCTTCTCATCTCTAAGAAAATGTCAATCCGCTCTAACAGCTACTAGAAAAGCAGGATCATCAGCTCCAAGTAGCCATTGAGATCGCAGATTGCAGTAGAAGTATGCTTCAAACTATTGAACAAGGATTCATCCAAGTGCATCAGTGTGATACATTAGGTTTCCAACATAAGTGCATGGTAGAATCAACGAATCTTGAAAACATTGCTGCTCAAGTCCAACAACTTCATGAAAAGGATGTTGAGCAGAGCAGGAGGCTTCAAGGGCTCATTGATTTGTTTACCATTCAATTGCGAACGCCATCACACAACCATGAAGGTTACAATCATCAAAACCATTCCATTGGGCCTGAATTGGAACATGCCTTACCATCCTATTCAGACCATCAACTGGATTCACCTAGATTTTTATGTGAAGACCAACCCACCCGAGGAAGCCCTTCATTCTATCCAGATGATTCAGCTGATGAACCAATGGAAGATACAAGCCACATGCATGAATGGTTATACAATGATGATGATCAGAGTAGTCAAACAACCTCACAACATGAAGGTCAATTTGAAGAACCTGAATTAGATGTTGATCCAGAACAGAGTGATACCTCTCATATTGAGACTTGTCACTTCACTTTGAGTAGTACACTAGTCATGGTTAATTTGTTTGATGAAAGCTATGATGACTATTCATCTCAGTGGAGTGAGTATACTGAAGATGACGAACTAGATCAACATGAGCTGACATTGTCCACAATCCCTTTTTAAGGAAAAGTTGACATCAAGGGAGAAGGATGGACAATCCACTACAACATGGTTGATGAGCATGAGAATACCCCTGACCCCATAGAATGCAATAAACTTGGGGTGGTAAAACCACAAATAGTTTCACCTGGGGATCTTCTCATTCAGAAGATGATTGGACGACTCAGACTGTACATGAAAGTTTATCCAGGCATCCAACCTCAAGTTCAGAGGTGGAGACAGAAGAGAGGAGCCCTCTAGAAGACTTTCAGACCCTCCCCTCCATCTCATCCTGTGTCGACATCCTAGGGCCTTCCTATTTGGATTCATACATTAAGGGGTACCTTGAGGATGCTCTACTGAAGAACTCATTTTAGTACAGTTCAAGTAAATATCAGCACAAAGATGACTTCACCGAGTCACCAGATTTTATTCCTCTTCTTCAGAATCGAAAGGGCTCATATCTCTGACTATTCTACTCCTACACAGTGAGCTCGATCAGAAAGACACAGGTAACACGGACCCCAAAGCTACATATTTTGGATCCAACTGTAGGAGTTGTAGGGCAGCCACCCGCTATTACCTACACAATTTTTCTTTAATTTTAAAATTTAAATTTTTGCATAATAAAGTCAATTCAAGTTTTATCTTTCCTCTAACCATTTTAAATTAGTTTCCTTTACAACATTTAGATTTCTTTTACTCCATATTGCATGCATTTACTCCTTTTCACCCTGACAACTGCTTTTGGTCTATCTTTTCAAAAGAAGTTACTTGATATATCTTGTTGTTCTCCTGCAGTGTTTGATTCTGAAGCTATTTTCAACACATATTCCTCCCTCGTTTTATCTGCTTAAATCCAAATACTCTGAGACCTGAGCCTGCCCGGGCCAACCTCAGCACATTCAGGCCGCTCTAGTGTTTTTATCTAGATTTCTTGCTTGTCAGTCAATGGTCAAAAGATGGCCAAACTGACAATATTGTCAGCTTGAGTGACTGACGTGTCGGCTTGTCTTTGACGTTTTCCTCCTTTTTGATCGAATTTTACGCTTTGACCAGATTTGTTCACTTTTGACCACATTTTCCACCTTTGGGCCGGCTTTCGGGTCACCTCGACATGATCGTGCCCAACCGACATGGTTGGGCCAATGATGACCATGGGCACCCGTCCTATAAATATACCCCAGGTCAAGCTATTCTCTCCTCTCCCGCAAAGCCCTTATGCAGCTGCCACCTGTTTCCGTAATCCTCTTATTTCCCAGACTGGCTAGCAGGCCTGAAGCAGCTGTAGGGGCAAATGCAGCAGCAATCGCCCACCACAGTGAGCAACATCTTCTCCTCCCTACCAGATCGCCTATGCAACAACCTTCACTACCACATCTGCTGCAATATCCACCACATCCGCCCCCGAAACCACCCCCTCCGCCCACGACCACAAGCTGCTACTCTAGCACTACCGCTGACCTCGGTCAAGCTTCTCCTCTAGTCCGGCATGACCGTGCCACCTTCTGGCCCAACCGTGCCCGGGGTCAGCAGACTTGCATCACCCGCAACACAGTCTGCACCGCCATCTGTGCCTGAGCGTGCCCACCTCAGCACAGTCATTCCCGACCAGATCAGACCAAAAATCAAAACCCGAAAATTAGTACCATGGACACGATGAGAAATAGCTTCAAGAAGCTCAAGAAGACAATGTTGAGAAAGAAAGGGGGAGGAAGTTCCTCATCACTGGTAGAGCACGAGATCCGATATCCACCCCATGCCATGTGAACTACAAACCCAGTGTATGAAGATGAGACCATGCATTTCACTTCAGCAGAGTTTGGGTCACAGGAGACCAATTTAGACTACCGTTGTGTGATCGCCACTCTGATTGACACCTACAGTAGTGATTCATTGGAGGAAGTCTCCAGTGAGAGATTTTCGAGAGCACGCCGGGACACTGAGTTCCGTACTTCGATAGGCCATCAGGAGGGCACGTCAGTAGCAGTTACGCACAAAGCTTCATCTGCAGGGGACTAGTGCTAAGAGTCAGTAGCGGTTGACATCTTTATGCCGGTCAACTTCATCATGGGATTCAGTTCATGGGAGCAGATGTGAGACCACTCTTGAAGGTGTTAACCAAAGATCCATCCCTTCTCCCCTGTTCAGAAGTATGGAGAAAAAGTAGCAGTTTGATGATTTAATTAAAGACAAGCGCAGACTGGTAGGCCCACGATATATCGACCCTGCCACACTCATCAGGCTGGGGATACAAGCACAGGTCAACATATATCTTACAACAATTAGATTAGACATCCTTACTTACACACAATGTGATGCTTATCATAGACTCACCTGCGAGTTCTATGATACACTCAAGACCCCAAAGGACCACCAGAACACTATCATGTATTTTCTCCTGCTGAACCAGAGTCACCAAGTCACTGAGGATCACCTCAATAGCTGGTTGTCACACTCTACTAAGGACTACACTGAGATGTCCATGGGCCGGATGGAGATAGGGGACATCGACTTTGATGCTGCTCAGGCATGAAAGATGCTTATGGGGGAAGATAAATATGTTTCTAGAGGAGCCAAAGCTTGACACATCCACAACCTGACACTTCGTTATCCACACCAGATGATCATGAACTTCGTCCTAGAGAAGCAGGATAGTCAAAGGGCACTCAGTTCAGTAGACATCTACATTTTCTGGTGTGCAATAATAAGAAGAAAATTGAATGTGGGAAACATCATCATCCACCAATTTCACAACTCTTTCAATAAGTAGTCTAATTCATGTTGATGGAAGACATTATCACTTTCATAGCGTGCCATCTTGGGATTGGAGATGGATATTTGGCACTTATGCAAGAAAAGGCTGATTGGTTCAAGTTGGACTTGGACCACTTGATTCGCTTAGGGGTGATCAAATAGTGAAGCGCATGATATCTTTAATCTTTGGTCACATCAAGCACAAAGTTCTACTGCCAGCAAATGCAGAGTTTGCATGTCGGACAATACTTATGGATGTCTCTCTGTTGGATGCTCAAGGCAAC
The DNA here is from genome assembly GCA_963693085.1 of Alisma plantago-aquatica. NCBI lineage: Eukaryota > Viridiplantae > Streptophyta > Magnoliopsida > Alismatales > Alismataceae > Alisma > Alisma plantago-aquatica. Next base: position 764,167,518 of record OY856414.1, on the reverse strand, counting down.
ATTCGTCAGTCAGGCAGAACTGTAGGAGCATCTTCTTCAGCACCACCAGTGCTAGAGACTCAAGAGGCTGGATAACAGACATGGGAAACCTTCCATGACATCGCATCTCAGGGAGGTACCTACACAGAGATGCCTTCAATAGATTACCATCAACCTCTTCTGTAGGAGCAATATGCCTCAAATCTCAACTTGGGGCACCTTTATGAGTTTAAGACTGATTTTAGGGATGACTCCAATAGATGGTTTGACACATTGGAGTAGGATGTGCAGTACCTCAGGCAAAGGTTTAACATAGCCTTCCTTCCACCACCTCCGCTAAAGTTTTAGTAGCCATTCCAGCAACCCTTCTAGCCCTTCTACCAACAGACCCAAGACTTGAAATAGTCATTCCACTTTCAGTAGGGAATGAATCAGGACTATGAGAACCCACCAGGTGGAATCGACGATTTGAACCAGTATATAAATAGGGACTACCAATAGAAGCTACTTTCCACATCATCCTAAGCTTGAGATTTGCTTGAGGATGAGCAAATTTTTTAATCTTGGGGTGGCAGGGTGTACCACCCTCTATCTTCTGACTTTCCTTTTTTATTTCTTTCATTGCATGTTCCCTACATTTATCATAAATTTTTAGCTTTGTAAGACTTTGTTTCATAATTGGTAGCTTTGCAAATAAGGCTATGTGATGCAAATCTTAGAACTAAATTCTTATCTTTATGCCTAAATGCACAGTTTTCATCTTAAACTGCTTGATCTTTTGGTTGACTTGCTCATTGACTCTTTCCTTGAGTTTGGTAATAAATCTAAGGTTATGCACCTTCTTCATAGTTTAAACATTATTCCTTTGATCTATGTTGTGAATGACAAACCCAGGATATAGGATCGTTGGAAAGAGCTATAGTTTGATCAAAACTCCAAGCTGCATTTTTCCCAAACTTGCCTCTACTCGAAGGATCCTTGAATCATAAATACTATCTTTTCATACAGGTATCAAGTGGATAATGATGAATTTTGAGCTATAATCAAGTTGAAGTGTTTCTCCTTGATGGTCTACGCGCCCTCTCACCTTAGATTGAGTTAAAAAGATGATTTTTTTTTTTGCAAAAGAGGCTTGGCCGCCCACAAAATCCCAAAAATATCAAAATAGTTCTCACCCAAGCCTATAAATATAGAATGCAGAGAATAAAAGCCTGAGTGTGAATAAAAAATGAGCGTTATTTTCTCTTTTAGGAGAGTTGAGGATGGTGCCCAGTTGGTGTATGACTGCGCTCATGAATGTGAGTATGTCGTTCTTGGTAGTGCCACCCCGAAAGCTCATTAGAGAGTTACTAGGAACCCCTAGGAGACCTATGAGATCATCCCAATAGCAGGGTTGGTTGGAGCACAATACGAGGAGTTCGTCTCACTACTTTGGGCCAACTGGCTCAAACTGTAGGGACTGTTGCTCATTACATGGACCAACCTGATGTAGATCGAGATCCTCAGAAGTCATTAGAGTCTTTTTGCTTTTGTTGCTTCTTAGGACCTAAATAATTGGGAGGCGTGTTGTTCCAGATTGGTCTACATGAATACATGATGATGGCTCATTGCTCATCACCCGCGTGATCTCCTATGTGACAATTGTTTTATGTTTTATAATTATGATTCAAACCCTCATGAGTATCGACAGGTTGTAGTGAATTTGCTTAATCTTACAAGGACACTCTTTGATCCTACTTTAGCAGGATTGTGCTCGATTGGTGGGGGTTTGTTTGAAAATGACATGGGTCAAGAGAATTAATGTTTTAAACTATTTTTCTTAACTTTAATAATTATCACCACACTTAATTTGGATGTTATCTTTTTGTTCTTTGAGCACAGTCTTACTTGAGGACAAGTAAAGGTTTAAGCTTGGGGTGGTTGATAACAACAAAATTTAGGCATCTATGCTAATCATTTATTTATGGTTTTGTGTCATTGTGGCCTTAATAAGCCCAAAATAACCCTATCTACTTATCTTTTATTAATTTACATCTTTTTATAGATAAAGTTGCTCAACTAGCCAATTTTGGGACTTGTAGGCACCGAAACTGAGAAGACATCTATTCTCTAAGATTTCTCCCCAACACATGGTTTTTGCAGCATCTAGACTTCTATCTGTCACAATCGCGGTGGACTAAGAACCACACTATGTGTACCAACTTAGGAGATGGTGGTTCCACTAACCGACTAGCGGGCCCAAGAAAATTTTAATATCTTGGACCCTATTTTCAATGGCTAGTCCTTTATTAGGATGCATCCTCGCCAATTAGAAGGCTCATCGACGCGGGCCCATCGAACACCGGTAATAGCCCCCTAGTGGGGGCGGGTTTGGGCCATGACACCGTGACTGTGACTATGACCAAGGAGAATGCCATGACTGTGGCCAAGAAGACAATGCCACAACCACAACCGAGACATTGTGTCGACCAAAACTCAGCACGAACATGACCGTGGGATCCACCTTGACTGTAACACGACTGCGACCGCAGGTTCCACCTCGATCGAGGCATCTACCGCAACCGCAGTGTCTACCTCGACCGAGGCTTCTACCACGACCGTGGAGTCTACCTCGACCGCCGCACGACCACGATTGCGAGATCCACCTCAATCAAGGCATCTACCTTGACGTAGGAGTCTACCTCGACTGACATTCGACACAATTGGGTCGAGGCTCGACACGATCGGGCCGAGACCAAGACCGCAACCGAGGTAGATGCCACGACCATCTTCTACCTTCACCTACAAATACCCACCCCTCACGACTTGGAGAGGGGTTCCAAATTTTTGGATGTTCCATGTTTTGGTTCTGACCTATTTTGGTTCCCAGATCCCCTTGGGAGAGTTCTAAGGTCAATAAAGGTTGAAGTGCTCATCCTACATCCATTCCTCCAGTTTGCTTCCATCTACCACCATTTCCCACCATCATTCACCCATAACCTACCATTATCAGCCATCTTCCACCTCCATACACCCACCAAGCTACTATTTGGGGTGGAATCAAAGAGAAAAAAGACCAAGGAGTCCAGAAGACCAATGAGGATGACCCAAAGATGAGATCCGACCTATATAAAGGTTAAGGAGTGAGAGCCACGTCTCCTCTATGGGCTAAATCTCTTCTTATTCTCCTTTCTTCTACTATTCTCCTTTGTTCCTGTACAAATGATGTTCTTCCATCTTTTTTCGGTACCAAATATGCTTGTCCATGGATAGTTGAGCTCCTCCTCATCTATGTAGCCCATTTTGGGCATATTTATGTACTTTTACCTTAAGCAAGTAGTTTTATTCTAGATCTAGTATGTTTTCTATTCTATCTTCTCTTTTTGGTTATGATTGCTAGTTTGGTTGATCTCTTTCTTGCTTGAACTTATATTTCTACCTATATTGAGAGATTCATTGTAGAAATGGACAAGAGAAGGTAGTTTGGATCAGAATCTAAAAGGAGGATAGTTCAAGGTGATCTGTACAGAACCGTAGACCTAGGCACGGCCGGGCCAAGCCCAGAACGGTCGGGCTGACTACCTAGTTCTACCCAGATCACACCTGTTCCTAGAACCTCAGAACATTCTAGACCTGAGAGGGTATCTAGAATAATCTAGGGTGCTGATTTGTCATCCTTGAAAGTGGTTTTATGTCATTGATGGGTTTTAGTCACACTATGCGAGAGCAAGTGAGATGACCCCACAGGAATAGATACCACAATACGTGCTGTGTTTGGATGTAGGTTGCTTGCTAAGGTGTTTGAGGGTTGTCTACACCTGAGAACGGGTGCATAGACTTCCCAACTTGTGGTTAAATAGCCGAGAACTCCTTCTCTCTGATTAGTAGAATCCTACAAACTCTATTTTGTTTTCTTTACTTTGTTTTGTTTTACTTCGTGACAACCTACTAGACTAGTTCTAGCTCCATACTTTCATTGACTATTGGTTTGGCTTATCTAACTTAAGAGCAAGGTCTTAAGCATCCTAAACGTCCCCACGTCCCTGTGTTCAACCCCATATATCTACTTCAACCCCATAATAAAGTTGCAGGGGTCCTTGAAGGTTTCGGGTTATAAATTTAAAGTCCGATCACCCCTATTTGAGGCCGATCAGTTATGATTCATGAGTAAGATCCTAGAGATTGTCCAAACTGAGGGTTCCTTGCAAGGAAAAGATATAGCATGGGGTCTTAGATCCAAAGGTTTTCATAATATATTCATCATATGATACATGTGGATGTCCCCCTACACCTAGTTTTCAAGTATTCAATCTTAGTTCCAAACAAGCATGTAAGATCATGTTTAAGTCACATTGGATAGGTTTCATGCACTAAGGTCTTAATTCCAAGTCATAGATGCATAAAAGAGCCTAGGATAGATCAAGTTGGTATTAATGATACAAGTGTGATCTACATATTTGAACTAGATAGAGCCAGCCATTAGTATAAAAGTCACCTTTCATCATATAGAAACAAACCAGATCAACCAGATCATTTTAATTCACAAAGTAGGTACTTGAGATCTTATAAGGAAAATATAGCTTATTTGCACAAGACTTTGGTTCAATAGGGTACAAGTCAGAAGATAAGTTACTGATTTCAAAGTTCAAACATGCCATACTGGTATTTAGAGAAAAGTTACATGATTAGGTAAGGTTCAATATCACATTTCATGCTACTTTTCAAATCATAAAGTTGCAATAGGGTTTGAGTAAGTACAAATAGATTTCTTGTACCAATCATGTCTCAAAAGTTACTGATATAGAGCAATAATGATGATTTGAGGTGCATCAATTAAGTTGAGCATCCATTTAAATGATCATTAACATCAAAGTCCCAATTTTGCACATTTCATGGTCCATTTTGATAGATTAGAGTCATAAAAGGGGCAAAACAAGAGCAAGTTCGAATATTACTTCATAATAAAGGATACTTTGCTTATTAGGGTCATAAAAACATGTGGGGTCAAGATATTATCAAGGTTTGAGCATTAATATCATTCAATGTAATGAAAGAGAATCAAGTGATACCATTTTTAGCATTAAATGATCTATAAATGGAATTTGGCTTTGAAACAAAGTCCATTGGATATATTTCGTTGAGTAGATCAAAATTCATATATAATATGCCATCTTTGGCCAAAGGATGTGCAAAATATCATTTTTAGAAGATATGTATTGTAAACCTTATGGAAAGAGGGGGGGCGTTACCAATCATTTATGTGGCGCCCAGGGCCATCCGATCTTGATCCATCGATGACCCAGTCCCAAGGCCAGCAGTCACCGTCCACCACCTTGAGCCACCTAGTTCTGTTGGTTGGTGATTTTCTATCGACCCCCACCACTCCAAACCACCGCTCATCGCCACCGATCGCCCGGGTGGCGTTCCCTTGTGGTCTACAACTGCCAGTGGACCCAACTCGTCCTCTTACCAATTAAGCGGAGAAGGTTGCTTCTTAGTGCTAACTGCGTCGGAGGTGGGGCAAGGTCACCTCCACACCCCACACAGCCACATCCATTCGCCAATCGAGCTCAAGGGAAGCCTGAGAAGGCGTTCATAGCTCTAGGTTCAAGCTGATGTGAGAAGAGATGAGGGAGAGAATGGGATGATGCGGAAGAGCACGACCTCCCTGGTCATCATCCTTTGTGTGCAGAAGTAGTTCTGCACCTAGCAGCAACTAGAGCATGACTGCTCAAGGTGGCTCTGAGGTCACAGAAGGCTTGCCAATCTAGGAGGAGGAGAGGGAGAGAAGAAGAAAGGGGCGGGGTAGAGGAGACCAGGGCCACGTTGCCCATGATAGTGTTAGGGTTTTCGACACCCAGTAGGAACGACGACACCGAGAAGGTGGGTGATGAGGTAGGAGCAAGGCAACACCTTTGCATGAGGAAAGAATGAACTCTCTTGTGTGGTGGAGATTGGGAGGTTTAAGTAGGAGGACGAGGAAGCAGGGAGTAGGTTTTGGGTTTTTGGATGGGGTAAGGGGTAGTGGCGGTGGCCAACATGGGATTGTCTTCTCCCACTGGCACCCTCCTTCCAGGACCATTCGGTCAAGTGGCTTAAAGAGGGAGGATGTGAGGAGAGAGGGAGAAAAGAGGAGGTGTGTTATTAGCGTTGCAAGCGTTGGGTTTCGTACGACCCTGTGCACGTGAGATGGACGAAGGCGATCAGTGGGGAAAAGAAAAAGAAAGAGGGGAGAAGAAAAAAGAGGCTGGGTGGGACGACACCTAGTTTGGGCCCAAATTGGCCAGTCCAAGACTTGAAAAGGGGGTAGAAAACATGAGAATAGAGTTAGAAACTAGGACATTCAAAAGGGCCTAAAATCGTCATGTTAGCTCGAAGCACAAAGAAATAAGGTCCATTAGAAACATGGGAAAACCTTCTACTCCAAGAGCACAAAATAAAGTACATAATCTCATATGGATATGGTAAAAATTTAAGGGGAAAGTGATGATGTGCAACATTAAAGTAAGCTTGATCATATTTTTGTATAATTGAGTATTACCAATGTGATACACGCATTCTAGATGGGTCAAAAGTGCATCAATACATTTACTGAGATTGAATCGGATTTGAGACCAATAGCCATGTCAAGAATGGAAGTTATATTCATAGTGCATGTTTTCAAGTTATCACATCCTCCCCACTTAAAAGAAATTTTGTCCTCAAAATTGAATCATGTCATCAATCTAGATTGATTTTTCATACTCTATATCATAGTCCACTTGGTATTGTTTGGTAATAGTACATTTCAAAATTGAGTAACTGGGCATCATGGTCGAAGTACAGACACATTAGTCAATAACTTGGTAAGATAATCAAATAAATTGCAATTGTAGAGAGATCATCCTATGGATTAAAATATTGGGGAGATCACATATTAGGTCAATCAAGTAGAGTTCCAGAGTAAGGCATGAGTTTCATTCCCAAAATTTTAGGGTTCTAGCTTCTACATTGGTCTAGGTGGGGTCCATGATTGAGGCTTTTCATTTCAACAATTCAATACAAACATCATATTTCAACACCATTATTTTGTGCTCAGAATCAATGGAAGGTCCCACCCTAGTCCACATGGAGCTCACCCTTAAGCTATGAATCGAGCAATTCATCATAGTTGTCATTTCAATTTTGAGATTTGGGAACATGAAGGTCATTAGTTATATATCGAGGGTGATCTCAAGATCCATATAGGGTCATCAAAAGAGTCAAGTCAACACCAAGATCAATAATCATGAGTTGAGGTTTCATTAACCAATATAAAGAGTCAAGTTTGGACATAAAAATCATATGTACAAACATTAACAAGCTAGGGTTTCAATTCCTATTTATACCTTAGGAGTGATCATTCATCTATATACATTTATCGAGCAACATTTGAGCAACATTACGTGATACATGAAACTTTTTGAAATATCAATTTTGAGTCCATTATCATGGTATTTCAAGGTTGATGAATGATCTAGACCTAGGACTTTATAGGAACCTAACCACTAACTATAGCCAACAATATTGTATTTCAAGACCATCATTAAATCAAGATTCAATATAGAGTATCAAAGTTGTCATGGAATTGACCTATTAGAGGCTTAGGTCAAGAAATCAAAGTCAGGTGGAAGGGGTTATCCCTTAAACTCTAAATAATCATGAAAGTGAAAATTTAGATCTAATAACAATAGGGATGTGACCTAGGTTAGGGAAGTCATAAGTCAATTACCACCCTAGTGTAGCACATTAGTCTATATTAATCATGAGTCATAAAGTATGTCCAAATAGGGAGAGTACCAACTACAAAATCGAATTTCATAATATCACGAGTCAAATATCAAGATCATAATAGGGCAACCATACATCAAGGTTTTTCAAGATCAAGGTCATAATAGAATTCCCTTCTTTTCAAGATCAAGGTAAGGGTATATTTTGAAAACCGAGAAGTCAAACTAAAAACTTGAGGGTTCAAGCACAGTAGGGATAGAGTAACATCGATGTCTATCATGTTTGTACTAAATTGAGATGACAAAGAGACATACAAGTCAATAGGGAAATATCTCTTGTATTCAAGTCATAACATAATGATCTGGGAGTTCAAAGCCATGGTCATACCAGAGTATGTGGCATAATTCATGTCAATCAGGTGAGTTTTTCTTATCTATGTTTGAGGCTAATAAAAATAGGGACAACATAGGTATAGTCAATAGGGACGTCATAAAACATGAGGTATAAAACATGATTTCCATCTTATTTCACCATATCAAGAATTTACCTAAAACATGGAAATCACTTATATCCAAATGGGTAACATTGAGTTTTCATAAAATTTGCACATGAGTACAACACTTTTGAGAGTATTTTCTTACATCAAATAGGGTTTCCAATTTAAGGTCAGATCATGTCATTAACATCTTAATTAACTTTCATGATTTCAAGTGAATTTTACTTTTCCCATGCATAAGCTACCCAAAATTTGAGATTTCATGTGATTAATATTACTGAGAGAAGAATCACTTGAGGAGGTGAGAAACTACCTAATCATCTACTTGGGTGGATTAGGTGGTCCTTAAAGAAAATATGAGATGCTAGAAGACTCTCTAAACACGGGGAACTGATTTTAGTCCTTCCTGGATTCTTAAGATGTGTTATTCCATAAACACATATAGAGGCCTATGTGTATGGATCTGATACCATTTGTTACAGAACTGTTTGTTACCCAAGGTCCACACTCCTAATGGCTACATAGCCAAAGGCGAGTGGACTTGGGGGCATCCTTCTATAGAATGGCTCAAATATTTCACACATGCAATATTTTTGTACAAGCAGTACCAACAAGATATAACAAGCTACTCAAGGGGATAATAGATATGTACCCATTTCTAGATTCAAATATACCCATTTGTATTGCATTTCAGAGTTCAGAGTCTTGAGTGCAGTGGATCTTCACTTGGAAACTACAAATTTGTTAAACAAAAAATATTAATGCTAAAGCATTAAGTATGCTATGAAAAGGCATGAAAATAGTTTAAGAATACAAGAAAAGTTTTCTGGCTAGAAACAACATATAGAAAATAAGTAGAAACAAGACATGAAACACTTAGCAATATTCTTTTATACAATGTGTGTTTTAAGTGTATTTCCATTATACTCAACAACATAATATGTCCATTGATCAACTTCCCACTGGAAGGGTCTGTAAGGATTCTCAAGATTATCCAACCCTTTTATCGACATGGTCCACCTTATCTTAACATCTCAAGTAAGGCGTCCAACCTTATGCCCTTACCCTGAGAATTCAGGCAAGTACACTTGGTTTGTATAATGGACAAGTTCAATTATGTTCGAGGTTTTCTCAACATATATCAAGAAAAATGAACGTACTAGTCATAGGGAACAAGTAGCTCAAACAAGTAAATTACTAGCCAATCATTCATACGAGCTTACATACAAACAAGCCATTACCATAGTAGGGTCAAGAGAGTAAGCCTACCTTAGGAGTTATGATTCATGAGTAAGATCCTAGATATTGTCCAAAACAAGGGTACCTCATAAGGAAAAGATATAGCATGGGGTCTTAGATCCAAATGGTTTCATAATATAATCATCATGTGATACATGTGGATGTTCCCCTAGACCTAGGTTTCAAGTATTCAACCTTAGTTCCAAACAAGCATGCAAGATCATGTTTTAGTCACACTAGATAGGTTTCATGCACTATGGTCTTAATTCAAAGTCATAGATGCATAAAAGATCCTAGGATAGATCAAGTTGGTATTAATGCTACAAGTGTGATCTACAGATTTGAACTAGATAGAGCCAGCCATTAGCGTAAAGTCACCTTTCATCATATAGAAACAAACTAGATCAACCATATCATTTTAATGCACAAAGTAGGTACTTGAGATCTTATAAGGCAAATCTATCTTATTAGCATAAGACTTTGGTTCAATAGGGTGCAAGTAAGAAGATAAGTGATTGATTTCAAAGTTCAAACATTCCATAGAGGTAGTTAGAGAAAAGTTACATGATTAGGTAAGGTGCAATATCACATTTAATGGTACTATTCACATCATAAAGTTACAATAGGGTTCAAGTAAGTATAAGTAGATTTCTTGTAGCAATCATGTATTAAAAGTTACTGATATAGAGCAATAATGATGTTTTGAGGTGCATCTAATCAAGTTGAGCATCCATTTAAATGATCATTAGCATCAAAGTCCAAATTATACACATTTCATGGTCCATTTCATAGATTAAAGGCATAAAAGGAGCAAAATAAGAACAAGTTCGAATATTACTTCACAAGAAAGGATACTTTGCTTATTAGGGTCATAAAAATAGGTGGGGTCAAGATATAATCAAGGTTTGAGCATTAATATCATTCAATGTAATGAAAGAGAATCAAGTGATACCATTTTTAGAATTAAATGAGCTATAAAGGGAATTTGGATCTGAAAAAAAGTCCATTGGATATATCTTATCGAGTTGATCAAAATTCATATATAATGTGCCATCTTTGGCCAAAGGATGTGCAAAATATCATTTTTAGAAGTTATGTATTTCAAACTATATGGAAGGATGGGGGAGTTACCAATCATTTATGTGGCGCCCAGGGCCGTCCGATCTTGATCCATCGGTGACCCAGTCCCAAGGCCCGCAATCACCATCCACCTCCCTGAGCCACCTTGTCATGTTGGTTGGTGATTTGCTGTTGATCCGCACTGCTCCAAACCGCCACTCATCACCACCGATTGCCCGGGTGGCGTCCCCTGGTGGTCCACAACTGCCGGTGAACCAAACTCATCCTCTTGCCAATGATGTAGAGCAAGTTACTTCTTGCCACTAACCATGTCAGAGGTAGGACAAGGTCACCTTCGCACCCCACACAGCCACATCTAGTGGTCATTCGAGCGCGAGGGAAGCCTGAGAAGGCGGTCGTAGCTCTAGGTTTAGGCTAAGGTGGGAAGAGACGAGGGGGAGAGTGAGAGGATGCGACAGGGTACAACCTCCTTGTTCATCATCCTCTCTGTGCAGAAGTAGTGATGCACCTCACAACAGCTAGAGCATGACTTCTCGAGGTGGATCTAAGGTCATAGAAGGCTTGCCGGGCCAGGAGGATGATAGGGAGAGAAGAGGAAAGGGGAAGGGTGGAGGAGACTAGGGCCATGTTGCCCATGATACTATTAGGGTTTTTGACACCCAATAGGAACGACAACACCAAGAAGGTGGGTGATAAGGTAGGAGCAAGGAAGAACCTTTGCATGGGGAAAGAATGAACTATCTTGTGTGGTGGAGATTGGGAGGTTTAAGTAGGAGGATGGGGAAGTAGGGAGTAGGTTTAGGGTTTTTGGATGGGGTAAGGGGCAGTGGCAACAGCCAACCTGGGATTGTCTTCTCCCATCGGCACCCTCCTACCAGGACCAGTCAGTCAAGCAGTTTAAAGGGGGAGGACGTGAGGAGAGAGAGAGAAAAGAGGAGGTGGGTTAGTAGCATGGCGACCCTGTGTGCGCGAGACTGTCAAAGGCGATGAGTGGGGAAAAGAAAAAAAAAGTGGGGAGAAGAGAAAAGAGGTCGGGTGGGCCGACGCCTAGTTTGGGCTCACATTGGCCAGTCCAAGACTTAAAAAGGGGGTAGAAAACACAAGAATATAGTTAGAAACTAGATTCAAAAGGGCCTAAAAACTTAATATGAGCCCCAAATTCAAAGAAATTAGGTCCATCAGAAATGTGAGAAAACCTCTACTCCAAGAGCACAAAATAAAGTACCTAATCTCACAAAGATATGGTGAATATTTAAGGGGAAAGTGATGATGTGCAACATTAAAGTGAGCTTGATCATTTTTTTGTATAATTGAGTATTACCAATGTGATACACACATTCTAGATGGGTCAAAAGTGCATCAATACATGTAATGAGATTGAATTGGATTTGAGACCAAGAGCCATGTCAAGAATGGAAGTTATGTTCATAGTGCATGTTTTCAGGTTATTACAACAACACCCTAGACATGTTAGGGCCGCTGAATCTGGGTTTGGGCTAAAGTCATTTTTTGACTCATCCTAGTAAAAGAACAAATCTTCCAAGAAAGGGTGAATGAACTAGAAGGATGTGCAAATATTAATAGCTACAACCTTGGAGAAGTTTAAGGCTTCTCAGGTGACACAAGCTTCTCCAACAGTCATGGAACCTGTACAACGTCACATACCCATAGAGGGTATTGGGAGTAGTCCTTCAGACCCACAAGGCACAACTGAGATAAGAATCAATTTAAGTCAGTTTATGTATATATTGTGATAAAGTAATCCTTCAAATCTATATATGTGTCCATATGTAAATGTTATTTTTCATAAAATTTAAGGTACCTAGAAAATGCTATCTTGCCATCGATTATCCATACAATATCATGACAGACTACAAGGTTTTTCCAAATGCAGATATTATTCATGGTGTTCTCCTTCTTGGTGATCATGTTAGTGTGAATGTCATACATGTTGTTCTGACATGGAAAGAAATACCATTCCCATACGAGTACCCCGATGCCACGATAGTCGAAGAGGAAGAAGGCCTGTTTACTAGGTGGCCCAAAATAACTCATCGTATTGGTTGAGGTATGAGAAATTCTATATTGAATTCATATAGAATCTAAAGCTAATATGACAATACATGCATGAGACCACAATTGATAAGCTCCCTAGGGTTCCAAAGCCTCTGCCCCCATATTTTATTCCACATGAGTTGTTTGCCTCCTTTGGCCCTAACTTCTAGGCATTGACAAAATTGTTAGACAATCTTAAACAATCATATACCATGCTGATCGATCTTCAAGAGGAGGTCATAGGTATGGATTGTGAAACTATTATAGTGTTGATAGATGTTTTTGAGCTATTTCAATATCATTGGCTGAACACATCAGTGAATAAACTTTGGATACAATGCGTCTGAATACCTTGTCATATGCACATATTACGTGATGTTGTACATTCAAACAATTCTCACACATGTAGTAGAGATCAAATGTATATAGAGTAATTTTATTAGTCTTGGATCATAATTAATGAAGTAGTCTCATTTGATAATACAAATAATCAATTGTAATTAGAGTTATGTCTCATTCGATTTACAATTTTTTGACACTACTAAAGCTTATACATTGGGGGTGACTGAATGACCTATGTGAATAGTGGGCAGAATGCTTCATCAAACATGTGAACTTATTAGATAACTAGGAGGGTTGACTGATATTTTATTGTTCAAACTTTGATGCCAATATTTTGTTTTTATATTATTATAAATTTTGGACCTAAACTCTATGGAAGCTAATGTGTATATGTATTCATGCATATGTATGTGTGAATTGAATGTGAAGTGCAGGAGGAGGATAATGATGTGTATTTGTGCATATGTATGAAATGGAATGTGGTTGAGAAATGAATTAGTTGTTCTATGGTTTCATGCATATGTGTGTGCATTTGAAGTGAAAAATGGATAGAATGTTGAGGTTTTCTGCCTGTTTGCTCATATTATATTAAATACATATGTGTATTTGTATATATATCTTTCTTATTATAGGTTTGATAGTCTTTTGTTAAGCTGCAATGCTTGTAGAGGTCTGCAGTTCTGATAAACTTTCAATTCTGATGAACTGCAAGCAACTAGCAATCAGACAGTAGGTCTATAGACTTGGTATATAAAAAAGACATTTCTCATTGGTTATTTTAAAATAACTGACTACATATACATAGTAAGCCAATTACTTGTAGAAAACTAATGCAATATCCCTTAACTTCTACTTTTTATTCACTAATAAAACTAACAAAAACCAATTACTCATCGATTATTTCTCATTCCATAACTTATGAGGAATGGTCAAGGGAAACCATTTTAACTACATAATTAGCATTACGTCTATGGTTATATTTTAAATAATTGATGAGGAAAGGTCAAGGGAAACCACACTTTCTTCACACTGCTATGTGTTATGTCATTAGTTTGTAACATGGAACTGACGATATATATGTATGTCGTCAGTTAATTTTTTCTAGAATGACTGACAACCTATGTTTTGAGTTTTAGTGTCACCCACTTATTTTTCAGTTTAAAACTAAAGTCATATGTCTAAAATAATCGATAAGATATCCCATTTCTGTACTAGTGAATTGGTAAAAGTTGCCCACCTAAATAGTCAGGTTGTGGGCGATCATCCGAAGCTGACTCATGATTTGATGAAATATGGATCTTGTCTCACTAAAAGGTTGTATACTGTAATATTCAAAATTCACAGTGAGGTCTTCAATTTGAATAAAATAATGGGAGTGATAATTAATTATAGGCCTAATTTATATTATCAATGTTATCAAATCAAATTAAAAGTGTTTTGACAAAGTGCAAATTTTACTTCGGTAGAAATAAATGGAAACACACTATCATTGCGATCAATCCCTGAGAAGGAAAAACTAAACAAGATAGACTTACATAACTGGTTCATGACTTTGAGAAACATTCTCACTCGTGAGCGCAAGCTCTATGTCCTTGAGACACTGGTGCTAGAAGAACCAACTCAAAATGCACCTAAGGCTGAAATTGATGCTTACTTGAAGCATGCTAATGATGTTGTGGATATAAAAATCTTATGCTGATTTGTATAAACTATGAGTTGCATACACATCATGAAAACATGGACATTCTTGAGGTGGTAACACATCTTAAGAATCTTGTAAAATAAGAAAGGTATAATGTCTTCAAAGCATTGTTTGAGTGACTGATAGAGGGAGATCCAGTAGAGCCCCATGTGCTCAATATGATTGGATATCTGGAACATCTAGAAGGACTAAGATTTATGTTGGGTCATGATTTGACCACATATATCATTCTAGAGTCATTGCCTAAATCATATAGCCATCTCATCGAGTGCTATCACTTGATTTACTTGGCTAAACTGCTCTCTAAATTTCTTAGCATGTTGATTAATTTTGAAGCATGAATGAGGAAGGAAAAATCTATGAAGGTGATCAACGGAAGGGAGTCCAAGGAAAAAGGCAAGGACAAGATGAGTTCTGAGGCTAAATTGGAGTCCAAGTATTCTCACTCAAGATAAGGAGAAGGGTAAGTACAAAAGGAATTTGCCCTTTCCTCTTAAAAGGACTGAAGAAGATGAAGCAAGGGATAGAGATCTCTATGTCAGGTATATACATAATTGAGATTAACTTTGCTACTTCTTCATCTTGGGTACTTGATACTGTTGGTATGTATGCCCTGAGAGCCAATCATGGGATGATTGGTGGGATACATTAAGATTGATTTGATAAACATCAAAGGCAAGCTTCCAATTCTTTCTGGTTCAGTCATATGAGATAGTGATAGAACAGATTGAATGTCTAGAGAATGACAGTACTCAATGATGTATGCTTTCAGGTTGAGGACCTGAACGATGAGATCATACGGATGCTAAGAGTTTGTACATTCTTGTTATGTCCCTAGTCGGATGTCATTTTGGAAGGTAGATAGACAACAATGACACACAAGACTAGATTGTGGTGTTGGTTGATGACAGAATCTCATTAGTCATGATATAGAGATATCAAACCAAACACTTAGGTGCTTGTTAGAGAACAAGTGTACCGGACAGACCCACCATGAGTTTGACACATGGAACCATAAGATGGTAGTCACAGTCAGTACTCACAGTGATGGTGGTGAGTGTGATTCTTAGACCTGAAATCACTACACTCAACACATGTCGTGGGGCACACTTTGACATCATCAAACGCAGTCCTGAAACATGGGTTGTTATAAAGGTGATGATTGGGTGGCTTTGACACATGGGGCTTTTGAGGGGTGAGTGATAGATATGGGATTTGTCCCTCCTGAGGGAGTTTGATATCCAAGGCCACTTGATGAGTAGGATTGAGATAGGCGTGCGCACGCATGTGTGAATCAATATGTGATATTGATGTCATACATATCTCCTTCAATCTACTCTGAGATCAAGAAAGTGAATGAACGTTGACAGGATGACTGTTCCATGCCTTGAGTTCATTCGGGATATCAGTGACAAAGGAATTATACATTCACTGTAACACCATTCATGGATTGTAGGATGAAAGTTGTTCTCCAACTTTCTACTTTCACTTGGGTAGCACTGATGTGTGACTAGGCACCGCTCTTTGCTTGTGAAGTCATAAGTGTTATGGACTTTCACTGCCAATGTGAAATGGACCTGCAGGGTCACACACATAGGATTTAACCTGGAAGAGGAGTTTTGTCCACAAAGCAATGTTTAGATTGATTACTAAAGGAGTTTAGTAGTTCAATTAAACACTCAATCAGTTGATAGCTCAATATCATATGGTTCAAGGTGTTGGACGCATTGATTGGAGTATCGGATTGATTGAAATCGCAATTGACTGATTTTGCCCAACCTGTGCTCCCAACCGATCGGCTCATGTGATGAACCGGTCGACTGAGGTTGCTGAACCGGTCGGCTGGAGTGTCCAGGACGATTGGCTCATGCCCAGGTTGAAACGACCGGTTCAAGGGTTGAACCGATCGGCTCAACTGGTGCAACCGACCAGTTGGGAAAAGTCATGTCGGCAAGAATTTTCCTTTGGTTTCAAATTGCCCAATTCGATTGGGAATAACATTGGTATACGATACCAATTGAGAACAAAACAAGGAAAGTCTTTAGGACCATGAACCGATTGGTTCAGGGCACCAACCGATCGGTTGGAGTGCCCCAAACGATCGGCTCAGGTCCAACCGATCGGCTCAATGGCCGAACCGATCGGTTCAGTTGTGAACCGATCATTTCAAGTTGCGAACCGGTTGCTTTTTGTGGAAAATTCTCGAACCCTTCTACTCCTGCTTTAGTCCCGTATTTCCAGGCACAGAGAACCCTTTCCCATGACCCGCCTATATATAGGGGTATTGGGGGCTTCTCAAAGTACAACTCAATGCAAGCCGGTTGCTTTGCGAAGTTGTCGTTCTCTCTGGTTTTGGTAACCGTGAGAGATCCCGAGCAAGTGCTTCCCGCAAAAGGGAGGTGCAGCAAGGGAAGGACAACTGCAGTTGCAACTGGTAGCAGGAGAGTGTGTTGGCGACTAGTACGTCAACAGGAGGGTGTGACTCCTTCCACTTCCTTGTGGGACAAGGAGAGTGGAGTTCCAGGTGGTCTGTGTGGACTACTACAGAGGCGGGAGGACACTGCCGCTTAGGAGGACAACTGTCATCCGACAGTCCGGTAGGAGGAGGAGTCGTCAGTCCCGGTGCAACCAGGAGCTGCACATACACCGTCCAAGACCGGAGTTGAAGACCGCGCAAGGCGCGAGGTATTGTCGCCGAGCAAGCCTCGGGACAAGGTATGATTCCACAAACCATCCTTTCCTATTATATAGACGTAGACGCATTTCCTCGGTATGGGTTGGGGAGAAAATTTTTGTTTCCGCTGCCTTCTCTATCTCCCCTAAAACCCTACAGTGGTATCAGAGCCACGTCAACTGCTCTATATTTTAGGAATATCGATATGATCGATTTTGGTTTGTCGCCTTTATTTATTGCATGCGATGCGAATAAAATTGGCTTTATGCATGTCCAATCCTAAATCCACAAATCCCAAATTACATATATGATATGTATTATTAATGCACTCGATACACGTCACCCTTAAACGAGTTTTGTGGTGGATGTGTGTAGCATGATTATGGCCTATAAACCCCTATCTGTGTGTGGTTGTTTGTGGTTGCTTGCATCTCGGTCTGCGCACCGATCTTCCCTCTCTTATTCCTGATGTAACTCGAAATAATTCAAGATTCTTTCCTACCTTTGCTCCCCCCGAATGTAACTCAGGGTTTCCCTTTTTTTAAAGCAATGTAATAATAGGATAGATTTTATTTCCTGTTATGTCGAAGACCGGTGGACATCAAGAAGACAGCTGAGACGATCGGTTCAAGGCGTGAACCGATCGGTTGATGTTCCAGACGGTCGGTTCAAGGAGTGAACCGATCGGTTGATGACCGGTTCGAGGAGCGAGACGAGCGGGTGGCGGACATGACGAGATGCACGACGAACAGGAGAACAGATCAGTTGGAGGATCCAACCGATCGGCTGGTGGCACCCAGACGACCGGCTGGAGAGTACAGATCATTCATGAGATGAGTTGATCAACTCGGAAGGCAAGGCACAGAGTTCATCTTGTACAGGTTGCATGTGATGTAGACCTAGATGACCGTGATTCCTCTTGGCTCGAGGAATCACATTAGGATGGCCATAATCATCACTTTTTATCGTTTGTGCATGTTTTCTGTGGGATATAGCATGTATATGATACGTACTATGTATTGTGGTGATTGGATATGTATATGTATATAAAAACCAAATCCCTCATTAAAATATTAAGTCTTACATGCCTTCCATTAGAGGCACACATGAAAAGCTCGATCGACCAAGCGTAGGTTACGCCAAAGCGTGGTGCGCCGTCTATCTTGTGGAAGTGTGAAGGGTAGACATGTAGGTTCTGCCAAAGCAGGGTGCATGTTTACCGTGTCAGCTTTTGGGTTAGACTTAACTGGTGATTCTTAGAGCGTCTAAGCCCAGAGGCAAGGAATGTTCATGTCAAGGAGTTGTGCATGTTCATTCAACAAGAGTTGCATATGATGCAATTGGCAAAAGTTGCCTACCTGAGAGATCTAAGTTGTGGGCGATCAGCCAAAGCTGACTCATGACTTAGAGGATTTCAGGATCTTGCCCACTAGAAGGTTGTACGCTGCAATCTTCCGAATTGATGGTGAGGGCTATCAATTTGAAGTAAAATAGTGGGAGCGATAATTAATTAAAGGCCTAATTTTATCGTCAACTTTTCAAATCAATCAAACAAGTCAAAAGGAGTTTTGGACTTAAAATTGCATATATTTCCTTTTTGTTAATATAAATGGTTAATCAACAAATCACTTTATTTGCGATCGGTCTTTGAGACCAACAAATTAAATGGGAATAATTCCACGATTGGTTAGGATGATGAGAAGTGTTCTCAGTCAAAGAGTGAAAGCTCTAAGTCCTAGTTATACCAGAACCAGATGAACTCGATCCCAACACATCAATGGCTGAAAGTATGCTTATGGAAGCATACCGAGGATGACATTGATGATGAGTGCTTGATGTTGTGTTCTCTGAACTATGAGTTGCAGAGACAACATGAGACATGTGATGTCTCCAAGACACTATCCTAGTATGTCATGACAGAAGGAGATCCAGTAAGGGATTCACACACTCAATATGATTGGGTATGTGGAAAACCTGACTGAGAAGGATTCCCTCTAAGCCAAGGGTTGGCTATTGGTATGATACTGCAAATGTTGCAAGAATCACACAATTCATGATAAGCTACAACATGAACAATTTCGACAAACGTTGACAGAGTTGTTGGACATGTTGAGGATAGTAGAGGCAAAGATGAAGAAATACAAACCATAATCTTTGATGTGATCAAAGAGAAAGGTAAGTCTTAAGGGAAAGGATAAGGGCAAAGCAAAGAAGTGTTCTATTGCTAGCTGACAATCCAAGCTGTCTTCTGCCTCAAGGCACATGGGGAAAGGGTGTATGAGGGAATTTCCCTCTATATCTGGAAGTACAAAAGAAGATGAAGGAGGGGATGGAGATCTCCACCTAAGGTATCATGAAATGAACCGCTTCTTTATCCGAGGTATATGATACCAAGATATGGATATGTCATATATGATATGCAATATTCGCAAAGAAGTGATGGCCTTTGTGAAAGGACCAAGAAAGAAGTACCCATCATTGGAGCAAGTGTTGCGGCCATAGACAGGAGTATCTTTCAGTTTATTTCAGCCTAAAGGGCACGGAATAGAGTTGAGAATTGCTATTTCATATATTGCCAATAGATAGAAACACTTTATTATTGCATATTGTATGACAATGATGGCAATTAATAAAGTTGATGTTTCAATCTTAAAGATATGATCTTTGTGGCAATGCCTTGTTTATCTTGTGATACATGGTATGCATAAGATAAAATGATACCTAAAGTTATTGATAACTCAAACAATCAAATTAGCATCAATCATGAGAAATTCATTTCTAGTTTTCATATGATGGATAAACCTAAACTCTTTTGGTTAGAGAACCATTAAGAGACATGAATATCTTGGACATGATTGATCAATCTTCACTAAAGGTAGTGGGAGAGTGATTATCCTATTAGGTATAATACATGTGATGTATTTACATACCTATTGGAGCGAATGCTAATACTTCAAATGGTGTTTAGAGAAATACCAATATGAATATCTTGAAGTGTTCAAGATTATCATAGATGAAGTACAAATTTGGTAAATTCTTAATTCTTGATAAGATCAATGAATGAAACACTTGAACCAAATGTTTGAGATCCTTACGAGTGATTATGATAATGTATCATAGTGAACTCATGATTAAGGCATGGTGATGTCTAAATCAAGAAGGAATCATACTCTAAGGAGTTAGAGAATGATTATCAAATAACTGAATTCTTCTTAATAAAAGGATACCCCACACTAATAAAGGACATTAAGAATCACAAGGAGTTGTGAATTCTTATATTCTTGACAGATACACCTCAATTATCTATGTGATGAGTTGTTCATATGATGAGTCAACTATCTAGATGAATATGAGGAATCGGATTTTGAGTTATGGTATAAAACCATTACATCTTAAATGACATCCGTGTGAACCATAAGGTATGACCTTGATGGTAGCACTCATTGGATCATATCCATAAGTGCAAATAAGTCTTAAGTGTTAAGACACATGGATAACATTTTGAGAAGGATGATGCTTGTTGATTGCAACTTAATGACTAAGACATTTGGCATATGGATACTAAAACCGCATTCCTTTGAGGAATAAAATCAGGATGTGTACGTGACACAACCTATAAGGTTTATGAATCCATTAATGCAAATGAAGTCTATAAGTTACAATGGACTAATCAATGTGATTGATTGAGTACAAGCAACTCAAAATTGGATCTTTACTTTGATGATATAGTCAAAGGGTTTGACTGATATGTCAAAGATAAAGACGGAATCTGTGATTTAGTGGGAGCGTATTCACATTCCACATATTGATGTGAAATGGAATTGTTCTAGAATGGAAATCCAAAAGTGGAAATTATCTTTAAGGAAGATAGAGATGTTTCCTATATGATAGGAATAGAGATCTATAGAGATAGTTTTCGATAAATCTCTTGACCTGGAAAAGAGAAAGCATACATTGGCAATCGGTACTGAAGGGTTCAGTATGCACAGATTCAGTGGGAGAAAACTTGTCCAAATTATATGGATATTAGTATCCCAAGGCCAAGTGTCCAATTCTTATGAAGAATGGGAACACTAAGAATAGATATGGATCTATCATGTATGTAATCATCCCATTGTCTTGCATGTGTGACATGGCAAGAATAAAATGCATTCATCATCTTGTATGTAGGACATGGCAATATGATGTGCTCATCCTGATAACTCGTATGTAGGACATGATGAGTGGATGTATGTCTACTTCCAGTAAGGGTTACTGGAATACCATAAGAACTTGATAAGTACTTGGGAAGTACTAGTTCTATGGAGATAAGGAAGAGTTCGATGTAAAGAGTTACATTGATGCGAACTTCTGAAAGGACAGAAAATTAATCGCAAAATATACATAGGATGTATAAAAGTGAAAGTTTGTTGATAATTGGAAGTGTTCCAATAAAACCATTTAAAAGGGAAATGCCGAGTATCTGTGTGTTAGAGAACAGCAGTGGATACTATATGGATCTAAAAGTTCATGAGATGAACTTATATTCCACTCATTGATGACAAGTCTGGAATCCTTGATCATGCAATGTGGCTAAAGGTTAGCAATGGAATACTAGATCGCATATTACGACAACTCCATCTCATACGTGCGACGTACAGCGAAGAGATGAGAGACATGCAATTTATACTGACTTTGGCAAGGTGTTGCCATTACTCACTACGTTGGCACTAGAGCACAGTGACATGTGGGACATGTTTGAAGATCACTATGAATATGATTCAAGAGTGATTGGCTCGCAGTGCAAGTGGGAGTCTGTTGGTATGTATGCCCTGAGAGCCAATCATGGGATGATTGGTGGGATACATTAAGATTGATTTGATAAACATCAAAGGCAAGCTTCCAATTCTTTCTGGTTCAGTCATATGAGATAGTGATAGAACAAATTGAATGTCTAGAGAATGACAGTACTCAATGACGTATGCTTTTAGGTTGAGGACCTGAACGATGAGATCATACAGATGCTAAGAGTTTGTACATTCTTGTTATGTCCCTAGTCGGATGTCATTGTGGAAGGTAGATAGACAACAATGACACACAAGACTAGATTGTGGTGTTGGTTGATGACAAAATCTCATTAGTCATGATATAGAGATATCAAACCAAACACTTAGGTACTTGTTAGATAACAAGTGTACCGGACAGACCCACCGTGAGTTTGACACATGGAACCATAAGATGGTAGTCACAGTCAGTACTCACAATGATGGTGGCGAGTGTGATTCTTAGACCTGAAATCACTGCACTCAACACATGTCGTTGGGCACACTTTGACATCATCAAACGCAGTCCTGAAACATGGGTTGTTATAAAGGTGATGATTGGGTGGCTTTGACACATGGGGCTTTTGAGGGGTGAGTGATAGATATGGAATTTGTCCCTCCTGAGGGAGTTTGATATCCAAGGCCACTTGATGAGTAGGATTGAGATAGGCGTGCGTACGCATGTGTGAATCAGTATGTGATATTGATGTCATACATATCTCCTTCAATCTACTCTGAGATTAAGAAAGTGAATGAACGTTGACAGGATGACTGTTCCATGCCTTGAGTTCATTCGGGATATTAGTGACAAAGGAATTATACATTCACTGTAACACCATTCACGGATTGTAGGATGAAAGTTGTTCTCCAACTTTCTACTTTCACTTGGGTAGCACTGATGTGTGACTAGGCACCGCTCTTTGCTTGTGAAGTCATAAGTGTTATGGACTTTCACTGCCAATGTGAAATGGACCTGCAGGGTCACACACATAGGATTTAACCTGGAAGAGGAGTTTTGTCCACAAAGCAATGTTTAGATTGATTACTAAAGGAGTTTAGTAGTTCAATTAAACACTCAATCAGTTGATAGATCAATATCATATGGTTCAAGGTGCTGGACGCATTGATTGGAGTATCAGATTGATTGAAATCGCAATTGACTGATTTTGCCCAACATGTGCTCCCAACCGATCGGCTCATGTGATGAACCGGTCGGCTGAGGTTGCTGAACCGGTCGGCTGGAGTGTCCAGGCCGATTGGCTCATGCCCAGGTTGAAACGACCGGTTCAAGGGTTGAACCGATCGGCTCAACTGGTGCAACTGACTAGTTGGGAAAAGTCATGTCGGCAAGAATTTTCCTTTGGTTTCAAATTGCCCAATTCGATTGGGAATAACATTGGTATACGATACCAATTTAGAACGAAACAAGGAAAGTCTTTAGGACCATGAACCGATCGGTTCAGGGCACCAACCGATCGGTTGGAGTGCCCCAAACGATCGGCTCAGGTCCAACCGATCGGCTCAATGGCCGAACCGATCGGTTCAGTTGTGAACCGATCATTTCAAGTTGCGAATCGGTTGCTTTTTGTGGAAAATTCTCGAACCCTTCTACTCCTGCTTTAGTCCCGTATTGCCGGGCACAGAGAACCCTGTCCCATGACCCTCCTATATATATAGGGGTATTGGGGGCTTCTCAAAGTACAACTCAATGCAAGCCTGTTGCTTTGCGAAGTTGTCGTTCACTCTGGTTTTGGTAACCGTGAGAGATCCCGAGTAAGTACTTCCCGTAAAAGGGAGGTGCAACAAGGGAAGGACAACTCCAGTTGCAACTGGTAGCAGGAGAGTGTGTTGGCGACTAGTACGTCAACAGGAGGGTGCGACTCCTTCCACTTCCTTGTGGGACAAGGAGAGTGGAGTTCCAGGTGGTCCGTGTGGACTACTACAGAGGTGGGAGGACACTGCCGCTTAGGAGGACAACTGTCATCCGACAGTCCGGTAGGAGGAGGAGTCGTCAGTCCCGGTGCGACCAGGAGCTGCACAGACACCGTCCAAGACCAGAGTTGAAGACCGTGCAAGGCGCGAGGTATTGTCACCGAGCAAGCCTTGGGACAAGGTATGATTCCACAAACCATCCTTTCCTATTATATAGACGTTGACGCGTTTCCTCGGTATGGGTTGGGGAGAAAATTTTTGTTTCCGCTGCCTTCTCTGTCTCTCCTAAAATCCTACAGATACTTGATGTGTATCTCACATTTTCTCAAATGTGAAGGATCTGAAAGTAAGTAGACCTTTACTGAAAGGTGAGGTTGAACTACACGTTGATAAGGAGCAAGAATTGCTGCCAGTGCAGTTGGATCCTATTTGTTATCTCTACCAAGGGGCTTGCAATAGAGTTAGAGAACTGCAATTACATACCCGCCATTAATAGGAACATCATATATGTATCTTGTATGGATAAGAATGGATTTGAATTTCTTATAAAGAATAGTCGATGTTCTATTAGTAAAGATGGAAGCTTTTATGGCAGTGCCCCAATGTATTATGGTCTATACTTGTTAAATTTAGAGACAAGCATGTATAACATCAATACCAAAAGACTAAAACTCGACAACTCAAACCAAATATACCTTTTGCATTTTTGTCTAGGGAACATAAATGAGAAACACATTTCTAAACTCCATAATGATGGTTATCTAGAGTCTTTTGATTTCAAATCAATAGAGGCATGTGAATCTTTTTTGTTGGGAAAGATGAAAAAAACTCATTTCACTGGAAATAGTGAGAGAGCTAGTGATCTATTAGGACTCATACATACTGATGTATGTGGCCCTTTTAGAACAAATGCTAGAGGTGGTTACCAATACTTCGTTACGTTTATAGATGACTACAGTAGGTATATCTTTGTATAATTGATGAAACATAAGTCACAAACCCTTAAAAAGTTTAAGGATTTCATGAATGAAGTACATAACAAACTTGGTAAAAGTATTAAAGCACTTCATTATGATCGAGGTAGAGAATACTTAAAGCTAAGAGTTTGAGAACCTTTTGTGAGACTGTGGTATCATATAGTAATGGACCCACCTAGAAAACAAAAGCATAATGATGTATTAGAAAGAAGGAATCACACATTACTAGATATGGTGGGATCAATGATGTGTTTTTCTAGTCTTTAAATCCTTCTGGGGATGTTTTCTAGAAACCACAACGTTTACACTTAACCACATACCATCTAAATTGGTTTAAAATACACCATATGAGATATGGACTGGGAAGCATCCCAAAATGTCTTTAATGAAAATTTGTGGGTGTGAAGCTTGTGGGAGGAAAATGTTCCCTGAAAAGCTTGTCCATAGATCAGATAAATATTACTTTGTTCAATTTTCCAAGGAAACCAGGGGATACTACTTGTATAACCCATCTAACAATAAAGTGTTTGTTTCTAGGGATGCTACATTCCTATAATAGGAATTTATTTCCAAAGGAATTAGTGGGAGGAAAGTAGAACTCAAAGAGATTAGAGACTCCAAACAAAAAACATTGAACATGTATAGGTACAGAAGGAACAAGGAGACTCAAAGACTATTTTGGAATCTCAAGTTCCTCATATAATGCAATAACCTTGTAGATCTAGTAGGAAATGCCTTGAGCCTCAAAGATTTGGTTATCTTGTGACTCTAGAAGGCAGTGAGTGGGTCATAGATGATGAGCCCACAACCTGCATAGAGGATACTAATGAACTAGAGTCTAAGATATGGCTTGAGCCCATGAGATATGATATGGAATCCATGTACATCAACTAGGTAGGTCCTTGATGGATTCACCTAAAGGGGTAAAACCCATAGGGTGGAAGTGGGCCATAAAGAAGAATACCGACATGGATGGTAATGAAGAAACCTATAACACATCTTGGTTACAGAATGTTTCAAACAAGTTCAAGGTGTTGACTATGATGAAACTTTTTCACCAGTTACCATGATTAAGTCCACCAGGATCATGCTTGCCATTATAGCTTATCATGACTATGGAATTTTGTCAGTGTTTGTGATAAATGTATATTCATCTCTTTTATTTGTATATTTTTTATATTTTTTTAGGATTGTTTTGTCATTTATTCTCTTAATTTCATAACTAGTTTTGTTATTTTATATTTTTCTCTTTAATTGGAGTTTTAATTCCATTTTCTTGGGTTTTGTAGGAAAATCACACAATTTGCAGCAGTCCAGAAATTCGTATATACCCTCCACCAAAAGTGACGTAACTCTTACATTCAAACTCCAAATTGAGTGTATAAGTATTCATTGGAAAGGGAATTTAATTTCCTAAAAGAAAATCCTATTATTTGGACCGCTTTTGTGCGTTTCACGAGAGATAAATATATTCGAAGTCACTGCTGCGAAAATCTGCATTAAAAGAGTTACATGGTCAAGATAATTAAAGACAATCAACTTTCGATTTGACCAGATCCAGAAAATTCAAAAAGCATTTTCCCTCACTTTTTTCCCTCTTTTTTGAGGGCAGCCTACCCCCTCCTCCTCCTATAAAAGGAGGGACTCTCCACTTGTAAAGGCATTCCATTCGTCATCCCATTTCATACAATTTTTAGTTGTAGACCACATCTTGTATAATGTTGGATTTCATTTTAGTTTGTGTTTCTTCCGGTCTTGTTATGTCTGAGTAAACTTCTCTGGGAAATGGGAGTAGCCCCTTAGCCCAGTTCTATTCAATATAATCAATTATATTTCTCCATCGAACAAATGTCTTCTCTCTGTTTCTTATGGTTATTTGGATGATCCGATATATTCTTATGGAGTGATATGACCGTGGATCTCTGTAAGAACGAAACAATAGTCCCTTAATTGCGATTATCATCTTTTCATCTATTTAACCTTATTCTTGTTATAATTCTTGGTGACGCGACCACCTGAGCCTTGGGTTTGAACGCCGGTTTGAATTCACATGCTTTTTGATATGACCGTGGATAATGGCATGTTGGACGGTTGGGCAATGATCCGTGAACGCCGGGACCAACGGGTTCACGGGAAGTCCGACCCTTGTGAGTTTGTCTGTAAGGGCATGTAACCACAAGGTCCTAATTTGATCTTTGGAGTTTAAAATTTGATTAGTTGAATAGCAACTTGGTTTTGGTGGTGATCTTCCGGACCCCAGATCTTTATTTCTTGATTAGTTAAACTTTATTTCAGCACTTTTATTTTTGTTCTTAGTATTAACAACTCTCTCAAATCGGGATTTAATTCTTGTACTTCAATCAGATTTGGATTTCGACTTTTCTTTTCCGCCGTCCCTTGGATCGATACCTATCTATACTAAGTTGACTTGTTGTTCGCAACAAGTTGACAACCGGGTTAGAAGGTTAAACTCTAAGACATTTCCTAGTGATTGTTGCGTGTACAACGACGCACATCATTTTGGCGCCGTTGCCGGGGACGGCACAGTTGTTTTTCAGATCTGGTTGCTTGTATATCTTGTATATTCCTTGTTCATATTCTCTAACTTTCATAACTTTAGTCTTTTTTATAATTTCTTTTAGATTTTTGTAATTTTCTTTTTACCTTCCGAGCACAATTCCGGAAGTGTATCTCCTCTTTCTGCTGAGTTTTCATTCTAGCAGTACTGCTTTCTAGTTATTTTTTAGTATTTTAGTTTATTTCATAATTTTTTTATTTATAATTTTTTCTCTTTGGAATTTTTGACTAACCTCTTATCTCGTAATCTTTCTTCTCTCATTCATTGATTGACATATCTTTTAGGTACCTTTCCTTTCAAATGGAGTGGGCCTCCCAATATCCACCAGAATGCTATTATTGTGGTAAATGCCACCACACATCTCTTGCATGTCCAACTTTATCCCATAACACCCCTCTTTATGAGCCCTTTCATCCTGGCGGGTACAATGCAAATCCTTATTTTTCTGAAAATCATTATGGGGAACCTTGCTATCCGTATTCTAATGGGGGATATGATCAACAAAATTTTGTGGGGTGTAACCAACACAACCTTGGGGGTTATGAACATGTTTATGAAACCCAATGTAATCCTCAACAAGAAGAGAAAATTAAGTCCCTAGAGAATATGGCAGCAAAACTCCTAACTAGCCAAACCTTATTGGCCCCCTTAGTAGAAGCCCAAACCCAAAATATAGATTGTTCAAATATATTTCCTCATGAATTGGTGACACCTTATAATATTGAATCTTCCTTCCAAGATGGACGCAATGGAAATTACAATCCACCATCTTCTGGAGATTATTATGAGGAGCAATGCCACCCAAAACAATATGAGGAGTACTATGACCAAGGACACTATGGGGAGTGTGGCGAGGATGACCAAAATTTTGGGGTGTATAAATCCTATGGTGAAATGCAAATTGATCTTGAACTGGAAGAGAGACTTAAGGACCTAGAAAAGAGGGTAGCCGAAGCACAAGTAAAACTTGAATCTAGTCAAGCCATGTTAGCTACCTTTCTAGAGGGTCAATCACAAACTCCCCCTATAGAGATTGAGCAACCCAATATGGTTCTTCCTGATAATGACGATGATGATCCTTATTTTGTGTCATATATGTCAGATCCTGAAGAAATAGAACAAACCATGAAGACATACTTTGTGTGTGATGAGGACGTTGGTATCCCTATCTTTCCTTTAGAGACTCTATTACTTGAATATGAAATGTCAAAGCAGGAGAGTCATTCTAAAGATCCAACAACTCCTCCCATCCTCAACATAAATCTGAATGATACCATAGACCAATACCCTTCTTTTGAGTCTATTTTGGATAATGAGAATCTAACCCCCTTTATGATTCTTCCCGAGCCGTCACAGCCAATTTTCATCCCACACATGGCTGATCTAGAAGGGGAGATACCACCGTTGGAAGAAGCCCACACACCCCGTTCTATTTTTTGTAAGGAAGTCGTCCTCATCCCTCCTAAATCCTTGGGGACCCCTTGTACAAAAGAATTAGAGCCATATGTTATATCAACAATGAAACCTACCAAACCCAATGTTGATGACATTATTTTTGAGGAGAAGCAAAACAATTTTGTAAATAATTTAAAATCTTTTGCATCACCATCAATTCTCTCATATGCAGGTCGTTATGATGGTGGAAAACCTGAGCCAAATCCTCCACTCTATCCTGCTCTAGCGACTTTACTGGTTGGGTACCCACCAAACTCCCCAAATCCACATCCATCTTCAACACTTCCCCTTCTATTGATGGAAGATCTTTGGATCCTATTGGAGGGAATGTGAGGTGAAAGAAAATATGAGCACCCCACTAATCTTCTACAATTACCCTATCATAGGGTATACTATGAAGCTCCTCAGATAAAGGTCCCAGCCCTCATACACATCCCCTTCAACTGGACATTTTTTGAGCTACCAGGGCCACCTGGAGATCCTCGCTCTTCTCTTCCCTCCATCTCGGATTTTGATTTTGCTCGGGACGAGAAAAAATCTAAGTCCGGGGTGGAGGTGGGTGGTATGTTTCTGTTCCACCCCCTTATCTTTTTTTTTATTTTTTTATTCTGCATTATTTCTACTTTTTTTTGTTTTGCATATAGTTGCATTGTGCATGACCATTATCTAGTCGGCCATGTTTTTATTTCTTTTGATACAAAATGGCCTTTATCTAGTCGGCCAATATGAATATATATTTATCATTGTACCCCTTTGAATTAGTAAATCTTTTGCAAAAATTGTTACAAATTGCCATGTCTGAAACCACCATGTCACCTAGGACCCCAAAATAACATCACTCCTTGGAAAAGTTGGCAAGCCGTATGGAATCAATCAAAACCAAACACAAATTTTCTCAAATTTTAAACTATTGATTAACTTGATATAAATCTTGTATAATGTGATTGAAATGAATTTTCTTTCGGATGTAATGACACTTTAAAAAAAAAAAGGATAAAATAAATGTGTGAAGTTATAAGCACAAGGACACCTTTTGTTTCCCCCTTATTTTCTTTCTAAAAAAGAGAAGCAAAGAATCACCACCAGACAAAAATTAAGTCTGGGGTGGCATGCTTCCCATATAAAAAAAATTTCCATACCCCACAAAGGGGCATACCATCAAAAGATGCCAAAAGTGCACATGAAAAAAATTGTGACCAATGTAGCCACAACTCCACAAATTTAAATCCCAAGTCGAATAGAGGAGGGATAAAAAAAAATTCACTTCCTTCTTTGTTTTCACACCCCCAAATTTCATCTTGTTCTTGTGCAACAACTCACATAAAAAAAAATACAATAATAAAAATGAGAGTGTCAAAGAAGAAGTAAGATGAAGCATGTTTTTCGACAAAATCTTGATTTAGAAACAAGATATGATATTTGTTTTTAATAGGGAATATAGAATTTTGTGTTTTGTGGTTTTAGGAGATTGGGTTGCTTGGCCAAATTTTGAGGTAAGGAATAAAGTGATGTTACAAGGGTGAGGATAGACATGTTGTTAGTATAAATTGGAATAATTTGTGATTTTATTTGTTTGAGGACAAACAAAGATTCAAGTCTGGGGTATTTTGATAAATGTATATTCATCTCTTTTATTTGTATATTTTTTATATTTGTTTAGGATTGTTTTGTCATTTATTCTCTTAATTTCATAATTAGTTTTGTTATTTTATATTTTTCTCTTTAATTGGAGTTTTAATTCCATTTTCTTGGGTTTTGTAGGAAAATCACACAATTTGCAGCAGTCCAGAAATTCGTATATACCCTCCACCAAAAGTGACGTAACTCTTACATTCAAACTCCAAATTGAGTGTATAAGTATTCATTGGAAATGGAATTCAATTTCCTAAAAGAAAATCCTATTATTTGGACCGCTTTTGTGCGTTTCACAGGAGATAAATATATTCGAAGTCACTGCTGCGAGAATCTGCATTAAAAGAGTTACATGGTCAAGATAATTAAAGACAATCAACTTTCGATTTGACCAGATCCAGAAAATTCAAAAAGCATTTTCCCTCTCTTTTTTCCCTCTTTTTTGATGGCATCCTACCCCCTCCTCCTCCTCCTATAAAAGGAGGGACTCTCCACTTGTAAAGGCATTCCATTCTTCATCCCATTTCATACAATTTTTAATTGTAGACCACATCTTGTATAATGTTGGATTTCATTTTAGTTTGTGTTTCTTCCGGTCTTGTTATGTCTGAGTAAAATTCTCTGGGAAATGAGAGTAGCCCCTTAGCCTGGTTCTATTCAATATAATCAATTATATTTCTCCATCGAACAAATGTCTTCTCTTTGTTTCTTATGGTTATTTGGATGATCCGATATATTCTTATGGAGTGATATGACCGTGGATCTCTGTAAGAACGAAACAATAGCCCCTTAATTGCGATTATCATCTTTTCATCTATTTAACCTTATTCTTGTTATAATCCTTGGTGACACGACCACCTGAGCCTTGGGTTTGAACGCCGGTTTGAATTCACATGCTTTTTGATATGACCGTGGATAATGGCATGTTGGACGGTTGGACAATGATCCGTGAACGCCGGGACCAACGGGTTCACGGGAAGTCCGACCCTTGTGAGTTTGTCTGTAAGGACATGTAACCACAAGGTCCTAATTTGATCTTTGGAGTTTAGAATTTGATTAGTTGAATAGCAACTTGGTTTTGGTGGTGATCTTCCGGACCCCAGATCTTTATTTCTTGATTAGTTAAACTTTATTTCAGCACTTTTATTTTTGTTCTTAGTATTAACAACTCTCTCAAATCGGGATTTAATTCTTGTACTTGCAATCGGATTTGGATTTCGACTTTTCTTTTCTGCCGTCCCTTGGATCGATACCTATCTATACTAAGTTGACTTGTTATTCGCAACAAGTTGACAACCAGGTTAGAAGGTTAAACTCTAAGACATTTTGTAGTGATTGTTGCGTGTACAACGACGCTCATCAGTTTTTTGAATCCACTTCCCTTAATGAGAATCTTATTAAGGATGTGCACATGACACATCTTAAGGTTTTATAAATCCAAAGGAAGCCAATAAAGTTTGTAATCTACAAAGGTCAATCTATGGATTGAAGCAAGCATCTCAGAGCTGCAATCATTGATTTGACAAGACAGTCAAAGAGTTTGGCTTTAGTCAAAATGAAGATGAACCTTATGTGTACAAGAAGGTTAGTGGAAGCATAATAATATTCCTCATATTGTATTTAGATGACATACTATTGATGGGAAATGACATCCCTACTTTAGAGATGGTAATGAACTAGATGGTAAGTACCTTCTCTATGAAGGATTTAGGAAACACATCCTATATCTTAGGAATCAAGATCAATAGAGATACATATAGAAGGCTTCTTGGCCTAAGCTAGAGTACATAGATTGACAAAGTGTTGAAGAGGTTCAACATGTAGGACTCAAACAAAGAGAATTTTCCCATGTATCATGGAATTAGTCTCTCTAAATCCCAATGTCCTAGTTCTTGTGAAGTATGGGAACACATGAGTAAGATTCCATATGCATCTGCAATTTGATCTATAATGTATGCAAAATTGTGCACTCATCCTGGTGTCTCGTATGCCTTGATCATGACAAGAATATATCAGTTAGATTATAATGAGAGTCACTAGATTTCCCCAAAAGAACATCCTTAAGTAATTTGACAAGAACTAAGGATCAGTTTCTTGTTTATGGTGGTGAAGAAGAGTTGGGTGTAAGGGGTTACACTGAACAAGCTTCCAAATTGACAAAGATGATTTTAAATTGCAATAAAGATTTGTGTTTTCCCACCAAAATGGAGCTGTAAGTCGGAAAATTTCCAAGAAAGATACAACCACTAATTCTATAATAGAGGCTGAGTATATTGCTGCATCTGTCTCAGAGCATAATTATATTCATCATATTATATTTAGATGACATACTATTGATGGGGAATGGCATCCCTACTTTAGAGATGGTAAAGAATTGGATGGTAAGTACCTTATCTATGAAGGATTTAGGCAAAGCGTCCTATATCTTAGTAATCAAGATCAATAGAGATACATATTGAAGGCTTCTCGGCCTAAGCTAGAGTACATAAATTAACAAAGTGCTGAAGAGGTTCAACATGTAGGATTCAAATAGAGGGAATTTACCCATGTATTATGGAATTAGTCTCTCTAAATCCTAATGTCCTAGTTCTTATGAAGTATGGGAACACATGAGTAAGATTCCATATGCATATGCAATTGGATCTATAATGCATGCAATGTTATGCACTCATCCTGCTGTCTCGTATGACTTGAGCATGACGATCATATATCAGTCAGATTATGGTGAGAGTCTTCCCTAAAGAAAATCCTTAAGTACTTGACAAGAACTAAGGATCAATTTCTTGTTTATGGTGGTGAGTAAGAGTTGGGTGTAAGGGGTTACACCGAACAAGCTTAAAAACTGACAAAGATGGTTGTCAATTGCAATAAAGATTTGTGTTTTGCCTCAACAATGGAGCTGTAAGTTGGAAAAGTTCCAAGAAAGAGACAATCACTAATTCTGTAATAGAGGCTGAGTATATTTATGCATCCATCTCAGAGCATAATTATATTCCACATATTGTATGTAGATGACATACTATTGATGGGGAATGACATCCCTACTTTAGAGATGGTAAAGAAATAGATGGTAAGTACCTTTTCTATGAAGGATTTAGGAAAAACATTCTATATCTTAGGAATCAAGATCAATAGAGATACATATAGAAGGCTTCTTGGCCTAAGCTAGAGTACATACATTGACAAAGTGCTGAAGAGGTTCAACATGTAGGACTCAAAAAGACGGAATTTGCACATGTATCATGGAATTAGTCTCTCTAAATCCCAATGTCCCAATACTTGTGAAGTATGGGAACACATGAGTAAGATTCCATACGCATTTGCAATTGGATCTATAATGTATGTAATATTATGCACTCATCCTGGTGTCTAGTATGCCTTGAGCATTACGAGCATATATCAGTTAGATTATGGTGAGAGTCACTAGGTTACACCAAGATTTAGTAGAGACTAATGCAATTGATATTGAAGAAGGGAAGGAGAATCATGATCCATCTCAGAGCCTCACTGACGTCTAAGTTTTAAAGGTCATCATCTCAATCATCTTATATTTGTTGTTTATGATAGATACTGTTACAACCCCAATTTTTGGGCTCTTTTTGGCGTGAAATGTAATTTCTCCTATTAAAGATATTTGAAAAAATAATGATATAATTTGTTTTGAATAAATGGATTTCATTTACAATAGCCTTGTTGAGTGTTTTGTGGGCTTTATTAGCTATTGGGCCCAATAACAAGGAAAAGACAAAAGAAACTCCATTATTAATAAGAAATGGAGAAAAGAAAGATGTATAAACCTCTAGAAGGCAAAAGAATATAATGCAAAAGTGGATTTCGTGCCTCTTGGGTTCCAAGGAGTCCAAAGTTACAAAGATAATGCAACAAGAAAAGAAAAGATCAATTAAATATTTCTTTATTAATAAAGAAATTGAAAACAATGATAAAATGTGGAAAGAGGTATAATTGAGTTATCCTTGGTGGATTTTTGTATCCATGAGGTTTTTAATATTATAAGGAATTCCAATAAGGAATATAACAAGAGAGATAAAGAGAAATCCTCAAAAAGAGATATTTTAATAAAGAAATAAGAAGGATAATGAGAAATAATGGATATAGATGCATCTAGAAGGATAATGAGTATCCACTAAAAAGGATTTCGAAATATTAGAGTTTCTTGGGGTCCAAGGAGCCCCAATGGAGAAAAATAAAGAGAAAATACCATTAATAAAAAATAAGAGGATGATGTGATGTATAATTAATATTTTTTGTGGCATTGTTAAAAAGGAGGTATTTTCTACTAAAAGAAAATATAAATTTCGTGCCAATGAATTAAAAGGCAAGTACAAAGAGAATAAAAGTGGTAATTTTCAAAATCCTAATATCTAAAGAATAAAGAATATCAATGAGTTTTTTTAGGAGAGAGAAGATTGCTTCTTCATGAAGGAATGTGGTTTCCTTTTTGGAAAGAGGCTTAGATCTCGTGGATGGGCATCCTAGGGCGTTGCTACACTCCCCTATATAAGGGGTAGAACCCTCGGCCGAGTCTAGAGAGATCCCATGCAGCCCTCTCTCTTCTTCTTGTTCTTTCCGTACAAACCCTAGCCAAGAGGGTGTAGTACTATCCCTGGAGCAACGAAGGGTTGTATTGTGGTCTTGATGGAGGAAGGAAGCTTCAACGACAACCCAAGGAGGATCAACTATTACCCCCGCCCTTGTCTTCGAGCAACCTCTGCCATAGGTCAGCAGAACTGTAGCAATCTGACAGCAACCACAGGCTGATCTCGCTTGGGAACGACCATCTTGGCCATGACTTGGAGGTGCCTCACATGCGCCAGGGTGCAGCGGAGCTGGGGCGGCCATTGACGGCGACCCCCGAGCCCTAAGGAGGAGAGGGCACACCCATGTTGTACACAGATCAGTAGATGTCGATGGCTAGGGATGGAGCCGAAGGTTGAAGACAACCTAGGGCCAGGTTGGACAAAATGCCCCTCCACTGGCTGAAGCGTCGACAACTTATGCAGGGACAAAACTATCTTTTCATTATGTTTTCAAACATCCAAGCAACGTTGCATGAGTAGGGATACATGGAAGCTTGCCATTGGTCCAAGTAAGTTAAGTTTACAAAAAATCATATATCATTATTGATAGCTCAGATCGATACATGTAAAATATGAAAGTTGATAAAAAACGAGAAGAATCCATTAAAAATAGTTTTATAAGATAAATCCTATTGCAATTTGAAAAGTAGTAGAAGTTATCAACTTTAATGCTTTAATGATTAAGAAACCCTATTTTGAAATGATTACTGTATTTAGTAAGGTTTAATGGATGCTTAAAGTTGATATTAGACTGTTTATTATAAAAAAGTACATTAAGAACACAAAGGATGGACTTTTCATGTAAATGGTTTGATTTAGAATTTCATGTGCATAAACGAGCTTTAATGGGCCTTGAAACCCTAATGTTAGTTATTGTGACTCCTAATGGCTTTAATTATTCAAATTCATGAATAAAGCTAGGATATGATGGTTCTAAGCTATTTCGAGTATACATGTTCCTAATTGTGGATAAATACCCTTAATATGGAATTTAGGGTTTTTCTAATGGATAAAGATGGAATTAATGATAAATAGAGTTAATATGTGAATTAGATCATAATGAACTATGAGTTGTTAATCTGGAAGGAACCAACGATGATAATTAGGCCTAACAATCTTGTCATGCATTAAAAGGATAAAAATGATAGTTTTAATGTAAATGAGCATAATGGACTTAATTGATGGTTAAGTATGCCTTTAATCTAAAATTAAGGTTATATGTTGTTAAAAGGTAACCTTAATATATTTCGTGAAGAATAGATGAGATAATTAGGGTTTGTGGGTAATTGTATAAAATTTGGGTTTAAAAGAGTAAAAATGAAGAGGAACCCTAATTGCAATAAAAACCCTAAAAGTGAACTAGAAACCCTAGGAAGCGAGAAAGGTTTAATAGATCTTGATGGCATGATAAATGATAGGAATTGTATGCATATTTTAGGATCTCTTTGTGTGCTTGCTTGCCTATTGGATTTCTTGCATTGATTGGATTAATTCTGTCTTGAATCAGCCTGACATGTATGTGGTTAATTATGGTTAATCAAATTAGTTTCCTAAGGGTTTTTCATATGGTTAATCACATTGAATGCAACCTATCAGTTTGGATGTTCGTACTTGCAAATTATAAAGTCACTATGATTATCACAATAGTAATATAAATGTGCATTCTCGCACCTACATGCCACCCTGATGGATGATGCAAAAAGGTCAAGCCCAGGAGGGAAGACCAATGGGCACCATGAGAGGTGACCCCAGACACCAAGCTCGGGAATGAGAAGGTGGTCTATGTTGCATGACTAATGGGCACTATGAGGGGTGACCCCATGCACCAAGCTCGGGATTTAGAAGGTGGCCTTAGGTCAATGGCAAAAGAGAAACCCTGGAGGATGTATTCCAGGGTTATGGCAAAAGCGGTGGAGAACGACACATTGGAAATGTAAATTGGCTTGTTAATTACATTGGTTGTGATAATTAGATTGTTAGCCATATTTATGAAATTTTGGTTGTCCCCACATACCGAAATATTCTTATATGCTGACTGACGTTTTGTTTGTCGGCATTTTAGGTACAACCCTGAAAAGCACAAATAGTAAAGTGACACATTGTAAAAATAAGTAATAAAGTGTAAGGAGGATTAGATAGAAGAGATTCAAGCTGTGGATAGAAATAGATTTCCAAAGTTTTTAAAAGGTATGCAAAGTTTTATTTTATACCAAATTTCAGTTTAGTTAGTAGAATTTCATAATTATTACTTATTATTTGCCGAACATTTGATCCGATTTATTAGGATAACAACTCTAACCTCTTGGTTTCCCTTGAGTGGGGGTTACTGGGAGGCAGGGTCGTTACATTTGGTATCAGAGCATAGGTTCCTCATTTAATTTTTAATAAATATTAAATTTTACAAATTCCATAGAACTGAGGGAGTTATTAGAAGATTTTCTGAAAGACAAAGGTGTCTAGAAAAGGATCCCGTATGGGGGCTGGCAAGATTTTCCTCCGCACCGCTAGTCGGAATACGAGGACTCCCAAATCTGTGTGACTGCCTGACCGATGTCTTAGGATCTGACTCAAAATAAGATACCTTTAGGACTCTCTCGTCTTGTTCATCCCTTCTCAACTCTAATGTTGTTAAGGATTTTAAGGATTAGGGTTTTCTCTCTCTTCCTCACTCTCTTGAGGTATGGGTAAAGTTGATAAGGTTTAAGGAATCCTCCACCAAATTAATGAAAAGCATGTAAATAAGATGTCATGGACATAAGCTTAATAGTTTAAGCGTAAACTAAAGAATAGATACATGCTTAGGTCATAGGACATATGTTGTCAGGAGAGACCTGAGGCTAGACCTTCTTGTCAGGATGTAAGCTTAATAGTTTAAGAATAAACTAAAGAATAGATACATGCTTAGGTCATAGGACATATGTTGTCAGGAGAGACCTGAGGATAGACCTTCTTGTCAGGAGGATGAGTAGAGAAAGTTGGACTTGGAGGCAGAGATCTCCATTCAAGGTAGAGACCTGGTACATCCTCTGAGGATGATGCTAACCCTAATCCTAAGTGGTGGTTAAAGAGGGAGATGGCATGATGAGCTAGATGTCATGATAGACTAGGGGTGTGGACATTCTTTTGGATATCATGATGATATGAGCCATGTGAGGTTGGATGACCTAGTGCCTTTGGCAACCCAACCCTGGAAAGGATTGTGCATGTTAGGGTGAGGGATATCTCCTTCAATGATGAGGTTAGTAAAAAACCTATAGAAACCCTATGGGCTTGTGCGAGTAGGGCATAACATGCACCCATAGTACATCAGTAGTGCGGGTAGTAGGTTGAACCTCTGGCCAGGAGAGTATGTCAGATGGCTTATGAGATAAGCATGATGAGCTCTTAATAATCTTGAGAAAATGTAAGTTTGAACATAGGCTTCACCCATGTGGGGGTATGCTTGTGAGCTTGATCCACCTTCTTGGAGAGAGGACCTCTAGTAGTAAGGATGTTTGTAGGGTTAGCTCTAGAAAGAGAGAGAGTTGGACCCAAGCAAGAAGGTTGGAAGCTTAGGTTCCGAGATATGAGGAACAGTGGGGAGTTGAGGATAATGCGACCTAAGTGAATGGTTGTGGTTACCTCATGCGTGATCCCTGGAGGCTGATGATATTTTGGTTGCCTTTAGAGGAACCAAACCTTAGAGAGAGGATGAGGCTTCTGGTTCCTATGTGCCTATGTTATAGGTGTTTACCTTCTGAGATGGGAAAAAGAGTTCCTTAGACCATGGAGAGGCTTAGTAGCAAGTTGTGAGGCCTTACACCTAGTTGGTTGTCCTTGAGGAGGACTCCACTCTAAAGTATTCCTCAGATAGAAGGATGAAGGGAAGTACATGTCATACCTTGTACATTCTTGGTTCGTGGTTAAAAGTTGAGCAGGAAGTTGGATGTCAGAGAAGTGAACCTAGGGTTCCTAGGCCTAAGAGGGGAAGTTGTGTACCTGATGCTCCTGATGAAATTTGAGTTTCTATAGATTCGAGCATGGCACTCCTCATATTTAGAGGTAAGGGAAACCCCTTAAGTTTAAGGTGTGTTTGATGAACCCCTCACAACGAAGTTGGTGACATGAGAAGGTTTGTTCTTGATCAAATGTTGAGGATGAGAACAAGTATAACCTAGCATGGTTTAGTGGGTGGTCTACTTGTGCCTTAGTAGCTTGCTAGGGTTAAGAATGATGTAGAACCTAGACATAAGGACGTTTGTGACCTTTGTTGTTATCAAGAGATAGTTTCCTCCCATCCTGGGAGAGGGACACTTTTGTAGGGGGTATACCAGTTTCTGTTGGTTTTGAAGTAACCTAAGATGGTCTCATTGGATCTTGGGAAGCTAAGTGAAAAGTACATAGCATGAGAATGAACCTGTAGACCCAAATATAACTATCTCTAAGTACATGTGGGTGTGT
Organism: Alisma plantago-aquatica; assembly: GCA_963693085.1. Lineage (NCBI taxonomy): Eukaryota > Viridiplantae > Streptophyta > Magnoliopsida > Alismatales > Alismataceae > Alisma > Alisma plantago-aquatica. Next base: position 764,127,809 of record OY856414.1, on the reverse strand, counting down.
TACCATGGAGGTAACCGGTATGGGGCCTGAACAAGGTAGGCAGGTCACCATGACCCTGGTTAAAGGATGAAAGTCAGCCCAAGAATGCAGAGAGAGATGATGGAGACTTGGGTAAGGTTCTAAGTTGGACATGTACTATATTAGAATCCTAAGTCTATCCTAGGGTCAGGTAGGGATAAGACTGATGGAAGTAGGAGTTGCCTAATTCCCTAGTTGCACATGACTATAGGGTCGGGAGGTAACAACTATCATTGTCTGAGGCTATGGGTTAGGAGATTGATCACCTTCATAAAATCATGGGACCCAAAGGGCATATGAGGAGGGCACTCTCTGGATGCATAAGGGAAGAGGGTTGACCCCAAAAGTGCCGGCACCCTACAGACCTAGAGGAGATGATGAAGGATTCTGTGGTGACCCAAGTAGATTCGAGACCAGTTTTCCATGGAAGTAACTTGGATATCGAGATGATTGTGATGTTGAAACATAAGTTGCACGTTCCAACTTAGATTTGAAGGTGTATTGGAAAGGTGGGATGTACCATCTCTACTCTTGGAATAGGAAGAACTTTGTATTTGGACTACAACCAAATGCTTATTTCCTCTTGTTATGGGAGTGAGAGATAGGATAGTACGCATGCCATACACCAAGGATAAAAGATGATGTGAGTTGGAATGTTGCTATGAGGTATGAGGACAGAGATGATAACATACCCTTGTGGAGTGAACGATATGTGAATGGTTTACAAACACCAAGAGAACTGAGGTAGTCATCTTATGAGGATGCTTTTATCATGAGCTATGTGGAATTTGCAAGTTATACAAGGTTGAGTTTGATAACCAAGAGGATGAGCTCAGAGTTTTCTTGATGAAGATAGACTTAGAGTCCGAGATGAGATGAAAAGTGGGATACATGGAAGTGTATGTCTCCACTGTTACCTAGAACCTAAAGATGAAAGGTAGTAATGGATGCTCTTATTGAGATGCAGCTACCTAGATTAGTTAGAGACTAGAAGAAGTTGCTAGGTTAGCCCTAAGTTGAGAAAGAAGATAAGTTTGGCTAACACTCAGATGTAACAATATATGTTTAACAAGTTAGTAGTTGTTTGGTTAGCTGTTACGACCCCACCTCCCGATAACCCCCAACTAAGGGAGACTGAGAGGTCGAAGCCGCACCCATAACTTTCGGATCAAAGGTTCAGAAATTATCCAAGAATAATTATCAAATTTTAACCTACTATACTGAAAAGTTGTAAGAAAATAAATTTTTGCATACCTTTTTGAAAACTTGGATCTCTAAACTTATATCCACTTAAGGATTCTACTCTAACTAATCCTCCTCATATTTTCTTCATGTATTTCACAATATGATGATTCAATGTTTGTCCTTTTGGCTTGTTCCTAAAACGCCGACAAACAAAACGTCGGTCAGCCGAAGCTGGTATGTGGGGGAAACAATAAACGTGCAACTATGATAACAATGTAATCATTCAATTAATCATTTAACAATCAAGATTACATTTTAAATATAACTACGCAATCCAAGGGTACCCTATCCTCTATGTTGTCCCCATTAAACCACTCGTGATCCACCTATAAGTGAACTAATTTCTAGGGTTGAGTCACATGGAACTACTCGTAAGTAGTCCACTCCTTAACTCATGGAAGGCTAATGAGTCTCATGGCACTACACGTAGGTAGCCCAGTTTCTAACTCTCGGTAACCTAGACCTTGCTCTAGGATTACCCTTTTTTTTCTTAGCCTTTTCAAAGCAATAGAGGTGGACCCTGATCTAGTCAGTTATATACACACATTTATAGTGATAATCATAGTCACTTTATAGTTGCATGAAATAAATAAACATCCAATAGTTATTTTCAAGCAACCGATTAAAACTTCGGGAATCGCTGTGAAACTAGAGCGATTATTCATAAGCGTAACCACATACCTGATTTGGTGAGTCATGCAGATTATTCAACATATACATCATGTGTATACAATCAAGTCAATCAACATATCCAAGCAAGTAATTCAATCATCACATAGTTCCTGAAATAAATATGTACTCTATTTATTACACACTTTATCAAGAATCTACTTTATTGACTTGGATTCACTTTCTAGGGTTTCTAATCCACATTAAGGTTTCATTAGTATTCATTAGGGATTCTTAGATCAATTTCTCAAACTTTATCCCTTTTTAGGTTAACAAACCCTAAAATACTCTTTTCCATTTATATGAACCTTAATTGCTCAACTATCTATTTTAATAGTCTTTTATACCCAATTTGACTTAGGATCATCATATCCTTATTTATTCATGGATTTGAAAAATTAAACCAATTAAAAGACATGTTCTCTTAAATTAGGGTTTTTAAGCTCATTAATGCATAATCATGCACGAAACCCTAAATTAAGCCAATTATATATATAAAAAGATCATCTTTTTAGATCCTATTTCACTTTTATGAACAATAGATTAATATCAACTTGAATTATCCTGATAACATTATTAAGTCCATCTATCATTAAAACTAAGGGTTTTTCCTTAATAAAAACATTAAAGATGATAACTTTATGTCCTTTTCAAATTTCAAGCACATAAACTCTAAATTAGACTAATCATGTGCAAAGTTCTTCCTTTTTGAACATAATGTACCTTTTTACATTTAACAAGTTAACATCAACCCTAAAGATCCATTAAACCCTATTAAACACATTAATCTTATTAAAATAGGGTTTCTTAATCTTTAATTCATTAAAGATGATAATTTACACTACTTTTTGAATAGCATGCAAAATTAGGGTTCCAACATAATTTCTTTGTGGTCCTCTCACTCTGAGGATCAATTTTCATATATAACTTGTTTTACTCCGAGTTTTCTAGAATTAGTTACAATTTTAGCAAATACAATTAGGTATTAGGTAACATTGAAGACACACACTCCCATGTATTCCACTTATCATCTCATCTCAAACTCTAAGTCCATCTTTATCGAGAACACTTTGAGCTCATTCTTATAGTTTTCGAACTAAACCTGGCATAACTCATAGTTTGTGGTAAAAACATCCGTATAAGATGACTACCTTATTTTTCCTTAGCGTTTGCATACCATCCATGTATCATTCACTTTACCAGGGTATGTTATCTTATTTGTCCTCATACCTCATAGCAACATTCCAACCTACATCATCTTTTCCTTGGTGTATTGCATGCGTAATGTCCTATCTCTCACTCTCATAACAAGAGGAAATAAGCATTTGGCTGCAGTCCAAATACATAGTTCTTCATGTTCCAGAAGTAGAGATGGTACATCCCACCTTGTTAGTACACCTTTAAATCTCAGTTGAAACGTGGCTCATATGTCACTTCATCACAATCATCTCGATATCGAAGTTACTACCATGGAGAACTGGTTTCGAACCTACTTGGGTCATCACACAATCCTTGGTCATTTCCTCTAGGTCTATAGGGTGCCGGCACTTTTGGGGTCATCCTTCTTCCCTTATGCATCCAGAGAGTGCCCTACTCATCTACCCTTTAGGTCCCATGAGTTCATGAATGTGATCAAACTCCTAACCCATGGCCCTCAGACAATGATAGCTGTTACCTCCCGACCCTATGGTCATGTGCAACTGGGGAATTAGACAATTCCTACTTTCATCGGTCTTATCCCTACCTGACCCTAGGATAGACTTAGGATTCTCCATTATAGTACATGTTCACTTAGAACCTTACCCAAGTCTTCATCATCTCTCTTTCTACATTCATGGGCTAGCTTTCATCCATTCATAGGGATCATGACAACCTGCCTACCTTGGTCAAGCCCCATACTGGTTACCTCCATGGTAACACATTCATATGCAATTAGAGATGGATATCTATGGGTCTACAGGTTCATTCTCATACCATGTATTTTCCACTTAGCTTCTCAAGATCCTATGAGACCTCTTTAGGTTACCTTAAACTAACCAAACTGATATACACCCTAACAAAGGGGTCCCTCTCCCAGGATGGGAGGAAAACTATCTCTTGACAACAAGGTCACAAAAGCTCTTAGGTGCAGGGTTTACATCCACATGAGCCTACTTAACCCTAGCAAGCTATTAAGGCACAAGCATATCACCTACTGTACCATGCTAGGTCATCTGGGTTCTCATTCTTCAACATTAGATCAAGGTCATACCTTTCTTTATCATCAACCTAGTTGTGAGGGGTTCATCAAACATACCTTAAACTTAAGGGGCTTCCCTTTTCCTCTATACACAAGGAGTACCATGCTCTCTTCTATAGGAACTCAACTCTCATCATGAGCATCAGGTATACCACTTCCCCTCTTAGGCCTAGGAACCCTAGGTTCACTTTTAGGTGTCCAACTGCATGTTCTATCTCTTAACCATGAATCAAGCTTGCAAAAGGCATAACGTGCACTTCCTATCATCCTTCCAATCGAGCAACACTTAGAGTTGGATCCTTCTCAAGGACAAACCATAAAGTATAAGGCCTTATAACCTGTTACAAATCCACTTCAGGGTATACAAAACATCTTCTTCCTACCTCAAAAGGTAAAAACCTATACCGTAGGCACATAGGTACCGGAATCTTCATCTTCTCTCTCTAGGGTTTGGTCCCTCTAAAGGCAGCCAAGATATCATCAACTTCCAGGGATCGATCATGAGGCAACCATTATCATCCATTGTTCCTCATATCTCAGGGTTTTAGGCTTCCAACCTCCTTGTTGGGTTTCCTGCTCTCTCTAGAGCTAACCCTACATCCAACCTCACCATTAGAGGTTCTCTCTTCAAGAAGGATCAACCTCAAAGGCATTCCCTACATGGGTGAAGCCTAGGTTTGAACTTATGTTTGCTCAAGATCATCCATAACCCTTTGTGCTCTGTCATGATTCCTTATCCAGGGTTTCATCCTATTGTCAGCACTATGACGTGCCCTAGGTGCCATCTATACCCTACTTGCACAAGCCCATAGGGTTTCTAAGGTCCTTCACTAACATCATCATCTAAGGAGCTATTCTTTACCCTAACATGCACGACCCTTCCCAAGGTTGGGTTGCCAAAGGTGCTAGGTCACCCACGGATCATATGGCATCCCAAAGGCATGTCCTTTCAAACACCTGGTCCAACTCAACTCTCTCTAACCTTCACTTAGGGTTAGGGTTAGCATCATCCTCAGAGGATGTGCCAGGTCTCTACTTGCAATGGAGATCTCTATCTCCAAGACTAACTTATCCTCCTGACAAGAAGGTCTAGCCTCAGGTCTCTTCTGAGGACATGACAACTTATGTCATACGACCTAAGCATGTATATATTCTTTAGTTTGTGTTTAATCTATTAAGCTTATGTCCATGACATCTTATTTACATGCTTTTCATTAATTTGGTGGAGGATTCCTTAAACCTTATTAACCTTACCCATACCTCAAGAGGGTGAGGGGAAGAGAGAGAAAACCCTAATCGTTTAAGGTCCTTATCAGAAATTTCATGATGAGAAGGGATGAGTAAGATGAGAAGTCCTAAAGGTATCTTATTTCGATTCATACCCTATGACTTTGGCCAGGCAGTCACACGGATCCGGGAGTCCTCATATTCCGACTAGCGGTGCGGAGGAAAATATTGCCAGCCCCCGGTCGTGATCCTTTTCTAGACACCTCCGTCTTTCGGATATTCCTCTAATAACTCCCTTGGGTTCTATAGAGTTTGTAAAATTCAATAATTATAAATGGTTAAGTGGGGAACCTACGGTCTCATACCAAATGTTACAACCCCACCTCCTGATAACCCCCAATTAAGGGAGACCGAGAGGTCGAAGCCGCACCCATAACTTCCGGATCAAATGTTCGGCAATTAACCAAGAATAATTATCAAATTTTAACCTACTACACTGAAAAGCTGTAAGAAAATAAATTTTTGCATACCTTTTTGAAAACTTGGATCTCTAAACTTCTATCCACTTAAGGATTCTACTCTAACTAATCCTCCTTGTATTTTCTTCATGTATTTCACAATATGATGATTTACTGTTTGTCCTTTTGGCTTGTTCCTAAAATGCCGACAAACAAAATGTCGATCAGCCGAAGCTGGTATGTGGGGGAAACAATAAACATGCAACTATGATAACAATGTAATCATTCAATTCATCATTTAACAATCAAGATTACATTTTAAATATAACTCCGCGATCCAAGGGTACCCTATCCTCTATGTTGTCCCCATTAAACCCCTCATGATCCACCTATAAGTGAACCAATTTCTAGGGTTGAGTCACATGGCACTACTCGTAAGTAGCCCACTCCTTAACTCATGGCAGGCTAATGAGTCTCATGGCAGGCTAATGAGTTTCATTGCACTACACTTAGGTAGCCCAGTTTCTAACTCTCGGTAACCTAGACCTTGCTCTAGGATTACCCTTTTTTTTCTTAGCCTTTTCAAAGCAATAGAGGTGGACCCAGATCTAGTCAGTTATATACGTACATTTATAGTGATAATCATAGTCACTTTATAGTTGCATGAAATAAATAAACATCCAACAGTTATTTTCAAGCAACCGATTAAAACTTCAAGAATCACCGTGAAACTAGAGCGATTATTCATAAGCGTAACCACATACCTGATTTGGTGAGTCATGCAGATTACTCAACATATACTTCATGTGTATACAATCAAGTCAATCACCAGATCCAAGCAAGTAATTCAATCATCACATAGTTCCTGAAATAAATATGTACTCTATTTATTACACACTTTATCAAGAATCTACTTTATTGACTTGGATTCACTTTCTAGGGTTTCTAATCCACATTAAGGTTTCATTAGTATTCATTAGGGATTATTAGATCAATTTCTCAAACTTTATCCCTTTTTAGGTTAACAAACCCTAAAATACTCTTTTCCATTTATATGAACCTTAATTGCTCAACTATCTATTTTAATAGTCTTTTATACCCAATTTGACTTAGGATCATCATATCCTTATTTATTCATGGATTTGAACAATTAAACCAATTAAAAGACATATTCTCTTAAATTAGGGATTTTAAGCTCATTAATGCATAATCATGCACGAAACCCTAAATTAAGCCAATTATATATATATAAAAAGATCATCTTTTTAGATCCTATTATCACTTTTATGAACAACAGATTAATATCAGCTTGAATTATCCTGATAACATTATTAAGTCCATCTATCATCAAAACTAAGGGTTTTTCCTTAATCAAAACATTAAAGATGATAACTTTATGTCCTTTTCAAATTTCAAGCACATAAACTCTAAATTAGACTAATCATGTGCAAAGTTTTTCCTTTTTGAACATAATGTACCTTTTTACATTTAACAGGTTAACATCAACCCTAAAGATCCATTAAACCCTATTAAACACATTAATCATATTAAAATAGGGTTTCTTAATCTTTAATTCGTTAAAGATGATAATTTACACTACTTTTGGAATAGCATGCAAAATTAGGGTTCCAACATAATTTCTTTGTGTTCCTCTCATTCTGAGGATCAATTTTTATATATAACTTGTTTTAATCCGAGTTTCCTAGAATTAGTTACAATTTTAGCAAATAAAACTTTTAAGTAACCAATCACACGGCGCCACGTCAGTGCTTACCATGCACATACCTCGCGTGTGCTCCCAACCTCAGATAGAATGAAAAGATGAATCTATCCCCCACTTGAGTGGCCGGCTCCTGAGCGCGTGGAGGGGTAGAATTGCCAAAACGGCCAAATTCATCTTCCACCTCAGGTAACCCTATGTTGCCGTGAACTACAGCTGTGCGTGGGATCAGCTCCTCCACCTCCAGGCCCTGAGCTCATTGGAAAACCTCTCCCTGCCTCTGCCATGCATCGGTGCCCATGGGGCGCCTCCATCTTGCGGCCACAGCGGTTATCTCCAGTGCGTCCAACCAGCGCCGATTGGCCTGACGTGCAGCCTACTGCAGGCGGTTTGCGCGAGCTGGTTTACTAGTGAAAGCTGACCAACCCTCCTTAGGTCGACGGGGTACCACCAGGCTCTCACCAAGATGAGGCCATGGTCCTTCACAGCTCCGGGGTGCATCATCCCCCATGGTTAGGGTTTAAGAGCGAAAAGAGAAAGAAAGAAGAAGAAGAATAGAGAAGGCTACATGGGATCTCTCTTCCCTTCGAACTAGAGCTCTACCCCTTATATAGGGGAGGGTTCGACGCCCTAAGATGGCTTTCCCACAAAGAAATGAAGTCCCTTCTCAAAAGGATTCATATTCCTTCAAGGAGAAGTAATTCATCTCTCTCCTATTTACCTCCTCAATACTCTTGGGATACATAGGATTTTGAAAATCCTTGCACATATTCTCTTGGCGCTTGCCTTTTGTCCCATTGGCATGAAAATATGGTTTCCTTTTAATAGAAAATACCGCCTTTTGAGAAACAACACAAAATCCATTAATAATGTATCACATATTCCTTTTTATTTTGCAAATAAAGTATTTTCCCTTTCTTTCCTCTTTAATGGGACTCCTTGGATCCCAAGACACTCCATTATTTCGAAATTCTTTTTATTGGATACTTATTATCCTTCTAGATGCATCTTTATTCATTATTTCACATTATCTTGTTTATTTCTCATTAAAATATCTTTTTTTTGAGGATTTCTCTTTATTTCTCTTTTATTTTCCTCATTGGTATTCCTTTTATCATTAGGAATCCTTGGAAAACGAAATTCCACAAAGGATCTCCTAATTATACCTTTTCCCACTTATTTCCAACATTTTAACATTATTTTCAATCTCTTTCTTATTAAAGAAATACTTAATTAAACTTTTCTTTTCTTATTGCCTTTTCTTTGCAACTTTGGACTCCTTGGAACCCAAGGAACCCAAGAGTCACGAAATCCCTCTTTGGATTTGTCTTCTAGAGGTTTCCACAATTTTCTTTTCTCAAATATTCAATTATTCATTTACTAATTGAATTTTCTTTGTTATTTCCTTGTTATTGGGCCCAATAGCCAATAAAGCCCACAACACAAACATCAAGGATATTGTAAACGCAATCCATGTATTCCAAACAAATTATACCATTATTTGTTCAATTATCTTTAATATGAGAAATCACATTTCTCACCAAATGAACCCAAAAACAGGGTTGTAACATTAGCCATCCTAGGCCTTGATGTAAAAAAAGGATGGTTGTCGAACCTCAAATGCACTTATCTAGAAAGGAAGGTGATGAAACCCCAACTAGAGTGGTTTAGAGTTTCTGAGGAATCAATCTTGAGGAATCATGACATACATGAAATCATGATTTTAAGTTCATCATACCCCATGGTACTACCAATATAATAAGTGACAGTAGTACTTTGGATGCCTAAGATAAAGTGCATGTGGTATGTTTCCATGCATGAAAGGAGGTGAAGGACGAACACCAGTAACCCAGTGTTTTGATAAAGAGTCCCTGAGAGGGAATGGGAGTTCATCACTATGGATGTTGTGGTAAGTCTCCCCTAGACCAAGGAAGGTCAAAAAGCAATATGGGTTATGGTAGATCACCTCACCTAGATGACATGAGAAAGAAAGAATACTGTCAAGGGAAGGATCCAGTTGAACTACATATGAAAGAGAGATGGTTCAACTACACCATGATGTGATTTCAAAAGTTCTTGAGTATAACCTAAAGATACACTTCCATAAGGTGGAAGTAGATACATGAAGAACTCAATATTAGTACAGTTTATCACCCCTAACTAATGGTTAGTATGATCCAGACTAGAGGGTTTGATGAGAGCATGTGTGCTCATTCAAGGTGATACTTGGAGATAGTTCTGGTCTTCTGTAAGATGTGATGATAACCACCATAGCCAATATCGGGATGTAAAGGAGCTCTGTAAGGGAGGTTGTGTCGGTCACCACTTCATGAAGATGATGTTGGTGAAGGGACCTCGCGAAGGTCAAGATAGAACCATAGTGTGTGCAGATGAAGTTGCTTTGATCGTGAAATGGCTAAAGAGAGCCCAGGGGTGACATGAGTTGCAAGATGATGCAAAGCAAACTCACATGCAGTTCACTGTGGGAGAGTATGTGATGTGAAAGTCCGACCCCTCTAAGTTATATCTAAGAGAGAGTTGAGTCCCGACTACATGGTCCATTTGAGATGGATTGGTGGAGATGGTTGTGTTTATCCTTACCCTTCAAGATAACATGATGTATAATGTGTTCCATGAGTCTGATCTAGAGCACTATGCGAGGTACCCAAGCCATGTGCTGAGCCCTAAACCTATTCAGCTTTATGAGAGGCTGAAATGTCCTGAGTCACCTATGAGGGTACGATATACCAAGGTAAGAAAGAACTCAAATGGAAGAATATGAGATGATGAAGGTTCTTGGAAAGCACCATGGAAAGGGTGAGGCCACATGGGAGCCATGATGGACCTAAGAAAGGCTTATCCTATTTGTTTGTGTGCCTGGTGGAATTTTGAGGGCAAAATTCCTATAAGTGGGGAAGGATGTTACAACCCCAATTTTTGGGTTCTTTTTGGCGAGAAATGTAATTTCTCCTATTAAAGATATTTGAACAAATAATGATATAATTTATTTTGAATAAATGGATTTCGTTTACAATAGCCTTATTGAGTGTTTTGTGGGCTTTATTGGCTATTGGGCCCAATAACAAGGAAAAGACAAAAGAAACTCCATTATCAATAAGAAATGGAGAAAAGAAAGATGTATAAACCTCTAGAAGGCAAAAGAATATAACCCAAAAGTGGATTTCGTGCCTCTTGGGTTCCTTAGGTTCCAAGGAGTCCAAAGTTGCAAAGATAATGCAGCAAGAAAAGAAAAGATCAATTAAATATTTCTTTATTAAGAAAGAAATTGAAAACAATGATAAAATGTGGAAAATAAGTGGAAAGAGGTATAATTGAGTTATCCTTGGTGGATTTTTGTATCCATGAGGTTTCTAATATTAGAAGGAATTCCAAGAAGGAAAACAAAAAGAGACATAAAGAGAAATCCTCAAAAACAGATATTTTAATAAAGAAGTAAGAAGGATAATGAGAAATAATGGATATAGATATCTCTAGAAGGATAATGAGTATCCACTAAAAAGGATTTCAAAATATTAGAGTTTCTAAGGGTCCAAGGAGTCCCAATGGAGAAAAAGAAAGAGAAAATACCATTAATACAAAATAAGAGGATGATGTGATGTATAATTAATGTATTTTGTGACATTGTTAAAAAGGAGATATTTTATACAAAAAGAAAATATAAATTTCATGCCAATGAATTAAAAGGCAAGTACAAAGAGAATAAAAGAGGTAATTTTCGAAATCCAAAATCTAAAGAATAAAGATTATCAAAGAGTTTTTTTAGGAGAGAGAAGATTGCTTCTTCATGAAGGAATGTGGTTTCCTTTTTGAAAAGAGGCTTAGATCTCGTGGATGGGCATCCTAGGGCATTGCTACACCCCCCCTATATAAGGGGTAGAACCCTTGGCCGAGTCCAGAGAGATCCCATGCAACCCTCTCTCTTCTTCTTGTTATTTCCGTACAAACCCTAACCAAGAGGGTGTAGTACTATCTGTGGAGCAACAAAGGGTTGTATTGTGGTCTTGATGGAGGCAGGAAGCTTCCGCGACAACCCAAGGAGGATTGTCTATCATACCCCCTCCCCCCTTGTCTTCGAGCAGCCTCTGCCGTAGGTATGCGGAACTGCAACAATCGTGGCAGCAACCGCAGGCTGATCTCGCTTGGGAACGACCATCTTGGCCATGACTTGGAGGTGCCTCGCATGCACTAGGGTGTAGCGGAGCTGGGGTGGCCATTGACGGTGACCCCCGAGCCCTGAGGAGAAGAGAGAGCACCCACATTGTGCGCAGATTAGCAGTCGTCGGCGGCCAGGGCTGGAGCCGAACGTTGAAGACAACCTAGGGTCACGTTGGACATAAATGCCCCTCTGCAAGCTGAAGCATCGACAACTTAAGCAGGGACAAAATGGTATTTTCGTTATGTTTTCAAACAGCCAAGCAACGTTGCATGAGTAGGGCAACATGGCAGTTTGCCATTGGTCCAAGTAAGTTAATTTTGCAAAAAACTGTATCTCTTTATTGGAAGCTCGGATCGATACATGTCAAATATGAAAGTTGCTCAGAAAAATGAGAGAAATCCATTAAAAATAGTTTTAGAAGCTAAATCCTCTTGCAATTCAAAAAGTAGTAGATGTTATCAACTTTAATGCTTTAATGATTAAGAAACCCTATTTTGAAATGATTAATGTATTTAGTAAGGTTTAATGGATAATTAAAGTTGATATTAACCTGTTAATTATAAAAACGTACATTAAGAACAATAAGGATGAACTTTGCACGTAAATGGTTTAATTTAGAATTTCATGTGCATAAACGAGCTTTAATGGGCCTTGAAACCCTATTGTTAGTAATTGTGACTCTTAATGGCTTTAATTATTCAAATTCATGAATAAAGCTAGGATGAGATGGTTCTAAGCTATTTTGAGTATAAAGGTTCCTAATTGTGGATAAATACCCTTAATATGGAAATTAGGGTTTTTCTAATGGATAAGGATGGAATTATTGATAAATAGAGTTCATATGTGAATTAGATCATAATGAACTATGAGTTGTTAATCTGGAAGGAACCAAAGATGATAATTAGGCCTAATAATCTTGTCATGAATTAAAATGATAAAAATGGTAGTTTTAATGTAAAAGAGCATGATGGACTTAATTGATGGTTAAGTATGCCTTTAATCTGAAATTAAGGTTATATGTTGTTAAAAGGTAACCTTAATATATTTCGTGAAGAATAGATGAGATAATTAGGGTTTGTGAGTAATTGTATAAAATTAGGGTTTAAAAGAGTAAAAATGAAGAGGAACCCTAATTGCAATAGAAACCCTAAAAGTGGACTAGAAACCCAAGGAAGCGAGCTAAGTTTAATAGATCTTGATGGCATGATCAATGATAGGAATTGTATGCATATTTCAGGATCTCTTTGTGTGCTTTCTTGCCTATTGGATTTCTTGCATTGATTGGATTAATTCTATCTCGAATTAGCCTGACAGGTATGTGGTTAATTATGGTTAAACACATTAGTTTCCCGAGGGTTTTTTGGATGGTTAATCTCATTGAATGCAACCTATCAGTTTGGATGTTCATACTTGCAAATTATAAAGTCACTATGATTATCACAATTATAATATAAATGTGCATTCTCACACCTAGATGCCACCCTGATGGATGATGCAAAAAGGTCAAGCCCAAGAGGGAAGACCAATGGGCACCATGAGAGGTGACCCCAGACACCAAGCTTGGGAATGAGAAGGTGGTCTATGTTTCATGACTAATGGGAACCATGAGGGGTGACCCCAGACACCAAGCTCGGGATTGAGAAGGTGGCCTTAGGTAAATGGCAAAAGAGAAACCCTAGAGGGGGTATTCCAGGGTTAGGGAAAAAGCGGTGGAGAATGACACATTGAAAATGTAAATTGGTTTTTTAATTACCTTGGTTGTGATAATTAGATTGTTAGCCATATTTATGAAATTTCGGTTGTCCCCACATACCGACATATTCTTATATGCCGACTGACATTTTGTTTGTCGGCATTTGAGGTACAACCCTGAAAAGCACAAACAGTAAAGTGACACATTGTGAAAATAAGAAATAAAGTGTATGGAGGATTGGATAGAAGAGATTCAAACTGTGGATAGAAATAAATTTCCAAAGTTTTTAAAAGTTATGCAAAGTTTTATTTTAGACCAGATTTCAGTTTAGTTAGTAGAATTTCATAATTATTACTGATTATTTGTCAAACCTTTGATCCGATTTATTGGGATAGTGACTCTGACCTCTTGGTCTCCCTTGAGTGGGGGTTAGTGGGAGGCGGGGTCGTTATAGATACACTTTGTTGGAATACTAGGGGTATTAGAAACCTTGATACTTTTTGTGTCATCAGAGATATCATCTCACAGAAGAAACCTAAGCTAGTATCTATTCTTGAACCTTACATCATCTACCCTTTTGCCACCAAAACAATCAAAGATATGGTTTTTTTAGATCCTACCTCTATGAAGCTAGGGACTTTGCAGGGGGCATATGGATCTGTAAGAATGAAAGTGGTTGTGACATCCAAATCATCAACTATGAAAGGAAATTCATCACTTGCAAATTGAATAATACTACCTTGATCACCTTTGTGCATGCCAACCCCCATGTTTTAGTCTGGAAGCTAATATGGATACACATGATCAACATGGGCACACGATTCACACTCCCATGAGTTGTAGTTGGAGACTTCAACACCACTTTGTCTCTAGATGAGAAAGTAGGTAACATTCACTATGACCTCAGTGAATCTAGTCTTTTTAGTAATTCCCTTCTGGAAGCTGAATTGTCATACATCGAATTCTCTGGCATGAAGTTTACTTATATACTTGGTTTGCTTCAATAAATATTGGAATGTGCGGTGGCCAATATATACTTCATCAACAAGTTCCCTCAGTTCATTGTTGACAACTAACCTTGCTCTAACTCATTGCATTGTCCCATCCTCTTAAGATCCACGGCTTGCAGTAGTGTCCAACCTAGATTCTTGGTGAATGAATCCTGGTCTAGTGACAGTAACTCTCAAGGCATGCTACATATCAGTTGGAAATTTAGCCTGGTATTTCACAAAACTCTTGGGGAGTCGAAAGGAAAAAAATATAAACCAGGGCTTGAGAAAATCTAGGTAATTGGCAAAGAAAAGAAAAGGGTGTTAAGGAACCTCAACATCCTACAAACAAGTTTAGAAAAAGTATGATACTATGGTAGCGAACTTTATTTCTAAAATGCAGGCAAAATACAATGAGATTCTAAAGTAGGAGGAGGAAGACCTAAGAAAGAAATGTCACATTAATTGGATCAATGATGGAGAAAATAATATCAATTTAATACAATGAATATGTCAAACAAAGAAGAAGACACAAAACTGTCATGATGCTAAAAATATATTTGGTGAATTGGTAGTTGAGGTTATAGACATTCAGGACATGTTATGTCACCACTTCAAGAGCATCTTTACTAAAATCTTCCTTGCTAGTCCGGGGGAGTATATGGATCTTTACTGGTTCCTTCCATCCCGTATCATCAATAAAATGCTAGGCACTCAGTGACAAACCTAATTTGGATGAGATATATAAAATTATCTCAACTTCAAATCCACATAACGCTTGAGGACCATGTGGAATTGATGGCTTTTTCTTGCTTAAAAATTGACACACAGTCAAAAACCTTGTTATTAAGCTGGTGAGTAATGCAATAGAAGGTTATGACCTTGATGACACCTTCTATAATGCCTGCATTGCCTTAATTTCAAAAATTCTAAAGCCAGATCTATGCAAACACTTCAGACCGATTTCTTTAAATAACATTGATCTGAAACTAACCTCCAAGGTTATAGTAGAAAATTTGAAATGCTATCTGTAATGATGGATATCCCCAGCTCAAGGCACCTTGTGTTCCTAGTAGGAGGATCTCAGATAATAGTGGAACAATAAATCATCCATATCATGAAGAGAAGGAGGTTGTCAAAAATGATGGCCATGAAAACTGATTTATCAAAGGCATTTGACAAGACGCCATGACCCTTAATTATTATACTCTGACCAAGATTGGTATCCCTAATCCCATCATTAAATACATTATCAATTTCATTTCAGGGGGAAAAGCATCCATTATCTAGAATGTTACAACTACAGACACGTTCAAGGAGACCAGAGTATCAAGGCAAGGATACCCATTGTCCCCTTACCTTTTCATTCTGTGTTTATAATGCTTGAGTCAAAAGATTGAAACCTTAGTTAGTGATAAGAAGTGGAAACCAATTAAGTTGTATAGAAATGGACCCCTAGTCTCGCATATGTGCTTTACAACTAATATGTTTCTATCTTCCAAGGAAGAGGCATCTCAAATGAAAGCAATTATCAAATGTTTCACAAAATTTGGGGCAGTTCTGGACAATCCATCTCTGTTAGAAAGCCTTACATTCACTTTGCAAGAAGCGTGCCTAAATGAACAAGGAGGAAGATATGCATAATCAATGACTTTCACATTCTACAAATTTGGGAAAATAGCTAAGGGTGTCGTTGATTCATGGATGGGTGATGCTTGATACATATGGATGAATTCTGAATAAAATATCTACAAATGTCAATTCTTGGCCAGAGAGATGCCTAAGCCTAGTTGGAAGGGTTGCCTCACTAAGGCTATCATATAGAAATCCCCTGTTATATATACCTCTTAAGATATGTAATCACATAGATAACAACATCATAACTTTTGTGTGCAGAAGAAACATAAAAGCCATCCACTTTCTCTAGTAGCTTGGAACAAAATCACCTGCAGCAAGAAACATGGCGGTCTGCTTTGAAATTAATGAGACAATGGAACATGGTGATGATTCATAAGCACACTTAGGATTTGAGTAAAGGAAGAATCCCCCTATTGTGCTCGGGTCTATATTCAAAATATAGTAACTACAATGGTGGAGATTTCCATTGCATTTTGAGACAAGGGAGGGTAACTTTACAGTGCAAGGAATTCATTAATGATAACTCTATGCCTTTACCAATAAGTGGGAATGGAGTCAATGTCTGGCGAGATAGATGGCGGTGTAGGGACCATACAGTACAAAACCTAACCACTAAACCCATCCCGATCGAGCTACTAGACTTGAATTCTCCAATCTGGTGAATTTGAAAAACAAGCGGGACATCAGATTCCTTGTAGACTGGTTTCCAAGCGAGATAGTGAAGAAGGTTACCAACATTGTTGTGCTGAGAAATATTGGTGGAAAAGACATTAGATCTTGGAACCATACTGATTCCGACAAGTTTTCTACGAGAAGTGCATACAAAGTCCTCCTATCGAGAAAGACATCAGAACCCTAGGAAAATGGGACATTATTTGGCAGACTAAAGTTGCAGTGAGGATTAAGCTTTTCATGTGGTTAGTTGGCCATGAGGATATATTAACTAATCATCAAAGATCCACCAGACACATAAATAATGAAAAAGTCTATCTGAGATGCAGTGATAGGAGGAAACAATTCAACATGCCCAGAGGGACTGTACTCTTCTACCTAGGGCTGGAAAGGATTCATTGATCACCAAAAATAGAACTCATTGTTTGCAATTATGGACCTGTGGAAGTGGATGGTTAAATATGTCAACTCAGAAACCAAGCACAAGTTAACATTCATGGTGGGATGCTGGACTATTTGGAGGAACAAACTTCTAGATGTCTTCGGGAAATCATAACACCTAGATCCTATCAGATATACCTCATCAACAAGGAAGTATCCATGATAGCTGTGGCCTGGATGGATAAGGACCAAAAGAATGCCAAAAGTAGAGTCTAATCTCATACTTAGAGGAAACCACCTACTGGTTACATGAAGTTCAACACTGATGCCACATTTTAAAAAAGTAAGTGTTGTATAGCTGTTGTATGCTGTGATAGTGAAGGTAAATGGATGGGAGGCATGGGAAAGATGACACAAGTTGATGTTGTATGGAAGGTTGAGATCATAATGATAGACCTTGCGCTTGAGATGGAAAAAAAACCAAAACTATGTCTATTTAAATATAGAGACAAACTCCACCCACGCAAAGGAATCTATTGAAGGTGATATTGTAGACAACCCAAAGCTTGCAAAGTGGATCATGGATACAAGAAGAAAATGAGGGGCAATTGGTACTATTATGGTATCAAGCGAGAAGACAACAAAGCACCTGACTTGTTATCCAATTTCATAAAAAAACATATTGTGGCTTCTATTACTATAGGAGACCACCTAGAGAGTTAGTTGAGGCCATTAAATTTGAGTCTTGTAATGGTAGTAGTACTACCAATTTTCATTCTTGTTTGAATAACATAGATTTTAATGGACCTGTTGATTTAGCTTGCATGAGGGGGGTGAGATGAATAAAAACCACCTAGCTTCACCAAGAAAAAGATATCCTAGGATACACAAATTTAGTATGCAATTCATAATTTTTAAAAAATTATCATACCTTTATCTCAATAAGCATGTTTCATCTAAATGAGGTATATACTAGGTCATTTCAATACAATTGGTTATGATCAATTCTAATACTCTATACATGTTTATAATCGTACACGGTTAAATTTAAAGTGATAAAGACTACATTTCATTCTAATATAACTACCAATATTCTTTTAGATTTACTTTGGTTTAGACATTACGTTCTTGGAATCATATCATTTTCTCATTACATTAACATTAACTAAATAAATAATACATGAAAAAATATATACAATCCCAACGGGTTCCCCAAACACCGTATACAACCCTATAAATGCAAACAAATAATTGTGTTATCTTAAATTTGGTATTATCAAAATTTAAAATGTTTTTTTTTATCTAAAATAGTATTGCACTACTCAAAAAAACAATATAATTATGCTAAACTCATATTTATCTTCAATTCATTACCAAAGTTCTTCAAATGTAAAAAATCCACCTGCAAGCTTTCAGAATCGATCATACATGTAGAAAAGAAGGGACATGGGGATAAGTATGCTAAAAGAAAAATCTAAGTGGAATTCCTAAATGATAATGAAATCACCATGAATTCATGGTTACAAACATAATTTACTGGATAATAGCCCCAATTTTAAGTGGAAATCCTATTCAACCTCATTTTGGGAAAAATCTCAATCCTCCCACCTCCTATTCAATCCATATCTCTTATGATGAAATGGTGATTTGAGGTACATGGGGTTATGTTTGATCCTCTTAAGTCAGCTGAGGTGATTGGGTAAATTGCATTTATGCTATATTATCTAGTTTCTATTTTGACAATTTAGTCAAACTTTAAAGATTAGTCAATTACTTTTACCCTACAGAAGGAATAAGGTTGACCAATCTTCACTGTTCCGCTTGCCCCAAATATAGGATGACTTGTGCAATGGTTAGCCCACCTTTGTCCCTTATAAGGACAAATTCTACAAGACTTGGACATTCATAGCCAACTCCGCCTCTGATATTAGAGATCTTGGATTTATAACCTCATCCTATGAGTTCAAACTAGCGCCATTGTACCTCAAATCACTAAAAGAGTTTTATGTCATCTATTTGTAATTATTATTGGAATTCTCACCAAATCAACTGAATTGCCTCGAAAATCTTAATTTACAAAAAATCTTGGTTTTCCTAGGAAAACTTTTACTATGCATCTTGATTACATACACACATGTTATTTCAACTATAAAATGTTTAACAACTAATCCTGATAAAAACATAAATAAACAGACAATTTGTTAGGTAATAATATCTACTGAATAAGATGGCTCCAAGGTCTTACATATGCATTAAGGTGCACTTAATTGTAATTTGTCCATGCATAAATCAATATTTGTAGCTATAAGAAGCTATTAAGAACATAAAAATATAATTCCTATTATAGAATTGAGGAAACCCTTACAATTATAGTAGAAACAAGCATACGATGAAAAAACTACTAGAGAGAGTTAGAAAGAGCCAATAGAGCCAATGGATGGAGTGAATGAAATATTCCTCCTTTGTGCCCAATGACGGTAGTTGGTCCCTTATGACCAAGTGTAAGGATAGAGAGTGAAGGGTGGAATCTATATAAAGTGAAGAAGAATGCATGAGGGTAATAGGATTTAGTCATGAAAGATTGAGAAAATGAACCTCCTTGAAACTCGCTAATTGCAATAATGTTGAATTGGATCAGTAAGTTGAGTAATTCACATAATTAGTGGGGTTTAGAGGTGAGCATATATTTAGAATCGGGCTGGAGTATGAATTGACAAAAAAGAATGGACCTAAGCCTAGATTAATAATTGGTTGGTCTAGTCAGGAGTGGACAGTTTTAAAGCATGATCGGACCGAGATTTGTTCGAACATTCTTAGATGTTTTGTTCACTTATTCAAATAGTAAATTTAAAGAATGTTAACTACTTCTAGCATTAGTGTAAGGGCAATCTAGATACTTACACTTATAGTGATTATATATACAAACTATTTGTAGTTAACTTAATATGATCCCAAATATAAATGTATTTTGTACTTAATCTTTATACTCTACATGAGACTATACTGGATTGAACCAAGTAAAATTGTATATAATTTAGATATCTCAGTCTCAGATTGAACTGGATTAACAACAGATGTTAAAATTTACCGACCATGGATTGTATTGAACTCGTACAGTTCAGGATCAGATTAGAACGAATCTCCATTGAATCTAATCTAACGGCCTGGAACGACATAAACTAACCCCTCGGGGGTTTGCACATAGTTTGTCTAGACATGACTCAGGGTTATCTACTATCGTATCATACTAAACACCACCACCCCAAACCTCGTCTCCGTCAACCTAATCCTTGAAACGATCTGAATTTGTTATAACTCTTATCACATGAAGTTAATCATTATATAATGCATCGATTCTTTAATTTCAGTTCCGTGAAATCCGTAGGAATTAATCATTACCATACACGATAGTGGCAACTGCAAGCATATATATAATTGTTTAGTCTATGGCCTAATTCTGTGAAAAGGATACCTCTAATATTCACAAGCATTCTATTACAAAGAGGTTAACGTTGCTGTTATGTTTTTCCAGGGTCTCCTCCGGTGTGTGTCATGGAGGAGATAGTTGTTCATCCGTATGGAATAGGTTACTATCAACCGCGGTGTCGGAAGAGCATGATCGGTAATCGCTTATAGAAGTAACTCGATTGGTTCTTGTATATCTAAACAACACCACACCGAGGAGGCGACGGTGGTGGTTGGAGGTTGCAATGGAATATGCACTGGTGAAGTTGGTTACTTTAGATACATGAACATGGAATTCTCACACACCGGATTGCTGGCGAGTCATGACACCCTACTTTCTTTCCGCTCGCCTAGTAATGCTTGTGAAGATCGTCCTATTCTTCCTATAGTGGACACATCTTATTGATGCTTTATAGTTGTGGTGGATGGCCACAACACTCTCACCAAACACCTTCCCAAGATCTCCTATTTGTTTCACCATGTGTTCACTAGCCCTCAAGCATCAGTTCCTTATAGTAGGAAGACGACAAAGGACATATTTTCAGAGCATCATTGGTGAGTAGGAGATGATTGTCAGTAGGACCTCCTGGGAATCGTTAATTCTTCCTCATGCACCGGTCCTGGACCACCTATATCGTGGCATGCATGTAGCATGGTTCCATTCCCAACCAATTCCCTCAAGGTGTCTAAATAGGATTATAGGTCGGGTCATTTTTCTCTTTTGCTATTTTCAGATATCTATATGCCTGGTAAAAGCTGGTACATACCAGTTTGTACAGGTGAAAACGCCGCCCGCTAATACATCTCCGCTATTTACGATCTCGCTCAATAATGCTTTTGGCACTGCCTTATTGAGACACCATAAGCAAGTTGAAACATGTGCCAAATTGAGACACCATAAGCAGGTTGACACAATCTTCCAGTGCTATGCATATAGGCTCAATTTCTGTAACTTCAAAATCTTCCTGATGATGCATCATATCGTATAAAATGGAGTAGGATTCATATCAATGTGCAATTGTCGCCAAACCTGGTATGTCACCTTAACACAATTATTTGCTACTATCACATATATTCTCTACTACAATACTACCTAAATTTTACATGATGTATCCATATATATGCCCTTAGTTTAAGACCATTATACCACGTTTTAACTATTTATTTAGTTAACATTGGTAAAACATAATTCTCTTGACACCCTTTTTCTTTACCAGCACAAAAATATATGTTACCTCCTTTTACAAATTAGATTGTGTTTTCTTCTCTTAGCTCAATGAGTAGTGTTGGTTCACGCTCGTAGAGTGTTACATTCTAAGTTCCTCGGATTGTTTATTAGTATATTTCTCTATTAACAACTTGACCGGAGCATTAAGATTAACATATTTGATTTGATTTCTATTTTGTTGATTTTAGATTTTTCAAAACTATACCACAAAAAAATATATTAAAAGTAAAGGCTAAGTGGTCACGGATAGGGCTGTCAATGGGGAGGGTATGTGTGGGCTCCGATCTCCAAAACCATGACGTAAACTCAGCAGAAGCATTCGATTAGCAGCGGAATATAAAAATCACCGAAAATTAAAACTTTTTGAGACAAGATATGAAATCATAAAACTTCTTTCATAGAAAGGAGATAAACTGTTTACATCTCTGTTGAATTACTTCTTGAGTAATTATATACACCATGATACAAAATCTCAAGAGTTAAAACCAAAATCTCAAACTACTAACTCCAAGACCTGAGAGTACATAGACGACATATGACTATCTAACTACAAACTCAGCAGTCAGTATCTCCACCTGAGATTCACTGTTGCTCCTGGTGCTTCTGTTGTTGGTATTGGCCACCTGTAGGCTGGTTCCTCCATCCTCGACGACCACCTAAAAAGTTGAAATCTACGGGGTGAGACAATTTTAAATAATTGTTCCAGCGAGAGTTATAACTCTCCACTAAAAGCTTTATATAGAAAATCAAAGAACATTATATGCAATAAAAGTTTTTAAGATAACCAACAACATTTAATATGAAGAACATATGTACTATGCAATGCAATATCATTCAAGTATTTCGTAGTTCAACCTAAGCAGATATACTACGCGGTTGATTATGTTTTACAAACATCATTATGCCCTGCGAAGATGAGGTATACCGCTCATACTCCAACCGATCACTGTTAAGTCGCATCGGTATCATACCTAGGTCATCAAAAGAGTCGGATTCTTATGACCTCATCTTCCTCAGTCAGAGTGAGGATAAACATGCAGGACATCTTGTGTCTCTGCTACTATAGCTCACCAGGGTAATCTGGTACTTCGCTATTAGAGTCATAGTGGCATTCTGTACTCTCTTTGTCATCGAAATATTTCTTGTTTATCTCTCATCGATGCGGTATAAGGATTTCCTCGAGAGAATTGTATTACAGCATAAACATA
This sequence comes from Alisma plantago-aquatica, assembly GCA_963693085.1. Taxonomy (NCBI): domain Eukaryota; kingdom Viridiplantae; phylum Streptophyta; class Magnoliopsida; order Alismatales; family Alismataceae; genus Alisma; species Alisma plantago-aquatica. Next base: position 764,104,782 of record OY856414.1, on the reverse strand, counting down.
TAGTGAAGGGTTGATGGATTAAGATACATATACATCAATTCCTACACTAGGATGTAAGGATTTACACATCCATATTCCCCCACATACTCAAAAGTATGTGATCCAGGAATTCCCTTAGGAAAACCTGTTTCACCATCATATAGCTTTTGACAATGATGGATCTATGATCAGGGCTCTACATGGTATGATTATACTTGATTAGTTAGGTACATTTCGATATTCTTTTAACATCATACATGTTCTCAAACATTAATCATTAGCATAGCAGCTATGAAAGTAGAATACTAAATGTAACACGTCTAACTCACATCAATTATCATCTCTTAATCATTTCATCACAAGCCATCTAATTAGCATGACCTTGATGATACTCATGGATCTTATAGCCTAACAATCTCATAAGATGCCACTTACTAGGCAACAAGGTATTTCACTATTTATAAAGCTTAAAGACATGCTTTCAATGAATATGGTATCATAATCCTTACCTGGATATGATCATCATCATATAAGAACATGCATAGTTAATTCAACTAATAACAGTAAACAATTCATTTCACAAGTTATACTTTCATACTCTTAGAAGAGTCAGGTTCCCTGATTTCTCATCAATTAGGGTTTACTATTCACATTACATGTTATCACCCTAGAATTAGGGTTTACTATTCACTTCATAGTGAATTGAACTCATAACATCATCATGTATGAGAAACATCACCATTGATGTCCTCAGATTAGATTAAGATTCATCAATTATCATAATTAGGGTTTCCATGATCTCACATAGGTGGATCATACCCTAATTATGCACATCAAACACATTGAAGGTACTTTACTTGAGTTTCATTCATAAATGGTACTTTCTCTCTCCTCTTACTAATAGATGGTGATTACACCATTCTAGATAAGGTTGGGTCAAGTCCTCATTGACAGCCATAAGTCGAATCACCACTATCATGTGATTAGGGTTTGATTAAAACAAGGTATCCTTCAATTGAACCCTTTAGGGGTATTTTGGTAAAGTACACCATTGATCACCATCATGGGTCAATTCATTAGTCACTTAGTCCCTTAATGTCCTAGGGTACCATTAGGGTTTAGATTAGACCATCATTGAACCAATTACACCTTCAATTGATTAAGTATAAACAGCCCTAAAAATCTCCAAATGGTTTCAACCTTCAACCTCCAAACGGTCTTGAGACCGTTTGGGGGCGTTGATCGTTTGGATGGTTTGACCTTCAAGACCGCATGGGTCACCAAGACCGCATGGGTGCGTTGACTATTTGGGAAAGTTGACCTCCAAACCGTTTGAAGCTATGTGACTTGAAACCGTTTGATCTTAAACGATCTTGAGATCGATTGGTCCAAACGACCTTGAGATCGTTTGAGCCCAAACGGTCTTGAGACCGTTTGGACCTCAAAAGTGAATCAAAGGTTGCAATTGTTTATGGTTATCTATGTTGAAGCCTTCAATTGGCCAAATCCTTGTTAACCACTTGTAAATTGAGTCAATTAGGATTAGCCTTAATCAATTGGACACCAAATTGACCCTCAATTGAAAGTCAATTAGGGTTGAATCCAACTCAATTAGGGGTTTCAATCGGATAATCATCAATGTTCAACAATCTGAAGCAAATTGAGGTTGAACCCATCAATTGACCTCCAATTGGGCCCAAACTTGGCCCAAACGATCTTGAGATCATTTGGACATCCTCCAAACGGTCTTGAGACCGTTTTCCCAAAGTTTCATCAAAAACCAAGTTGATTGGATAAGGGTTGAACCCTAATTAGGTCTAAAATCAGCATTGTTATCAATTCATCAACTTATTGTGATTGGACCCTAAAACCATCAAATTATCTTAACCCTAGACCTCCAAACGGTCTTGGGTTGTCTCCAAATGGTCTTGAGACCGTTTGGATGAATCCCCAAATGGTATTGAGACCATTTGAGTCCTTCAACCCAAAACTCACCAAGATCTATCCTTGAAATCAGCAAATCAACCCGATTAGGGTTTAGGGGGTTGAAGTGCCTTCAACTCTTGATTGGTTTGGAATTAGATTATGATTCTTTGTAGGAATTAAATTAAACATGTTTACAGCAGACCCTTAAACGGTCTTCCCTTGGTCAACCCTATAAAACAGTCTTGAGACCGTTTGATTCCAAACGATCTTGCAAGACCGCATGAGATCAAACGGTTTGAGACCGTTTGATTTCAAACGGTTTGAGACCGTTTGATTTCAAACGGTTTGCAACCGTTTGGACCAAAAGGGTCCAAGGTAATTTGATAAAGTTGCCTAGGAATTCACACCCATCATATTCAACCTCTGTTCAGGTCGTTTATACCACGGATTTGCTTGCAAAAGTGCAAGGAAGAAAGGGGGTAGAAGAAGAACTAAGCTTAAATTGCAAGAACATAGATATGCATAATAAAGCAAGGAGTTTAGAGTTATAAAACCCACCTCAAACGTTGTTCCTAAAGCTCCAAGCTTACAAGATTCAAGCCTTTAATGGCGTCTTGATCTCCACAAGTTGGCCAAAGGTGATTCTCCAAGGAAAATATGGGGATGGTCGGCTAGAACAAAGAACCTAAGTAAGTTAACCATAAAACCAACCTTATACAAGGAATTCATCCAAGAATCCGAGCTAGAAGATGGTTCCTACTCACCTTAGAACTAGTTGGTCATCTCCTTGAGTTCCCGAGCTCTGCCTTGGTCGTTTGAGAAAGATGAGAAATGAAGAGGTGAAAGGATACATTTAGTTGATTCGCAAAGGAACTAGGCTTATATAGTTTAGGCTGTTTTTCACAATAAGGACCTCTAAAACATAGAATTCTCATCTAAGTCCCTCCTTCTTCTTAAGGCACGTCCAAACCATTACAACTTAAGCAAAGCCCATCAAAACTCAAGATCTAAGGGTAAGGAAAACTATCTTACAACTAGGGTACTCATATGAAGGGTCTCCTTACTCATATTAGGTGAATTTTATGCACAAAGATCATTCTTCTTATCTGATTATTCATTGAAGCGCCCCTTTCATCATTTCTAATCTAAATGATGTCAAGAGTCATAAAAGATGTTCTAGAAGGTGTATTTTACAAGTTGCACCCCACATTTTGGGTAAATTACACTTTACTCCAAAATTAGGGTTTTTAAGTACAAGGATCATTCCACAAGCTGCATCTTGATGCCCAAGCTTGGGAAGTTCATCCTATCTCATCATATTCACTCATATGATGTCTCATTATCAGAGGAACATCTTAACCTATGAAATTTGGAAGTTAATCCCCTTAACTGGGTAATTTGCACATAGGTCCCTGCATTATAAAACAATACTACAACTTTGTTTAAAAAGGACAAAATTGAAAGTATATGTTCCCGAGGAACTTAATTACATGCCAGGGAGTAATCAAAAGTATATAATTACATATTTAAGCAAAACATCTAGGGTTAGTTTATAACCCAGGTCAGGGATGTTACAAATTATCCACCCCTTACAAGGATTTCGTCCCCGAAATTGATAAAACATATTAAGAGAAAGGAGCAGGGTATTTCCTTCTCATCTCATCCTCTAGTTCCCATGTGGCTTCCTCGACACCACGATGATTCCAGAGGACTTTCACAAGGCTTATATCTTTCTTCTTTAGCTTTTTAATTCTGTTATCAAGGATTGACACTGGTCCTTCCTCATAAGTTATATCTTCGTTCAATTCTACTTCCATAGGTTGTAGAACTGACTCGGTGTCAGGGTGACATTTCCTCAGCATAGAAATGTGAAACACAAGATGTAACTTCTACAACTCTGGAGGTAACTCTAGTCTATAGGCTACCTTTCCAACTCGTTCAATGATTGGATAAGGTCCCATAAATCTAGGAGCTAACTTCCCTTTCCTTCCAAAACGAAGGACTCCTTTCCAAGGTGAGACCTTGAGGTACACTCTGTCTCCAACCTAGAACTATAAGGGTCTACGACGTCTGTCAGCATAAGACTTCTGCCTATCCTGTACAGTCTTAAGCTGTTGTTGTATAACTTTGATTTTCTCTGTAGTCTGCTGCACAAGATCGGGACCTAACAACTGATGTTCACCAGTCTCATACCAACATAAGGGTGATCTACAACGTCTAACATACAAGGCTTCATAAGGTGCCATATCAATACTATGTTGATAGCTATTGTTATAGGAAAACTCTATTAAGCTTAGGTGTGGATCCCAACTTCCGGTAAACTGAAGAACACATGCTCTCAACAAGTCTTCCAAGGTCTGCATAGTCCTTTCTGACTGTCCATCAGTCTGTGGATGAAAGGTTGTACTAAACCTTAACTTGGTGCCTAAAGCTCTGTGTAACTGCTCCCAAAAATGACTTGTAAACTGAGGACCTCTGTCAGAAATTATAGTGATAGGAACTCTGTGCAATCACACTATCTCTTGAACATACAACTGTGATAACCTTTCAGCAGAATAGGTTGTTTTGATAGGTAAGAAATGTACTGTCTTAGTCAACCTATCAAAAATTACCCAAATGGAATCATATCCCTTGTTTGTCCTGGGTAGGCCAACAACAAAGTCCATGGTCACATGGTCCCACTTCCACTGTGGTATGGGTAAAGGTTGCATTGTTCCTGCAGGCTTCTGGTGTTCAGCCTTAACTTGCTGACACACAGGACACCTCAGAACAAACTCAGTAACATCCTTCTTCATCCCAGACCACCAATACATGTCTTTCAAGTTTCGATACATCTTGGTGCTCCCTGGATGCATAACATACATTGAAGAATGAGCTTCCTCCATGACTAACTTCCTCAGGTTATCCACATCTGGTACTATCATCCTCCCATGATAGCATGCCACTTGGTCATCTGAATCATAGAAACCATCTCGCTTCTCATCACCATACTCAGATCTAATCTGCTGAACTGTAGCATCTACTTACTGTGCCTCCTTTATCTGCTCTCTTAGGGTAGGTTTAATATGCATCTCAGCTAACAAACCATCTAACAACGACACCTTCAACTGCACATTATCTTGCCTTAAGGAGATAAGCATATCTCTTCTAGAGCATACTAAGGAACTTAGTTGTGCTCTATCCATGGTTGATGTTGCTGATTTCCTACTCAAGGAATCTGCAACCACATTGGCCTTCCTTGGATGGTAATCAATTGTATAGTCATAGTCCTTGATTAACTCCATCCAGTGATGTTGCCTCATGTTAAGTTCATGCTGAGAGAAGATATACTTGAGATTCTTGTGGTCTGTGAAAATCTGGAATGTTTCTCCGTAGAGATAATGTCTCTAGATCTTCAAGGCATGAACCACAGTAGCCAACTCTAGATCGTGTGTTGGATAATTCTCCTCGTGTTTATTAAGCTGTCAGGAAGCAAAAGAAATCACTTGCTTATCCTGCATCAACACACATTCGAGTCCATTCTTGGAGGCATCACAAAAAACTACATATCCTTTTCCTTGTTCAGGTAACACAAGCACAAGTGCACTTGTCAACCTCTCCTTCAACAGTTGAAAGGACTGTTGACACTTATCACTCCAGGCAAAAGGAACATCTTTCTGGGTTAACTTGGTCAAGGGTAAGGCTATAGAACTGAAGTTCTTAATAAACCTTCGGTAGTAACCAGCTAACCCTAAGAAACTTCAAATCTCCGTCGGTGTCTTCGGTTGTTCCCACTGTAGAACAAATTCTACCTTTTTAGGGTCAACACGAATACCCGAGGTAGATACCACATGACCAAGAAAAGATACTTCTGGCAACCAGAATTCACACTTGCTAAACTTAGCGTATAGCTTGTGTTCTCTTAGCAAGGTCAAAGCTTGGAGAAGATGCTTTTCATGCTGCTGAGCATCCTTACTATAGATCAGAATGTCATCTATGAAGACGACAACACACTGATCAAGGAAAGGTCGGAAGACTCTATTCATGAGTTCCATGAATGCAGCTGGTGCATTAGTTAGCCCAAACGACATAACTGTGAACTCATAGTGACCATATCTTGTCCTAAAGGCAGACTTGGATATGTCACTATCCTTAATGCAGAGTTGATGATATCCAGACCTCAAATCTATCTTTGAGAAGATTGTTGCACCACACAACTGATCAAAAAGATCATCAATCCTTGACAGAGGGTACTTATTCTTTATTGTTACTTTATTGAGTTGTCTGTAATCAATGCTCAACCGCATTGATCCATCTTTCTTTTTAACAAACAAAATCGGAGAACCCCAAGGTGAAGTACTCGATCGGATGAATCCTTTCTCAATTAACTCTTGAAGATGTTTCTTGAGTTCTGCCATTTCAGCAGGCGCCATCCTATACGGTGTCTGGGCTATGGGTTGTGTATCTGGGACTAAATTGATTTCAAAATCAATTTCCCGAGGTGGTGGTATACCAGGAAGTTCTTCAGGAAACACATCTTCGAATTCCCTGACTACAGGAACTTCAGTAGGTTTGGGACTCTCCTTTGTAGTATCTACCACATGGGCCAAGAATGCATAACATCCTTGCCTCATCATCTTATCAGCAACCATAGCTGACACAAGACAGGTGGGTAGAATCTTTCTTTCTCCTTGAAAGATCCATGTGTTGCTTTCATCAGCAAACACAGCCAGCTTAGATTCACAATCCAAGACAACTCTATACCTTTCCAAGGTATCCATCCCAAGGATTATATCAAATCCTTGCATATCAAGTGGTATAAGATCCACTTGAATGCGATGATCAGAAAAGAAGAGGATGCAGGGAGAGCATACCTCCTGCAAAACAGCAGACCCACTCAATTGAGTCTCCAACAACAAGCTATCTGCCTTATGACTGACTGTCATATCATAGTTACGAATCACTCTTCGAGTGACAAAGGAGTGTGTAGCACCCGGGTCAATCAGAACAGATACAACACAAGATTTAGACATATCAGAATATAAAAGCTCCATCTGACCTGCCACAACCCGTGGATTGACCACTGCATCTGGTGGGTTCATAGCATAGAACCTCGCTGTCGCCTGGGGTTGGGTTGGTGCTGATGATCCTGTTGGTATGTATGCCCTGAGAGCCAATCATGGGATGATTGGTGGGATACATTAAGATTGATTTGATAAAACATCAAAGGCAAGCTTCCAATTCTTTCTGGTTCAGTCATATGAGATAGTGATAGAACAGATTGAATGTCTAGAGAATGACAATACTCAATTACGTATGCCTTCAGGTTCATGACCTGAACGATGAGATCATACAGATGCTAAGAGTTTGTACATTCTTGTTATGTCCCTAGTCGGATGTCATTGTGGAAGGTAGATAGACAACAATGACACACAAGACTAGATTGTGGTGTTGGTTGATGACAGAATCTCATTAGTCATGATATAGAGATATCAAACCAACACATAGGTACTTGTTAGAGAACAAGTGTACCGGACAGACCCACCGTGAGTTTGACACATGGAACCATGACATGGTAGTCACAGTCAGTACTCACAATGATGGTGGTGAGTGTGATTCTTAGACCTGAAATCACTGCACTCAACACATGTCGTTGGGCACACTTTGACATCATCAAACGCAGTCCTGAAACATGGGTTGTTATAAAGGTGATGATTGGTTGGCTTTGACACATGGGGATTTTTAGGGGTGAGTGATAGATATGGGATTTGTCCCTCCTGAGGGAGTTTGATATCCAAGGCCACTTGATGAGTAGGATTGAGATAGGTGTGCACACGCATGTGTGAATCAGTATGTGATATTGATGTCATACATATCTCCTTCAATCTACTATGAGATCAAGAAAGTGAATGAACGTTGACAGGATGACTGTTCCATGCCTTGAGTTCATTCGGGATATCAGTGACAAAGGAATTATACATTCACTGTAACACCATTCACGGATTGTAGGATGAAAGTTGTTCTCCAACTTTCTACTTTCACTTGGGTAGCACTGATGTGTGACTAGGCACCGCTCTTTGCTTGTGAAGTCATAAGTGTTATGGACTTTCACTGCCAACGTGAAATGGACCTGCAGGGTCACACACATAGGATTTAACCTGGAAGAGGAGTTTTGTCCACAAGCAATGTTTATATTGATTACTAAAGGAGTTTAGTAGTTCAATTAAACACTCAATCAGTCGATAGCTCAATATCGTATGGTTCAAGGTATTGGACGCATTGATTGGAGTATCAGATTGATTGAAATCACAATTGACTGATTCTACACAACCTGCACTCCCAACCGATCTGCTCAAGTGTTGAACCAGTCGGCTGAGGTTGCTGAACTGGTCGACTCAAGTGTTGAGTCGATCGGCTCATGACCAGGGTGAAATGAGCAGTTCAAGTGTTGAACTGATCGGTTCAATTGGTGCAACCGAGCAAGTTGGGAAAGTCAGGTCGGTGAGAATTTTCCTTGCATTTCACTTGCCCAATTTGATTGGAACAAGGATTGGTATTCGATACCAATTAGAAGTGAAAGAAGGAAAGTCAATCGGGAACTGACCAGGACCACGAACCGACCGGTTCAGAAGTGAACCGATCGGCTCATGGGTCCCAACCGATCGGTTGGTGCTCCAACCGACCGGTTCAGGTCCCCAACTGACCGATTCACTTGTGAACTGATCGGTTCAGGTTGTGAGTTGGTTGCTTTTTGTGGAAAATCTTGAACCCTTCTACTCCTACTTTAGTCCCATATTGCCGGGGACAGAGAACCCTGTCCCATGACTCGCCTATATATAGGGGTATTGGGGGCTTCTCAAAACACAACTCAGTGCAACCAGTTGCTCTGCAAAGTTGTCGTTCTCTTTGGTTTTGGTAACCGAGAGAGAGCCCGAGCAAGTGCTTCCCGCAAAAGGGAGGTGCTGCAAGGGAAGGACAACTGCAGTTGCAACTGGAGGCAGGAGAGTGTGTTGGCGACTAGTACGTCAACAGGAGGGTGTGACTCCTTCCACTTCCTTGTGGGACAAGGAGTGTGGAGTTCCAGGTGGTCTGTGTGGACTACTACAGAGGCAGGAGGACACTGCCGCTCAGGAGGACAACTGTCATCCGGCAGTCTGGTAGGAGGAGGAGTCGTCAGTCCCGGTGCGACCAGGAGCTGCATAGACACCGTCTAAGACCGGAGTTGATGACCGCGCATAGCACGAGGTATTGTCGCCAAGCAAGCCTTGGGACAAGGTATGATTCCACAAACCATCCTTTCCTATTATATAGACGTTGACGCGTTTCCTCGTACTGGGTTTGGGGAGAAATTTTTGTTTCCACTGCCTTCTCTGCCTCCCCTAAAACCCAACAGTGGTATCAGAGCCACGTCAACTGTTCTATATTTTAGGAATATCGATATGACCGATTTTGTTTTGTTGCCTTTATTTATTGCATACGATGTGAATAATATTGGATTTATGCATGTCCAATCCTAAATCCACAAATCCCAATTACATATATGATATGTATTATTAATGCACTCGATACGCGTCGCCCTTAAATGAGTTTTGTGGTGGATGTGTGTAGAATGATTATGGCCTATAAACCCCTATCCGTGTGTGGTTGTTTGTGGTTGCTTGCATCTCGGTCTGCGCACCGATCTTCCCTCTCTTATTTCTGATGTAACTCGAAATAGTTCGAGATTCTTTCCTACCTTTGCTCCCCCCGAATGTAACTCGAGGTTTCCTTTTTTAAGCAATGTAATATTAGGATAGATTTTATTTCCTATTATGTCAAAGAACGGAGGACATCAATGCGACAGCCCAGACGATCGGTTCAAGGCGTGAATCGATAAGTTGACGTTCCAGACGATCAGTTCAAGGAGTGAATTGATCGGTTGATGACCGGTTTGAGGAGTGAGACGAGCGGGTGGCGGCCATGAAGAGATGCAAGAAGACCAGGCAAACCGATTGGTTGGAGGAGCTAACCGATTGGCTGGTGGCACCCAGACGACCAGCCAGAGAGAGCAGATCATTCATGTGATGAGTTGATCAACTCGGATGGCAAGGCACAGATGTTCATCTTGTACAGGTTGCATGTGATGCTGACCTAGATGACCGTGATTCCTCTTGGCTCGAGGAATCACTTTAGGATGGACATAATCATCGCTTTTTATCGTTTTTGCATGTTTTCTGTGGGATATAGCATGTATATGATACATACTATGTATTATGGTGATTGGATATGTATATGTATATAAAAATCAAATCCCTCATTAAAATATTAAGTCTTATATGACTTCCATTAGCGGCACACATGAAAAACTCGATCGACCAAGCGTAGGTTACGCCAAAGCATGGTGTGCCGTCTATCTCGTGGAAGTGTGAAGGGTAGACATGTAGGTTCTGCCAAAGTAGGGTGCATGTTCTACCGTGTCGGCTTTTGGGTTAGACTTAACTGGTGATTCTTAGAGCGTCTAAGCCCAGAGGCAAGGAATGTTCATGGCAATGTGTTGTGCATGTTCATTCAACAAGAGTTGCATATGATGCAATTGACAAGGGTTGCCTACCTGAGAGATCTAAGTTGTAGACGATCAGCCAAAGCTGACTCATGACTTAGAGGATTTCAGGATCTTGCCCACTAGAAGGTTGTACGCTGCAATCTTCCAAATTGATGCTGAGGGCCATCAATTTGAAGTAAAATAGTGGGAGCGATAATTAATTAAAGGCCTAATTTTATCGTCAACTTTTCAAATCAATCAAATAAGTCAAAAAGAGTTTTGGACTAAAATTGCATATATTTCCTTTTGTTAAAATGAATGGTTAATCAACAAATCACTTTATTTGCGATCGGTATTTGAGACCGACAAATTAAATGGGAATAATTCCACGATTGGTTAGGATGAAGAGAAGTGTTCTCAAAGAGCAAAAGCTCTAAGTCCTAGTTATACCAGAACCAGATGAACTCGATCCCACCACATCAATGGTTGAAAGTATGCTTATGGAAGCATACCGAGGATGCCATTGACGAGGAGTGCTTAATGTTGTGTTCCCTGAACTATGAGTTGTAGAGACAACATGAGACATATGATGTCTCCAAGACACTGTCCTAGTATGTCATGATAGAAGGAGATCCAGTAAGGTATTCACACACTCAATGTGATTGGGTATGTGGAAAGACCTGACTAAGAAGGATTCCATCTGAGCCAAGAGTTGGCTATTGGTATGATACTGCAAATGTTGCGAGGATCATACAATTCATGATAAGCAACAACATGAAAAACTTTGACAAGCGTTGACAGAGTTGTTGGACATGTTGAGGATAGTAGAGGCAAGGATGAAGAAAGACTAATCCTAATCTTTGATGTGATCAAAAGTCTTAATGGCAAGGGCAAGGGCAAAGCTAAGAAGTGTTCTGATGCTTGCCAGCAATCCAAGCCGTCTTCAGCCTCAAGGCACATGGGGAAAGGGTGTATGAGGGAATTGCCCTCTATATCTGGAAGAACAAAAGAAGATAAAGGAGGGGATGGAGATCTCCACCTAAGGTATCATGAAATGAACCACTTCTTTATCTGAGGTATATGATACCAATATATGGATCTATCATATATGATATGAAAGATCCGCAAAGAAGTGATGGCCTTTGTGAAAAGGACCAAGAAAGAAGTACCCATCATTGGAGCAAGTGTTGCTTCCATAGAAAGGAGTATCTTTCAGTTTATTTCAGCCTAAAGGGCACGAAATGGAGTTAAGAACTGCTATTTCATATATTTCCAATAGATAGAAACACTTTATTATTGCATATTGTATGACAATGATGGCAGTTAATAAAGTTGATGTTTCAATCTTAAAGATATGATCTTTGTGGCAGTGCCTTGTTTATCTTGTGATACATGGTATGCATAAGATAAAATGATACCTAAAGTTATTGATAACTCAAACAATCAAATTAGCATCAATCATGAGAAATTCATTTCTAGTTTCCATGTGATGGATAAATCTAGACTCTTTTGGTTAGAGAACCAGTAAGGGACATGAATATCTTGGACATGATTAATCAATCTTCACTAATGGTAGTGAGAGAATGATTATCCTATTAGGTATAATACATGTGATGTATTTACATACCTATTGGAATGAGTGCTAATACTTCAAATGGTGTTTAGAGAAATACCAATATGAGTATCTTGAAGTGTTCAAGATTATCATAGATGAAGTACAAATTTGGTAAAGTATTAATTCTTGATGAGATCAATGAATGAAATACTTGGACCAAATGTTTGAGATCCTTATGAGTGATTATGACAGTGTATCATAGTGAACTCATGATTAAGGCATGGTGATGTCTAAATCAAGAAGGAATCATACTCTAAGGAGTTATAGAATGATTATCGAATAACTGAATTCTTCTTAATAAAAGAATACCCCACACTAATAAAGGAAATTAAGAATCACAAGGGTTGTGAGTTCTTATATCCTTAACAGATACACCTCAATTATCTATGTGATGAGTTGTTCATGTGATGAGTCAACTATCTAGATGAATATGAGGAACCGAATTTTGAGTTATGATTTATGATCATTACATCCTAAATGATTTCCATGTGAACCATAAGGTATGACCTTGATGGTAGCACTCATTGGATGAAATCCATAAGTGCAAATGAGTCTTAAGTGTTAAGACACATGGATAACATTTTGAGAAGGATGATGCTTGTTGATTGCAACTTAATGACTAAGACATTTGGCATATGGATACTAAAACCGCATTCCTATGAGGAATAAAACAAGGATGTGTACGTGACACAACCTATAAGTTTTATGAATCCACTAATGCAAATGAAGTCTATAAGTTACAATGGAATAATCAATATGATTGATTGAGTACAAGCAACTCAGAATTGGATCTTTACTTTGATGATATAGTCAAAAGGGTTTGACTGATATGTCAAAGATAAAGAAGGGATCTATGATTTAGTGGGAGCGTATTCACATTCCACATGTTGATGTGAAATGGAAATGTTCTAAAATGGAAATCCAAAAGTGGAAAATATCTTTAAGGAAGACAAAGATGTTTCCTATGAGATAGAAATAGAGATCTATAGAGATAGTTCTTGAAAAATCTCTTGACCTGAAAAGAGAGAGCATACATTGGCAATTTGAACTAAAGTGTTCAGTGTACATAGATTCAGTGGGAGAAAACTTGTCCATGCTACATGGAGTTATTATCCCTAGGCCAAGTATCCAATTCTTATGAAGAATGGGAACACTAAGAATAGATATGGATCTATCATGTATGTAATCATCTCATTACCTTGCATGTTTTGACATGGAAAGAACAAAATGCATTCATCATCTTGTATGTACGACATGACAATATGATGTGCTCATCCTGATAACTCGCATGTGGGACATGACGAGTGGATGTTTGTCTTCTTCTAGTAAGGGTTACTGGAATACCATGAGAACTTGATAAGTACTTGAGAAGTACTAGTTCTATGGAGATAAGGAAGAGTTCGATGTAAAGAGTTACATTGATGCAAACTTCCGAAAGGACAGAAAATTAATCGCAAAATATACATAGGATGTATAAAAGTGAAAGTTTGTTAATAATTGAAAGTGTTCCAATAAAACCATTTAAAAGGAAATGGTGAGTATCTATGCGTTAGAGAACTGCAGTGGATACTATATGGATCCGGAAGTTCATGAGATGAACTTATAGATATTCCGCTCATTGATGACAAGTCTGGAATCCTTGATCATGCAATGTGGCTAAAGGTTAGCAAAGGAATACTAGATTGCATATTACAGAAACTCCATCTCATACGTGTGACGTACAACGAAGAGATGAGAGACATGCAATTTATACTGACTTTGGCAAGGTGTTGCCATAACTCACTATGTTCGCACTAGAGCACAGTAACATGTGGGACATGTTTGAAGATCACTGTGAATATGATTTAAGGGTGATTGGCTCACAGTGCAAGTGGGAGTCTGTTGGTATGTATGCCCTGAGAGCCAATCATGGGATGATTGGTGGGATACATTAAGATTTATTTGATAAAACATCAAAGGCAAGCTTCCAATTCTTTCTGGTTCGGTCATATAAGATAGTGATAGAACAAATTGAATGTCTAGAGAATGACAGTACTCAATGACGTATGCCTTCAGGTTCATGACCTGAACGATGAGATCATACGGATGCTAAGAGTTTGTACATTCTTGTTATGTCCCTAGTCAGATGTCATTGTGGAAGGTAGATAGACAGCAATGACACACAAGACTAGATTGTGGTGTTGGTTGATGATAGAATCTCATTAGTCATGATATAGAGATATCAAACCAAACACATAGGTACTTGTTAGAGAACAAGTGTACCGGACAGACCCACCGTGAGTTTGACACATGGAACCATGACATGGTAGTCACAGTCAGTACTCACAGTGATGGTGGTGAGTGTGATTCTTAGACCTGAAATCACTGCACTCAACACATGTCGTTGGGCACACTTTGACATCATCAAACGCAGTCCTGAAACATGGGTTGTTATAAAGGTGATGATTGGGTGGCTTTGACACATGGGGCTTTTGAGGGGTGAGTGATAGATATGGGATTTGTCCCTCCTAAGGGAGTTTGATATCCAAGGCCACTTGATGAGTAGGATTGAGATAGGCGTGCGCACACATGTGTGAATCAGTATGTGATATTGATGTCATACATATCTCCTTCATTCTACTCTGAGATCAAGAAAGCGAATGAACATTGACAGGATGATTGTTCCATGCCTTGAGTTCATTCGGGATATCAGTGACAAAGGAATTATACATTCACTGTAACACCATTCATGGATTGTAGGATGAAAGTTGTTCTCCAACTTTCTACTTTCACTTGGGTAGCACTGATGTGTGACTAGGCACCGCTCTTTGCTTGTGAAGTCATAAGTGTTATGGACTTTCACTGCCAACGTGAAATGGACCTACATGATCACACACATAGGATTTAACCTGGAAGAGGAGTTTTGTCCACAAGCAATGTTTAGATTGATTACTAAAGGAGTTTAGTAGTTCAATTAAACACTCAATTAGTCGATAGCTCAATATCGTATGGTTCAAGGTGTTGGACACATTGATTGGAGTATCTGATTGATTGAAATCGCAATTGACTGATTCTGCACAACATGCACTCCCAACCGATTGGCTCAAGTGTTGAACCGATCGACTGAGGTTGTTGAACCAGTCAGCTCAAGTGTTGAGTCGATCGACTCATGACCAGGGTGAAACGAGCAGTTCAAGTGTTGAACCGATCGGTTCAACTGGTGTAACCGAGCAAGTTGGGAAAGTCAGGTCGGTGAGAATTTTCCTTGCGTTTCACTTGCCCAATTTGATTGGAACAAGGATTGGTATTCGATACCAATTAGTAACGAAAGAAGGAAAGTCAATCGGGAACTGACCAGGACCACGAACCGACCGGTTCAGAAGTGAACCGATCGGCTCATGGGTCCCAACCGATCGGTTGGTGCTCCAACCGACCAGTTCAGGTCCCCAACCGACCGATTCACTTGTGAACCGATCGGTTCAGGTTGCGAGTTGGTTGCTTTTTGTGGAAAATCTCGAACCCTTCTACTCCTTCTTTAGTCCCATATTGCCGGGGACAGAGAACCCTGTCCCATGATCTGCCTATATATATAGGGGTATTGGGGGCTTCTCAAAACACAACTCAGTGCAACCAGTTGCTCTGCAAAGTTGTCGTTCTCTCTGGTTTTGGTAACCGAGAGAGAGCCCAAGCAAGTGCTTCCCGCAAAAGGGAGGTGCAGTAAGGGAAGGACAACTACAGTTGCAACTGGAGGTAGGAGAGTGTGTTGGCGACTAGTACGTCAACAGGAGGGTGCGACTCCTTCCACTTCCTTGTGGGACAAGGAGTGTGGAGTTCCAGGTGGTCCGTGTGGACTACTATAGATGCGGGAGGACACTGCCACTCAGGAGGACAACTGTCATCCAACAGTCTGGTAGGAGGAGGAGTCGTCAGTCCTGGTGTGACCAGGAGCTGCACAGACACCGTCCAAGACCGGAGTTGAAGACCACGCATAGCGCGAGGTATTGTCGCCAAGCAAGCCTTGGGACAAGGTATGATTCCACAAACCATCCTTTCCTATTATATAGACGTTGACGCATTTCCTCGTGCTGGGTTTGGGGAGAAATTTTTGTTTCCGTTGCCTTCTCTGCCTCCCCTAAAACCCAACAGATCCAGTTTGAGACGCTTGTCCATGTCCTCGAGCTGCTCCTTGAGATTGCCTTCTCTGTGATCCCTGTTGACTCTGTCTCGGAGACTGTATCACATTGACAGGCCTAGACCGGCAGTCCTTCATCAAGTGTCCCACCTTCCCACAATTGTAGCAACTTATTTCCTGTTGTTGTGGTCTCGGTGGTCCAGTAACTGACATTGATGCCGAACTATGAGTCTCTTGAGGCGGTAGACCCCGTCCTCTACCTCTGCTTGGGGACCACTGAGTATGAGAACTTGATCTGGGTGGTGGAGGGGTAGGTGCAGAGAATCTAGGCTTCTTAAAGTCCCTAGATGAAGAACCCTGGAACTGTAGATATCTTTTCTGGGTTTGCCTCTTCTCAACCACGAATCTCTCTATCCTTCAGACTGACTCAACAAAGGTAGAGAATCTCTCCCAGTTTTCTAAGGCACACATAGGAGTAGTCATGTCAGCATTCAAACCCTTTTCAAACCTTTCTGATTCTTTCTTCTTCTGTGGCAGCCATGTGCGGACAGAACCGCAACAACTCCATGAACTTAGCTTCATACTTGCTAATGTTCATCATGCCCTGCCTCAGTCTCTCAAACTGAGAGATCTTCTCGTCTAGGAAGGTCTTTGGGAAATATTTGTGGACAAATTCCCGATGAAAGTCCTCCCACGAGATCCCAGTGCTTCCTTTGAGAAGATAGACAACATGTCTGAACTTCTCAACTTCAGGAATGTTGAGGATTCTAAAAGCTTTCTCCAACTCTGTTAACCACAGATCAACATCTGCGGGGTCAGCTGTCCCAAAGTACTCGGTAGCTCCGACACGACGAAGTCGCTCGAATGTCTTTCCGATACATTGTACTTTAGGCTGGACAGGTGCCCTAGGTGCAGGCATAGGCATCCTGCCGGTGATATGTGTCCTGGCAGTCATAAACTGCCCGAACATAGCTTGCACAGCTGGGTTACCCATGTCAGCTGGGTCAAACTGAGGTGGCTCCCTGGGTTGCTCAGGTACATGTTGCTCTATTTCTGGGACCCTTGCACTGCCTTGAGGTGCAGCTACACTACTCTCTGCCACGTGCTCCTCATGTGGCTCAGACATCCTTACATATATCTTCTTCTCCAGAGGAGCAGAAGATTCTATCAGATAAGGAAGAACACTAAGGATAGACTCGACATCCTAAGTCCTATGTCTCTGTAGACTCGGCGAACCTAGAGCTCTGATACCACTTAATTTGTGGGCTCCGATCTCCAAAACCACGACGTAAACTCAGCGGAAGCATTCTATTAGCAGTGGAATATAAAAATCACCAAAAATTAAAACCTTTTGAGATAAGATATGAAATCATAAAACTTCTTTCATAGAAAGGAGATAAACTGTTTACATCTCTGTTGAATTACTTCTTGAGTAATTATATACCCCATGATACAAAATCTCAAGAGTTAACACCAAAATCTCAAACTACTAACTCCAAGACCTGAGAGTACAAAGACGGCATATGACTATTTAACTACAAACTCAGCAGTTAGTATCTCCACCTGAGATTCACTGCTGCTCCTGGTGTTGCTGTTGTTGGTATTGGTCACCTGTAGGCTGGTTCCTCCGTCCTTGACGACCACCTAAAAAGTTGAAATCTACGGGGTGAGACAATTTTAAATAATTGTTCCAACAAGAGTTATAACTCTCCACTAGAAGCTTTATATAGCAAATCAAAGAACATTATATGCAATAAAAGTTTTTAATATAACCAACAACAGTTTGACATTAAGCAGAACAATGACATTTAAGAAATATGAAGAACATATGTACTATGCAGTGTAATATCATTCAAGTATTTCGTAGTTCAACCTAAGCAGATATACTACGCGGTTGATTATGTTTTACAAAAATCATTATGCCCTGCGGAGATGAGGTATACCACTCATACTCCAACCGATCACTGTTAAGTCGCATCGGTATCATACCTAGGTCATCAAAAGAGCCGGATTCTTATGACCTCATCTTCCTCAGTCAGAGTGAGGATAAACATGCAGGACATCTTGTGTCTCTGCTACTATAGCTCACCAGGGTAATTTGGTACTTCACTATTAGAGTCACAGTGGCATTCTGTACTCTCTTCATCATCGAAAGATTTCTTATTTATCTCTCATCAATGCGGTATAAGGATTTCCTCGAGAGAATTGTATTACAGCATAAACATATAGTGAAGGGTTGATGGATTTAGATACATCTACATCAATTGCTACACTAGGATGTAAGGATTTACACATCCATATTCCCCCACATACTCAAAAGTATGTGATCCAGGAATTCCCTTAGGAAAACCTATTTCACCATCATATAGCTTCTGACAATGATGGATCTATGATCAGGGCTCTACATGGTATGATTATACTTGATTAGTTAGGTACATTTCAATATTCTTTTAACATCATACATGTTCTCAAACATTAATCATTAGCATAGCAGCTATGAAAGTAGAATACTAAATGTAACATGTCTAATTCACATCAATTATCATCTCTTAATCATTTCATCACAAGTCATCTAATTAGCATGACCTTGATGATACTCATGGCTCTTACAGCCTAACAATCTCATAAGATGCCACTTACTAGGCAACAAGGTATTTCACTATTCATAAAGCTTAAAGACATGCTTTCAATGAATATGGTATCATAATCCTTACCTGGATATGATCATCATCATATAAGAACCTGCATAGTTAATTCAACTAATAATAGTAAACAATTCATTTCACAAGTTATACTTTCATACTCTTAGAAGAGTCAGGTTCCCTGATTTCTCATCAATTAGGGTTTACTATTCACATTACATGTTATCACCCTAGAATTAGGGTTTACTATTCACTTCATAGTGAATTGAACTCATAACATCATCATGTATGAGAAACATCACCATTGATGTCCTCAGATTAGATTAAGATTCATCAATTATCATAATTAGGGTTTCCATGATCTCACATAGGTGGATCATACCCTAATTATGCACATCAAACACATTGAAGGTACTTTACTTGAGTTTCATTCATAAATGGTACTTTCTCTCTCCTCTTACTAATAGATGGTGATTACACCACTCTAGATTAGGTTGGGTCAAGTCCTCATTGACTGCCATAAGTCAAATCACCACTATCATGTGATTAGGGTTTGATTAAAACAAGGTATCCTTCAACTGAACCCTTTAGGGGTATTTTGGTAAAGTACACAATTGATCACCATCATGGGTCAATTCATTAGTCACTTAGTCCCTTAATGTCATAGGGTACCATTAGGGTTTAGATTAGACCATCATTGAACCAATTACACCTTCAATTGATTAAGTATAAACAACCCTAAAAATCTCCAAACGGTTTCAACCTTCAACCTCCAAACGGTCTTGAGACCGTTTGGGGGCATTGACCGTTTGGATGGTTTGACCTTCAAGACCGCATGGGTGCGTTGACCGTTTGGGAAAGTTGACCTCCAAACTGTTTGAAGCTATGAGACTTGAAACCGTTTGATCTTAAACGATCTTGAGATCGATTGGTCCAAACGACCTTGAGATCGTTTGAGCCCAAACGGTCTTGAGACCGTTTGGTCCAAATGGGCTCAAACTGTTTGGACCTCAAAAGTGAATCAAAGGTTGCAATTGTTCATGGTTATCTATGTTGAAGCCTTCAATTGGCCAAATCCTTGTTAACCACTTGTAAATTGAGTCAATTATGATTAGCCTTAATCAATTGGACACCAAATTGACCCTCAATTGAAAGTCAATTAGGGTTTAATCCAACTCAATTAGGGTTTTCAATCGAATAATCATCAATGTTCAACAATGTGAAGCAAATTGAGGTTGAACCCATCAATTGACCTCCAATTGGGCCCAAACTTGGCCCAAACGGTCTTGAGATCGTTTGGACATCCTCCAAACGGTCTTGAGACCGTTTGCCCAAAGTTTCATCAAAAACCAAGTTGATTGGATAAGGGTTGAACCCTAATTAGGTCTAAAATCAGCATTTTTATCAATTCATCAACTTATTGTGATTGGACCCTCAAACCATCAAATTATCTTAACCCTAGACCTCCAAACGGTCTTGAGAACGTTTGAGTCCTTCAACCCAAAAATCACCAAGATCTATCCTTGAAATCAGCAAATCAACCCGATTAGGGTTTAGGGGGTTGAAGTGCCTTCAACTCTTGATTGGTTTGGAATTAGATTATGATTCTTTGTAGGAATTAAATTCAACATGTTTAAAGAAGACCCTTAAACGGTCTTCCCTTGGTCAACCCTATCAAACGGTCTTGAGACCGTTTGATTCCAAACGGTCTTGCAAGACCGCATGAGATCAAACAGTTTGAGACCGTTTGATTTCAAATGGTTTGCAACCGTTTGGACCAAAAGGGTCCAAGGTCGTTTGATAAAGTTGCCTAGGAATTCACACACATCATTTCAACCTCTGTACAGGTCAGTTATACCATGGATTTTCTTGCAAAAGTGCAAGGAAGAAAGGGGGTAGAAGAAGAACTAAGCTTAAATTGCAAGAGCATAGATATGCATAATAAAGCAAGGAGTTTAGAGTTATAAAACCCGCCTCAAACATTGTTCCTAAAGCTCCAAGCTTCCAAGATTCAAGCCTTTAATGGCGTCTTGAGCTCCACAAGTCGTCCAAAGGTGATTCTCCAAGGAAAAGATGGGGATGGTTGGCTAGAACAAAGAACCTAAGTAAGTTAACCATAGAACCAACCTTATACAAGGAATTCATCTAAGAATCTGAGCTAGAAGATGGTTCCTACTCACCTTAGAACTAGTTGGTAGTCTCCTTGAGTTCTCGATCTCTGCCTTGGTCATTTGAGAAAGATGAGAAATGAAGAGGTGAAAGGATACATTTAGTTGATTTGTAAAGGAACTAGGCTTATATAGTTTAGGCTGTTTTTCACCATAAGGACCTCTAAAACATAGATTTCTCATCTAAATCCCTCCTTCTTCTTAAGGCACGTCCAAACCATTAAAAATTAAGGAAAGCCCATAAAAACTCAAGATCTAAGGGTAAAGAAAATTATCTTACAACTAGGGTACTTATATGAAGGGTCTCCTTACTCATATTAGGTGAATTTTATGCACAAAGATCATTCTTCTTATCTGATTATTCATTGAAGCGGCCCTTTCATCATTTATACTCTAAATGATGTCAAGAGTCATAAAAGATGTTCTAGAAGGTGTATTTTACAAGTTGCACCCCACATTTTGGGTAAATTACACTTTACTCCAAAATTAGGGTTTTTAATTACAAGGATCATTCCACAAGCTGCATCTTGATGCCCAAGCTTGGGAAGTTCATCCTATCTCATCATATTCACTCATATGATGTCTCATTATCAGAGGAACATATTAACCTATGAAATTTGCAAGTTAATCCCCTTAACTGGGTAATTTGCACATAGGTTCCTGCATTATAAAACAATACTACAACTTTGTTTAAAAAGGACAAAATTGAAAGTATATGTTCCTGAGGAACTTAATTACATGCCAGGGAGTAATCACAAGTATATAATTACATATTTAAGCAAAACATCTAGGGTTAGTTTATAACCCAGGTCAGGGATGTTATAGTATGGGGAGGGTAAGGTCTTACCCTTACCCTTACCCACCAAGTCTGGCAGGTAAGGGTATGGTTAATTCCCCACTCCACCAATATCCTTATCCTCCCCTTACCCTTACCCTCTTACCCACAGGGTAAATGGGGAGGGTAAGGGTTAAGTGGGAAATTTATATGTCATGTTCAAATTTGTGGTAATATTAACAATAATGGTCTAGCTAGTACATTCATTTATTTGAGTGAAATATCAAGATGTTCCATAATGGATTTTAAATATCCAAAATGTTTCTAAGTAATATTCTATATTTGTTGTATTGAATGCATGTACAAATGGTAGTACCCTAACATTGGTGTGTGAAAAAATAAATTATTCCTAGTAGATTAAGACTTCTACGTTAAAATGATATTAAAGGACAATGTCATAGAGAGTTATTCTTAGAAACATGCATATCTTATACCCTCTAAAATGTTGCAGCATCCAAAAAAATAAAGCACAAATAAAATAGATAACACTACCTCACATATGTATTAAATGATACATTAAAGATTAAATCTTGTTATTATATACATGTTTACCTTACACCACAAATAATTTAATGGAACATAGACTACATATATACATGTGTCTTGCATCTCCAAAACTATGTTGGACACACAACCAAGTTAACTATATAAGAAGTAGAAAAGAATAGCATGTATTATTTAAAATAATGACCCAATAAAATTAAATATTACATAGATTCAAACAACATATTACGATACATTCAATATATTATACATAAATATTGGTGGGTAGCGGGTTAGAGGGTATGGGTAATGACTTACCCTTACCCTTACCCTTACCCACTAAGGTAGCAGGTTAGAGGGTAGTGGGTAGGCGGGTAAAGGATAAGAAAATCCTTTACCCTTACCCTTCCCCTACAGGGTATGGGTAAAGGGTAAACGGGTTTACCCTTACCCATTGACAACCCACGGAAGAAATTCCTGACCAATTTTGATTATTTTCGAAGGCTTTCCCCTAACTGGTACTACTAATAAATGCCCAATCATATTTCTCTTAATACCCCAACCCTAGAGGCACACCCTCTCTCATCTTTTAATTCCCGTCCCGTCTTTTGCACTTCCCCTTCACATCCAACAAGCAAGTGTGATAAGTGCATATCTCCCAACCCTCTTGTAACCCTCTCTTGGTGCCCCATGTATGATACCCACGGTGTGCGGAGGCCACCTATAGCACACCGGAAGGCACCGAAAACATATCAACGAGCTCATTCAAGGTACTATCAAAGTTTTCCTCTCGTTTTATCTTATTAATTTCCTTTCTCTATTGTCGCTGATCCCCTTCACCATATCTACATGTTAATTTTTGTTCATCGTATCGAGCACCCCTTCAGTCCGTCCGGATCAATCAATACAATCAAACTGCCTTATTCATAGTCTGCTTACACCTAGTTGATTCTTATAATCTATTTTTTCTTTTTTATTTTGACTTCACTCATATTCACATTTTAACTATTCTTCTTGCTTTGTTCATCGATTTTGATCCCTAAGAAATAATCAATATTTTATTAGTTGCATCATGTCTTGTATTGTTCCTTAGTATTTGTTTTTTTATCATTTAATCTCATTATATTTTAAATTATTCTTTGTTCAATTTCAGGTGGACATCTCTAAGGAAAAGCTAAAGTCTGAAGTTTTAGAGATAGATAGATTTATTGTAAGATGAGATAGAGATTATTACAATTATGTGTACTTATCAAGTTGCATACTTATTTTTGCTTTATTTTTTAAATGGACTATCCATAATTTTTTAATTCATTTGAGAATACTTAATTCTCTTTACTCATGGTATTTTATACAATAAATTGTCATACATAGATTTTTGGGAACTGTAACATATATTATATATATATTTTCCTCTATAGATGGTGTTATTCATCTATGGATGAACTTAGTACAATGTAAATTATAATTAAGTATACATATTGTTTTTATAATGAAAGATTTTAATGACACTCAACAAGATTGAAGAGCAAATAAATATATTCCCTATGGAGGATGTAGCAGAAATAATGTCAGACAGAACACATGAAGAAATTAAACTTGCGTGAGAGGCCACAAGTATTATTGTTAACCATTTGCTAAGTGATATGATTTGATGTACATGAACGAAATATTATATATTCCAATGATATATTAAAGTGGTTTTCAAGGATATGGTCATTTTTAAGACAAACATTATATTATGATCATGTATTCTCAATGTAAACACTACAATTGAAATTGAATGAAATATTTTCACATGATAAATATTATTTTGTTGTCATATGATGAAATCAACTTTCCATTATCTACCTACTTTGAATTTTACATGTCTTCTAATATTGATATTTGAAAGGAATGAATATTCAATTCTACTAATTAGGAATGGGTGTATGATACAAGATGTAGATTAGAGAAATAAATTTTTTTTTATTGCTTAAGGCTTCTGTTTGTATTGGTTAGGGATAGGACCTGACCAACTACTATTGGTCACCAAGCTTTTACCGAGGGTACGCTGGTCAGGGATTTGCCTTGACCACCCCATATTGGTCAGGGATTTGTGGGTATTGGTCAAGGGCTTTGCCTTCCACTTTAGAGAGTTTTGTAGTAGTGATCTATCAAAAAGTAGTTATGGGTCATTTGATTTTTTTTAATATTGAGAATTTTAAACCACTATTTTCAAAGGGGGTGGATTCTAACCAAACACTAATGTCACAAATCATTGGATTCTCTATTTTTTGGCCCATTTGTTTTTACAACAGAGTAACACTATGCACATTTGTGATTTTCATATAAGAATGATATTTTATTCTACACATAATTATTCGTTTCAACATGATCTTTATAATTTTCATATCATTAAAGAATGCCAAATAATGTGACAATGAATAGAATAGGTACCACTAGAAATTTTGCTCATGTAATTTATATGTATCATAATCATTTCTTACAGTCTCATCAAATCAAAATCTAACAACCAAAAAACCATACAAAAATCAATGGTGATGACATATTTTCGACTGTTAAAGGAATACAAAAGTTATTAAAATCTGAGTAAGATGCTTGCAACAAGGTTAAAACTAAGTTAATATTGTCAATAATAACAATGCATCATATCATTCTTGTTTGTCTTGAGTAACACGATATCCTCCTTGCCATGACACTCTTGATGGCTAACGTTGGGTTCTTTATTTTAGCACATGTTTAAATAGGTCTCTTTTTCTTTATTGTTAGACCAATTCTGTGTAGGATAAATTTCATTGGAAAATATAAAGTGAGCATGCTAGGAAAAGGCTAATGTTAGCACTTTAGTTTCTTGTAGATTTCATAAACTATCTTTTTATAATTTTATATATGTGTTTACTAGCTTTAGTGACAAATGACCAAGTTACATTAAGAGAGATAGTATGACTTGGTAATAGAAATTCAACTAGATGAAATTGTTACATCTTATTTATCTAATAATAAAATATATACTGCAATGATATTATTAAATAATTAAAAAATAATCAAGAAGATGTAATCTTATATGCATTTTTTAAATAAATCAACTAGAATGCAGTATGCTATAAAATATCTAAGCAACCAAAGATTATTTTTCTTGGTGTATGTATTAAGTAGAGAAACATAATGAATGTTAAAATGCATGAATAAATTCATAGATCATGACATTTTCATTGTAAGAAATTATGTGATATGAATCCATATGATCTTGAATATTTAGTTTGTACGAAAATCATAATTTTATGATTCTTAAATTTGTTCTCAATTCTTGAACACGTGAGGATTTCATTTTCTCATTTCTTTGATGAATATTAAATCTCATCTCCTCCCTTTATGAAGCACTAACCATTTTCCTTTCAATTATTTTCATCATCTGGTTTACTGATGATGTGTTATCCATGTTATTTATACCAATATGCTATATTTATGTGTCAACTGTGTTTGCCTAACTAATTATATACTCTTGTCTTGCTATATGCATTCTTTGAGATGTACTTATATTTCCTACTAGGATATAAACCAATTTAGCCTCTAAAAAGGATCAACCATTAACAATCTACCTTGCAACAATTCTCCACATATTGCCATTTATTTGCTGGTTTCTAATGTGTGAAGCATAATCTAAGACTTAATCTATGAATTTAAATAAATATTGTTATTTTATTGTTTTCTTTTGACCTATGGAACACATTGATGTACTAAGTCAGACGCCAATACAATAGTATAATGTTCATATGAGATCCTCCTACCCACAATGATTGTAGGCGATTGAGGGTTGCAACCTACTTCAGATTTCAACTTGATGGAATGTTCATGATCCCACAATCCTCATCATCAGGTCTGAAGCATGGAAGGATTTTAGAATCAATGTTCGTGCTCATCATGTAACTTTACTCCTTCCACAATTTCTTACTTTTCATATTGATATGATTGTTATTAATAGTATAAGTGACCTAAAGTAAAATGTTGTGTCATTCCTATTCCTTTTCAATTTTCATTGATGTTTTCTCATATTGACATATTCCTCAAAAAATATTTGTTAGCATGTAATCTTGTTTCATTCAATGGCTTCTTTTTATTACTAGATATACATAAATTTTTGTGAAGTTTTATATATTATATATGTTAAATGATATTAGTAGGCATAAAAGTCATTATGAAACATGAAAAATTAAACATATGACTTTGGAATATTTGGTATTTTAGAGTATTGGACATAGAATATGTTGTCCCTTTTTTCGGTAGAGATCAAAAGTTGAAGGTCTCATTCATGTGTATGTTTGTTATATAGCCTTAAGATTTAATTTGCTGTTAATGAATGTTTTTCAAATATATTCTATGAATTCATATTACCAAAATACATTTCTTGACTTTAATAACTTGAGTCATACATTTCTTTTGTAAATGACCTTATGTTCTCTAACTAAGTCTTCTGCTAATAAGAGGAATTTTCACTACTACAGAAAATGTTTTTTACAACAGTTCCTTTTCTCAATTTACAACAGATGTTAACCGTTGTATTAGATCGTGTGGTCTTATGGGGGGTTTTTTACACAACATGTGATCGAATGTTGTAATAGATGTATTTTATACAACAGTTGAAACATGTTGTCTTTTAAGGAATGGCCTTTTGTAATATGGGTATTTTACACAACATGTGGTGCACTTGTTGTAATATATATTATACAAAAGTTGAACGACATTGTCTTTCACTAAACACACCCGTTGTAATAGGGGTATTTTTTACAACATGTTGTTCACCCATTGTAATATATATTATACAACAGTCGAAGCATGCTGTCTTTCACTAAACACACCCGTTGTAATAGGTAGGTATATTACAACATGCAGTGCACCTGTTGTAATATACATGTTTATACAACAGTGGGAGTATGTTGTCTTTCCATACATTTAACCGTTGTAATAGGAAAGTTTAGACAACATGGTATGTGTCTGTTGTAATATACCCAATTTATACAACATGTTATGCATGTTGTAGTTTACTAGAAACACATGTTGTAATAGGTGTATTTTTTTCCTGACAAACCTATTGTAATAGGTGTGGATAACACAACATGTGTTTTTTGTTGTAGAATCATACATTTTACAACATATCATTAACTGTTGTCTTTGATTAGAGTTTGAGATGTCATATATATATATCGAACCAATTGTATTGATCAAATTAACCATATTATGAATAAATTATAATTAATATGCAATTATACTTTTTCATTTCACAAACAAACACATAGTTGAACAAAATTTCCATCAAACCTTGAAAGAAACTCATACTAAATTCAATTAATATTAAATCATCCATACATTGATTCAGTAATATAAAGTATTGAGTATCCACTCTAGAATCGAACTGAAAACTAACTGAAAAAATTTCACACATTGGTCTATGCTAAAGAACAAATGTCTCCCCCACATGTCACATAATCTTATGTGTGCTCAAGAAAACATGTCGCCCACTCATTTTGTACCTCATCGATTTCTTCTTGGTTGAAGCAACAACCAATATACTTCAAATAATACTGCAATCATATGACAAATATATCAACATATTGTGATTTTTTAAGTTTATTTAGAAATTTGAACAAACTAAAAGAATATAATGTTAAGTAGCTTACACATTTAGGAATATTTCTATTTGTCGCATCAAAGATGTCTTTCATATACTTCAACACATAATACCCGCAATCTGTATTGTTCGGCTGCTTTTGACACTGTACAAAATAAATATTAATTTGTTATCCAAATAATTGTGAGATCTTGTTAGAAAATAAGAGGATGGAAAGGTATAAATAGCCAGAAAACTTAATAAAAGGTATGTGTAAATAGAATAAAAAATGCTATAAGAGTGAAAAAGGCATGGTTTATTGCTGAAGAAGGCATGGTTTATATGCCATACTGGATGATGCAAAACTTGCTCTTGCAAGAGGGGGATTTTGTAAGAATGAAGAATGCCACCCTTCCAAAAGAAACCTTTGTTAAACTACAACCTCACAACATTTAAGTTCAATTCAAGTAGACCATTGTCAAGAAAATAGTCATTAAACTCCTGCATACATTCTAGAAGAAGGCTCTTTACAAACTTATTAAATGTCCTTATAATTGGGATCTGCCTATAGGGTCTACTTGTAAACCCAAAGTGTAATATCTTGTTTCAAAGGATAATGCCCGAGCAACTTGATGATATTGGCCCAAAGAAGATCTAATAGATATATGTAAAACTAAGAGCACTTGTAGAAAAAGACCATATCAAATCAAGTAGAAGAATCTGAAGAAACTAGAACAACACTTCTATTGGTGAATCAGAAAGCAATATTTTTCTTGATCAAAATGGTAAATTACCTTGATAATTTCCCATTTCAAATTCTTCCTATATTGCACATCTCTCTTTTGATAAAATTTATGAGTCCTATTCAAATTCATATCAAGAATTCTATGCATTAGTAACTATATATGGAACTTTCAATACATGTATTATGTAATTGAAATTGTTTTATGAAGTACTTACAACTCCATGAATTTTTCCACGTTCCCACGTAATTTTCCTCATAACGGATCAAGACAATGTCACTTACCCCACATAGGGTCACAGACGCAAAGTATCCAATGTCCCTACACATACATGAGTATTATATTTTAAGATTAGTGTATTTTTAAGCAACATTTAAAGTAAACAAATAACAGACAATCGACAAAATGTATGCGTACCCCACATTATAAGATATAAAAAAAAATTCTAATCTTTGTTTCTTTCCTCTAATGAACTGATCTGCTATGTATTGTGCCTGAGTCTCTACTTTATCATTGTATAACAGATCTATAAAATGTGGACATATAAATCCAAATATATTAAATACATTTCCCGAGGTCACTTTGTTGAACAAATGCCTACAAAAAACACATATTTAGTTTTTGTACTGGTATAAAAACTTGTATAGAAACACATATTTAGTCTTTGTACTTGTACATAAACTTGTATAGAAACACATATTACTCGTATAGAAACTTACTTTATGTACACTAATATGTTGAGGCTTCTAGTTGGTCTTTATCATGGCATATTTTAACCAATTGCGGTGTGATAATCAGCTCATGTGTGTAACCTACTACATCTTCAGACATCTAAAGAGAGATGTTATGATTCTCATCATCTTCCACATACACCATCAACAGTTTCAGCTTCGTTGGAGGCTTTTTGCATGTTGGCTTGACGGGATTTGAGACTTCATCACGTTTTTTTCTAGTTTTTTAATTTCCTATTTGTGTGCTTATTGATTCCCTCACTTTTCTTTGAGACAATGAGTCTTGGGATTCCTTGCATATGATTATAAAAATAAAAAATATAGTTTATTAATATACATGATTCATTTCAATAAATTAATAAAAACACTGTCAAGTTATCACATATACCTTCATATTTATTTTGATCAATTCTGCAGGTCAAGGAAGGTAGGTGCCTATGCCTTGACAAACTTTGATAAACTTCAGCCATATCTAAAGGTATTGACACACTTTCTTCAGGCATCAATGGGGTATCAATTATCACTTTTTTGTGTTTTGGATCCACTTTCTTCATCTCCTCGGAAATTGATTTGTCCCGTCACGTAGGTCGGTACAATGTGTGATTTAAATGTTTTCCCATTGTGCGGGTAGGCGGGGGGGGGGGGACCAAGGGTTTACACTGCTAGGGTGGGTCTCGCTTAATCGCAGACCATCCTCAGGGGTGGTTCCCACATATCTATAAAAAAACCCATATTGAGAAAATTAAATTGCAAAAAAGAACTTGTACCCATATTTGACAATAATTTTATAAAAAAATCATGATCTGATTACATTTTCATGAAAAAATTCTATAAAAAGAAATTGCGTCCGGCTCGATTCACAACATATAATAAGAAGTAGGAGTCTGTTGTAGATACAACAACATGTATAGCGTGTTGCATATTCACAAATTTAGCATTCGACGTTATTCGGTGAGTTTGAAAATTTTGGTATTCGGGAATTATGTGGGAACTTCGGATAAAAAGTGACAAAGATACGGTAAAAGTTTCAGTCAACCATTCTGGAAAAAAATGGATACAATTCACACACACACACACACATATATATATACATATATATATATATATATATATATACATATATATATATATATATATATATATATATATATATATATATATATATTGAAAATTTTGGTATTCGGGAATTATGTGGGAACTTCAGATAAAAAGCGGCAAAGATACGGTAAAATTTTTGGTCAACCATTCTGGAAAAAATGGATACAATTCGGGTATATATATATATATACATACATATATATATATATACATACATATATATATATATATATATATATATATATATATATATATATATATATATATATATATATATATATATATATATATATATATATATATATATATATATATATATATATATATATATATATATATATATGAAAATTTTATTTGGTAATTTGGTACAAAAAGTTCAACAATATCTAGATTCATACATGTACATAAAAGCACCACGGTACCTCAATGGTCAATTTGGTAAAATTATAGGTGTAGAATTTAGTTGAGAAACAAAAATATGTACAATTGATAAACATCGACCTTTAAGGGTCTGACTGGTTTGGTGTAACTGGAATTTTCCTGGAACTCATTTTCCTGGAAGGCTCTGATTGGTTCAGCGTAAGTAGAGTTTTTTTGGAAGTCCTTTTCCAGGAACTGAAGTGCAGTTCTTAGAAATTGAGTTCAGATGAATGGTTTAAAAATCAAAGTTTTTCAGGAAAATGAGTTCCATGTGATTAGTTTGATGTAATTTTGTTACAATACATGAAATTTAATGTACCACAAACATCACAAACTTTATATTTTGCTAACCATATCATATCTATTTCAAGAAGAACTTCATAAGAAACAAAGTATTATTCATAGGCTTATCCCTTAGTACATATAATTTTTTAAAACACGGATAATTTCTATGTCGTCTCTTGCTCAAGATCAACAGATCATCATTATCAAAATGACATATATTTTTTGACGTTCCTTGCAACCAATATAATCAACCATCTACATAAAAAAGAAAATAATCCAAATATGTTCAAACAAAATTTCTATGCAAACATCTTATATTACATAAGTTATATTGTTATTTAATCAGTAGTAGAACTAGATTTTTCTTTACAATGATTTATATGATACGAAGAATATGACAATCACCCAAATACTATTTGGTAAGAATCCCTTAATCATGACATGTTCAGAAACATCTTCCTTTGATTTTAAATACCTATTGCTACAAGTTTTGCATGGACACAACAATTGATTGTTTCTTAAAGGCCTTTGATTTTGAATGCAGACACCCCCTCTCGAAAGTCTTTACTAAGGAAACATTTTTCAATGTACATCCAACTCCTATCGGCTAAGTAATGCATCTAAAAAAATAATAAATAATATATTTAATATCATAGTAAGAAAATAAGTTGATCATCCATATGACAATAATAAAAATACTTCTCTAGATATTTTGATGAACTCCTTTTCCCTAGCTTGCAAGATACATTCTCAAATAAATTTTTATTGGAGATATGCCTATTTTAAATAATCTTCTTTTTATGATATTTTATTGCATCTAACATAGCACATAAAGTTGAGCATTTCAAATTGTATTGAATGTGTTATTGAAATTAGGAATTTATTAATTTGTTTTTATCTTCTTTAAATCTCCATGTTCTAATGTGTAACAACATGACATTATTCAACATTTCAATATCTTCATCATTAAATGAAAACAATGTTCAACTAAGATCATTTGACTATAGAATGTTTAAAAAAAACTATAACGTGCACATGTACGTATAGTGATTGTCTACAACATGACATTATTCAAGTGTTATAGAAAAATCTACTGATAAAAACTGGAGCAAGATATACCTTATTTAATTAATTTCTTTTTATAATATTTTATTGCATCTAACATAGCACGTCAAGTTGATCATTTAAAGTTGTATTGAAAGTGTTATTAAAATTAGGAATTCATTAATTTGTTTTTATCTTATTTAAATTTTCATGTTCTAATGTGTAACAACATGACATTATTCAATATTACAATATCTTCATTGTTAAATGTAAACAAAGTTCAACTAAGATCACTTGACTTAACTAAAAAATCTATCATTTTTAGAGAAAAATTATAAGTAATGTAGTTCACAAAAAAAACTTAGCATGCTCTTTAAAAATATTCTATATCTAGTTGATCTTAATTTTATACCATGAATAAAATAAATAAAATAAAAACATGTATATCAAAATTTTATTTCATTATAAAACAACGACAAGAATTTATATATGCATGAGATAAATGTAATGAATTCTAAAAGTAAATCATTGCTAATAATTTAGTTGATATAGGTATTACAAATGGTTGTTTGGTATCATTTGGGAAAGGAAAGGGAATAGAAAATTTATTAAAAATGGTTGTTTAGTAACATGTGGGAAAGAGAGGATAACTGAAAAGAAAAAGAATGGAAAAGTTATTAAAAAAATATGTCTTCATCGCTATGCAGAACAAACACGATTTTTTAAGGTAAAGAGGACTTTAGCCTTATGGTGATCTAAAAAAGCGACAACGACATGCTCTAGGATGCCATAACAAATTTAAATATAAGCAACCTAATATAATTAATTAGAATAATGATGATAGATCATGTATTGTAAAATTAAGATATATACTATTTTGGCCTATGTATAGAAAAAAGTTATGATTTTTGTATCCAAGTAATACATACTCAATGAGAAAATAGGTCATTAACTTATATAGTTGAATGAACAATGTACGTCAATCATGATTTTTTAATACTAACACTAAGATATTGTTAATACCACTTGATAATGTTCAATTGTCAAGAGTATGTAATGGTGATAAACCTGATTTTTTAGAGTGATCTAATATTGTTAATTAAAATATGATCTCAAATATTTATCAGCAACACGAAAAAAATTAAGATCATAAAATATTACTAAATATGGCATTGACAACAATTCCAACAAAAAGAGAACCTAAATCAAACTCAAGGCATGAAATAAATCATTCCCGTCTACAAGATTTGTCAAGCATGACGTCCCTTAATAAAAGGACCCGAGTTTGACTCCCAGAGGCTATATTGAATTTACCACCCTTCTGAGCGTTTGCCTCTGCTAGGGGTTGAGGGAGGGGGAGAGTAATGTCTATCATGATTCAAATACATCATTATTTTACTTGTAAGTTTTATATAAAATAACAAGAACATCTCATTTGACGGGTTGACATGTAAGAATATGGATGCAATATCTAGAAACATGTCAATGACTCTCAAGTTAAGGTTTTTATTATATAAAACAAAAAAGACATATTGTATATTCTCTTTCGGACAAACTCTTAAGAACACTGATAATATATGTACAAAAAAGTAGAGATACGAGAACCCTTTTTCAGAAACGAGAAATTACCTGACTTCAGCCGCAATGAAACGATGTTAATTTGTATTGTCCTTGCTACTACACAACTGTACCTTGGAGACTGTTGTTCGAGGAGAGAAAATAGGAAAGACCTGAACATTGTTGGTCACCCAGAGATGTGATTTAAAAGATGCCCCTTTTAACACTGTCTAGGTAGATTGGCCGAAGATAATGGTTCCTGGTGCAGGGACAAATATAATTTTAGTATACAAGGAACAATCTAATAGCCGGAGAAGGCACTCACCAGAAGTAGAGGCAAAAATAGAATGATCTATCCAACATGGGAGCAGAATGGATAAGGAACAATCTAATGCCAGGAGAAGACACCCACTAGATAATGGTCTATCCAACATCATTGGTTACCTGATTAGGCCTGGCCGCAGTAGACAAACCACATCGAAGACTCCTTGCAGAAACAGTCATAGACTTCCGATGGCTAATACAGAGGCAAAATAGATTGAATCCTGACGAAGTAGACCAGACAGAAGAAGACTTGCAGCGGTACAAGGAGAGAGAGTGCTTGTTCTGGTTTTGGAGGAGGGACTTTGGCGTCCTTCTATTTCCGAAGCGGGAGCGAGAGTGGGAGTGAGGGTTTGGCGCTGTTATTTTGTTTTCGAAGCGGTAGATATAGAATGGAAGGGAGGCATGTATTGGAAAGTAATCCACTGTCTAAACGAATTAGGATTCAACAGGGTACAAAAAAGGAAACTATAATTGTTGTTTAAATTCAACGACTGATCCATTTAAACAATTATGATTATCTAAAAGGAAAATGATAAATGTCCACAATCAAATGGACTCTTCATGAAAGTAAAAGAGGAAATGGTTGGTTTAAAATAGTTAATATTGGTTAGGAAAAAAGTTAATGAGGGTCATGAGCAATCTTTGGGTAAATTAAATAATAGTCTGGGATACATTTCCAAAGGCCAGGGATAAGCCTTTGGGAAAATTTAATATACTCGTCAAGGATAGAATCACAAGGGTCAGGGATAAGCCTTCGGAAAAATTAATACACTTGTCAGGGATTATATCCTTGCGGAAAAATCTTCGGCCTTGTTGAGTTTTGTAGTAGTGATTGAGGGGAAATAGTCTTTAGAAAATATTGAAATATGAAACAATGCTAAGTGAGTATTTTTTTTAAAAAATTCGGAAATAAATTAATTTGTTCGGGATAATACGTGAAAATGTATAAATGACGAATAAAACACGAATAATTTGTAAAATTCGGGGAAAATATGGGTTTAATATGAAATTCAGGTGTACTATACGTCTAATAAAAAATTCTCATATTATATGCAAATAATTGAAAAATTCAAAGAATTATGTGAATATGATGTGTTGTTTAACTATGGTCTTTTACAATATGTAGCTAGTACAACATGTGATATCATGTTGTGTAATAATAGTATATTACAATGGTTTAGTTAACGTTGTGTAATGGAGGTCTATTTCAACGATGTTTTATGTGTGGATATTATAACATGTTACAACATGTTGTGTAATTATAATATATAACAACAGGTTGGAGTTTGTTGTCTCATGTTGGGATATAACTACGAGTTTCAATATGTTGTATTATGGTGGTCTATTACAACATGTACCAAATAAAACATGTAAAAGCATGTTGTATAATTAATACATACTACAACAGGTGAGTCTGTGTTGTGTAATGATGGTCTATTACAACATGTGACTATTACAACGGGTCAAAATATGTTGTGTAAATAACATCTTTTACAATGGTTTTGAATATGCTGTGATACTACAACCTATTACAACACTTTAGCAATTGTTGTGGTATCCCCTTATACTACAACATGTTTGACATGTTGTAAATGACTTGTGTTGTATAAAATATACAATATACAACACAAAAATGGGCTTGTTGTGATAAGTATACTAACTACATCACAATCATCAAAACTATTGTCTATCTCCCGTTGTAAAAAGCATTTTCTATAGTAGTGTTTATGGGTGTGTATTCCTTGTTCCATATAACTAGTATTGTTAGGGTATGACAATAAATTACATCCTTTTAGGGTTAAACAACGACATTAACAAGTTGGGGTGCAAAGATTCCTCAGAGATTTTTTTGTTCTCTATTCCTAATTGAATATGATCTACCTTCTCATAAACACAAACATCTGAATTACTAAATGTTTTGGTAATGAAGTAAAAAGATAAACATAAAATAAGTTATAATTAACACATATCAAAACATATAGTGCATTATTCATATTTTAACAAAT
Source organism: Alisma plantago-aquatica (assembly GCA_963693085.1). Classification (NCBI taxonomy): domain Eukaryota; kingdom Viridiplantae; phylum Streptophyta; class Magnoliopsida; order Alismatales; family Alismataceae; genus Alisma; species Alisma plantago-aquatica. The sequence goes on along the minus strand of OY856414.1, from coordinate 764,068,710 downwards.
AGTTTTAGCACAATAAATTTACTTACACATCTAGCTACAAACCGACCACTCTTGAATGTTCTTCTCCTTCCTTTATGAGTCTACATACAACAACACATATAAAATTTCAATCATAACGCCAAAGGTACCAAGTGATGTACCACATGAATTGAGGTGCAACACATTACATCAGGTATGCACTAGTTACATCATTCTTCAGGACATTGTCCAATGTGTTTTATTTACAGAAGGGAAATAATTTAAGTGTGTATAGTGAACATTCAAAAAAAATTTCCCCAAGTTCTCCAGTCCCAGTCTCAACCTTAGCACATTTGAACTCGGTCATCAATTTGGGAATAAGCATCCAAGCCAAGTGGAGTTGACACTAAGTTGGGTGACATTTTGCATCTCAAGTCAGTTAGAGTTGGCACTAAGTTTACCCAAGTTTTGCATACCTCATTGCCATCTCTCTCTTTCTCTATTAAATATACACATAAACTTAGGAACCATCTATTTTGACTTGGACAAATTCCCTCAATTCAACATGAGTTTCACTCTTTTCCATCTTAAATCTCTACAAAACATCAATTTGGGGTCAAACATTACTAACTTTACAAGCTTCTCAACTTGACCCAAGTTCAGCTTAGGACAACCCTATTTCATACTAAAATCCTCATCTATCTTTAATTCTTTCAGCCTCAGGATGGACACACCAAAAAATTGACCAAAATATATTAAATCAGTTTAAGTGAAGCCCTTAATATTGTCCATACTCATGAACTCAAGGCTAATATCTCATTAGAGCTTCATGTCATGACTTGCCCTAACTCAGTCATCTTGACACTGAACATCGATGAGTTCAAGAGTCCAGGGGTCCAACACCACACTTAAAGGAACAAAATGATATTCAACATACACACTAACCTTTTCTTGCCAACTTGGTCATAAACGATCCCATATCTACCTATTAGAAGGGTCAAGGAAATCAACATCATCCAACGAAGAACATACTCCAAGACATGTATGCCAAGAACTCCCTTGGTCATACATACATGTGTAAGTCCCTAAGATAGATATTGATATATACATCAAGCTCGGAAACCTTGTAATATCACTATGCACACATTAGTAAGATCAATAAGCACATACTTCATCATCTTAACATGCTCAATTGTCCTTAGTTAGTGTTTCACCCTCAATGCTCAAACCCTAGCTTGACTTAGAGTTTAACAACCTTTGGATGCACATTCAAGATTTAATTTTATTTAGTTTGGATAACCCTTTTAGGTATCCATCAAGCATGTCATCTTATATAATCACAAGAATCTCATAAGTCATGACTAAGCATTAATAAACATCAGAAATAATAACTAAAGAGTTCAAGATCATACAAAACATGTGTACTAGGTATACCCATACACATGTGTTACACAATTACTGCCCCTGCCATTCTATTTAAGTTCTCTTTCTCTATAATTTCTGTACATATTTTTATGATAAAATAATACATCAGGTACAAATTAGGTAACATATATAATATCCTTCTCTTTTCTTATTTATTACATAATCATGTTGGTATTCTATTAGAAGTTTTTTTCTTGCTTATTAATTGGAAGCTTTCTTCTGCTTTTATTTTCTTGATAATCTACCTCAATTTCTAGAGTTGTACCTTTTTTGGCCAGCAATAGTAAATATCCAAAACTTACATCAACAACTAAGTATATTATTTCTAATTTCTAATATATTATGAAATATTGTGGAATGTTTCATAAAATGCCCACCTTTCATGCAAGAGACCCAAAAATCATTAAAAGAACCAAATATGCCAAATGAAGTACCATACCACCCAATAGGAAAATCCCAAGTATCTACCCAAGTACTAAATGAAAATACCCAACACATTTATATACAAATAGACCTATCTTGAAGATTTTTTCCCCTTCATATACGACTCATCATGCAAAACACATTTATTATTTCCATCAAAATGTCAAATACACAAATGATTTACCTTAGGCATTGAGGTGCAACACATTACATTCTAGTATACACCATTCACATTATTCTTCGAGATATTGTCCATAGTACTTTATCTATAAATGAGAAGAAAAGAACCATGAAATTAAACTTTCAGAATGTATGTGCGTGCGTCAATTGTGATTTTACACTATAACATACATCCTATATAGTGAATTTTTTATATAAACACGATGTCAACATTCATTATATACATAAATGACACGTGAGAAGCATGTGAAGTTACTAGTAGTTTATACGTAGTTTGTCAATTTAAGCTGATCTAGAGGTCTGGAATGACATTTACTCACCCCAAAGGCTGAGCAGATTTGGACGCATTCGACGGGTCCAACTTTATTATTTCGGGTGTGTTCCATTTAGTCTTTGTGGTTAAAAAATCTAATTAATTAATTTATCATTGGGCCTTTGGAATAGATATATGCCTAAAATTATCTGGATTATCATATAGAACAATATCACAGAACATCAGATTTGAACGCTAATGAACAATATCTTAGAACAATATTCACATTGGATCGTGTTTGATTCTAACTAGGTATGCTTCCTATTTAAGGTACACCGTACTAGCAAAGGAAATTGACGTCAATTCTGCCGATCCATTTCGGTAATTCCTGACAGGACAGTATGACAACCTGTATGGACAAAAGGGCATGCACATATTTTTAGTTTTGGATAAATAATGCTACGTGAACAAGAAATGAGATTAGAAATATGAATTTTTTTGTCCCACATATATATATAATAACAAAATAGAAGAGGGAAGTAACTTGCTTCCCTCATCTATTTTGTTGTTATGGACATCTAGGGACAAAAAAGTTACTCATTTTTTAATTTCATTTCTTGTTCACATAGCAAACTCCTTTTTACATGGTCTTGACAAAAATCGTTGAAGCTGGTTGTATCAAATGTCGTTTCTGGGGAGTTTACGTTTACAAGTCCATAATCGTCCTATGTTGAGTCTTGTACCCTAGGCATAGGTTAATTCTCAGGGCTTGCTGAAACTGAGTCAGCGCACTGTAAACTTATTTGTTTGTTTCTCAAACACGGAGAGACAGAGATGACCTGAACAAATAGTTACCAACCAGCTGACTTATTTAGACAGTCCGACGACTAGTCCATCGTCTGTTTGTTTTCATTTCTGTTCTGCCGCTGAAAGAACAATACATATGCCTCCTCACTTCACAACTTTTCCTAAGAGAATCTGCAATCCAAGCCATGAATTGGCTACACGTGATGAGCTCTTGGGAGCGTGGAAGAGCCAATAATTCGCGACCAAGTTGCAACCACAGCCAACCGGCCGGCATAACGACAGCTAGCTAGCTACTAGCCAGCTGACACCCATAATTGGTCAGAGATCTAAACCCAATTGTAACAGTATAACAGTAAAATACAGAGCTTCAAACCAGATCCTGAGACCGGTGATTGGGATGAACATGATCAACAGGAAGCAATGATTCGAGTAGTGATCGTCTGTATCCTGATCGTGTTGTAGCTAGATCCGACACGCGAAGAAACGTAATACAGTAGGGTAAAGAGAGTGGAAAGAAGAACAAAAAGCATAAAGAAACTAATCCACGTAACATGCATCCTGCTGAGTTATCCGTTGCATGTTGTAGTTTTTGTTTAAGGGCGATCGGCGACTGCGAGGAGCTGCGGGGATCGTCATCCACGATGGAACGAACAGTAACAGTTGAGTAACAGTGGAATGGGTGTCGTCCGCTGCATGATATCATGAAGACAGAAACAGGGAGGGACATTAAGCCTTCACAGTCATATCTCATGCAGGAGAGGAAGTAGGAGCTGGTAAGTAATGATAGTATGTAGGATGACGCGCGCACGAATTGGAGTAAGCAGCAGCTGATATTAATTATGGCAAGGACAAAGTAAAAGAATAATTCTACGTATAACCACCGGCCACATACGCGGGGCGCCGTACCCGGCAGTGGCGTAGTTAGGAAATTTGGGCTGGAGGGGCACCATTATATACATAGCCGCCAAATAGGGTAGGGCACAATGGATATTTTCGACTAAATTCCCAATCAAATAGAGATCAAATAGTCTGAAAATACAGATCCTGGGTAGGACACTTGCCCACCCAGGTCTATATGTGGCTACGCCACTGGTATCCGGACATCGATAATGCCCACCTGCTCACCCAACTACCTGCTGCGCCACCATACATATTTAAAGCAATATCTGCGGCACCAATTCTCGATGTTTCTACGTGCAAAAACCATGCATGAAATGATTATCTCGCCACCAAATATAAATCTACGACCTCAATTTTCGATTTTCTTCTAATGATTCCCTCTGTTTTATTTCAAATTTCGTATATAGCTACAAATTTCCTCAATCATCCCCCTCCTTATTCATTTCCGCCCAACTCTGAGTAAGTACTGTACGTACTATTTGTTCATGTTGAACCAGTTCCGTCCAACACTGAGTAAATATTATACGTACTATTTGTTCATGTTGAACTAGTACTATTTGTTCACTTATAAAATTCAACAATAAGTACAATACCTAATTATTATTCTCATATTAGTAATAAACCTAATTACGCTACTCAACAAGCCATTAGTCACCCATGTGGTACATTCTCGTATATATTGCTAGGTACTGTACTTATAGATTAAATTTGCTAGGTATTGTACTTATGCTTGAGTAAATGAGTTAAAATTAACAAGTGGACTACTGTACTTATGGATGCATTTTCCGCCAAGTACTGAGTAAGTATTGTACATATAATTTGTTCATGTTGAGTACTGTACAAATACGTATTCGCTTTGTGTTCTTTTACAAATACGTGAGTACTGTACTTTTATCCTTTATATTACTAGGTATTGTACTTATGAACTAAATTTGCTAGGTATTGTACTTATGCTTGAGTAACTGAGTTAAAATTAAGAAGTGGGGTATCGTACTTATGGATGCAATTTTATAGTTGATGTTTGAGCTGGTGTGCACTGTACTTTTGAGACCATTAGCAAGTGGGTACCGTACTTATAGATGTATTTTATAGTTAATTTTTGATCTGATGTGCACCATACTTTTAAGATCGTTAACAAGTAGGCACTCAACTTATATCTGTATTTTATAAAAAAATATATCCAGATGACAAATGTTGCTATTTGATTCCGTAGGTACTGTGCTTATGCTTTCAGATCGCTTATACAATTATGCTTGATTTTGTAATTTGCTAGGTACTGTACTTATGCGTCAGTAACTAAGTTGAAACTAACAAGTAGTTTGTATGATACTTATGGATTCACTTTATAACTTATTCTTGTACTGTACTTCTGCGAGAACGTTGAGGTGTTGAACCTAAGTAATAAAAAATTTTATTTTAAAAAAAAATTAGATGGCAGATCGCAGTTGGGAGAAACTTGGGAGTCATGAACTTCTTTTCGGCTTCCGAGGTACGCATAAGGTTGACATTAATTAAAAATGGCTGAGTGGAGTCTTTTTATAGATTACCAAGGAACCAGGTGGGCAGCCGGGTGGGGCTGCCAGGTGTGGGTAGCGTTACTCAAGTAAAAACCGTGTTAAGAAGTTGAGGTAGACATCACACAACACGCGCCACAGGCCACAAGCACATATGTATGATGCAATCACCCTTTTTCGTGCCATGTTCACACACTGTGCTGCCCAGGGAGGGAGAGAGGGGTCTGATGTGGGCAATGAACGTCCAATCCTATCCAACTAACAAATGCATTGAGTAATTACTAGCCAAATGAAAAAGCAAAACCCTATTAAATATTGAAGGGGTTGATTGTATGTTAAGATGTTTGTAACACACACAAAAATATTATGAAATCACCTGCACGTGTGGACTAGGTATACAAGACCTAATATGTGTAGCACAAGTTAACAATGTAATAAACAAGATGGTGGCAGGCATAAATAAATATTTACATGAACAATGAACTACAAATAACACCAAGATTTATGTGAAAAATTCCCACAACATGTGAGGTAAAAGTTATGGAGTCAAAGTTCGGTGGAGAAATAGACTAGTTTTGACATAAAATTTGAGGAATATAGAGCTAAAGAAAAAGCTGCATATTAGACCGAGTCAGTGTCGCCACATGAAAAGATCTTAAAAAAAAAAACTCTTGTAAAGAACATACCCAGTAGAATAAAAATATACGTTGTAATGAAAAACTCAATATGGACTGTAGAAGAGAACCTAAGGGGTGACCACCCTCCTTCCTTTTATCATGCTACTTGGTCTCTTCTTTGACCCTTTCTTCTTTCTATCCATCACGAACAACAGTGACACTAGGAACAAACCAGAAATAGTGGCAGCTGGTCTCTTAAATTTTGGCTTGCGGCTGGGTTTGCCTTGCATGCAGCAAGCCAACATGGATTTATATCTTGTTGGTTGCGGGCCATACCCATCTCTCTCCCTGCTCTCACCCTAGCGCCGCTAGGGTTTCTTCTTGCATAGGCGGCTAGCTGGGGGGAGGGGGTTTGGCCGCCGCAAAGCGGTGCCCCGCTCCCCTTCGACCTCTTCTCGCCTGTCATCAGCATGGTCTCTTCTTCGGGAGTTGTGTGGACGTGGTGTCTTTAGAGGCAGAAATCTTCTTCCTCCCTGTCGTTGAGCCCGGCTATGACGAGTTTCCTATCCCTTTCTCTTTTACTGGCTTTCTATTTAGATTGTTCTCTTGTTTTGTCTATCTCGCTGTTAATCAGCATTGCTTTCTCTTCTTGTGGTAGATTTTTCTTTCTCGGTGAATTTTGTTGTGGAGTTTGTATGGAAGCAAGTGCGGGAAAAATATCCTTTTGGAACACCGATTTGGTGCAGGTACTCTACCACATATACATACTCAGGTTGAAGGTATTCCTCATAGAAAGCTGCCTTAGCCAACGAAGGAGAAGAGTAATCTATACATCATTGTCCTTATCCGATCCTGATATGAGTTTTTTGTGGTGGTTTGTATCTGTTCTTGATCTTTGTGTGGTATTTTAGTTTGTTTTTCTCCTCATGTAGATGCTGTATGGCCCCTCTATAATGAAATTTGTCTGTTTAACTTCAAAAAAAAATATCTTGTTGGTTGCTGTTGTGATGCCCTATTGGGATGCATAAAGGGCTGAAATCTAAAAAACTACTGGTCTAACAATCTTCTCGTTCAAAGAAGAGACCGTCTTCATGACTCTTTAATTAGAATTTAATCCGACGATCTCCTTATAAGTAGTAAACTTCTTTGTAGAAAATTCTTGCAGAAAAAGAAGTAAAAGTATAAGATGAGGCGCCCAACGATTGGAGGAAGTTGTAACCGATAATATATGATTATGGCTAGTGGGGGGACCAAAAGCGGTGTTAAAAAGTTGAAGAAGACGTCACGAAACACCCACCACAAGCCACAAGCACATATGATGCAACAACCTTTTGCATGCCATCTTCACACACTGCGTCACCAAGGCAGGGAGAGGCAGTGAACACCCAATTCAATACATCCAGCTACCAAATGCCAAGTGTGAATACGGACCAAAGGCAAGAGCAAAACCACATAACGTCCTTGTCCTTTAGGAGAGTCTAGGGGAAACTCTACGTTAAACAACCGTGATAATGACTCATATTAACTATTCCCTGAAGTCTTTCACCAATAATGGTAGAAAAACCAACCTACGATTATAAAGAACTCTTTTGAAAAAAACTCCTTTCAGGCAGTATATTCGAGGGAAATGTCACGCAAGAAGCAATTCATTAATCTGAAACCAACTAACTTGTCTCAAGTAACCAATTGCCCATTCCAAGGACTCTTCTTAGCTTATAGAGTTACAACAATTTACGACATCAACTCTTCTGACCCATGAATATGTGGCAGTTATTTCTTCGCACGTCAAAGGTGGAAAGAAGATACTAGACAAGGATAGCTGGTAGTATAGTACGCATTGTATAATTATTCTATTGGACAACCAATTAAAATAGATCTCCTTCTCACTCCTCTTTAAAATCTAACCCCCTAAAAAGATAAGGAGAGAGAAACATCACCTACACACTATAACATAATTCTATTGGATCCTACTAAATTTCTATAGACCTATAGAATGTGTGTCGCCACATATGTGTATTTCATTGCAAATTTGAGTTTTAAGTATTTCGTTGAAAGTTGTCTCTTCTTGGATCTCCTTGACAATTAAACCAAGATACCATTGCTCAAATATCCTTGATTGTGTCTTTTGTGGTGACCTTGGTCATGTGACTTTCAGTAAGCATGTGAGACATATGTGGAGAACACTAGTAGTTTTTTTTATCAATGACGTCAATAGCTATTTCTTCGATTTTTTCTTAAAATCGACATAAAAGGTGTACAACGTCAATTTTAAATGTCGCAATAAATTGACATTGGTGTTTGAAGAAAAAACTTCGGGTACCGCTTATGTTACAATGCCGGCTTAGGAAGAAAAAACCAACGTAACATATAGCCTGAGATTTTTTTTCTTGAGAAAGTTTATGACAATAACATGTGTCAGCTTCCTACAAATCGACGTTGGAATATTCCTGCTATGCTCCCTGCAAAATATTTTTTTAAACTTATTTCGTCAGTGTAAAATCAACACGCATGGTCTTTAAAATATAATTACTTCCTCCAATTACTTCCTATATAGGTACTTCTAGATGAAACCGACATGAGATGTATTTGTTATTTAATTATAATAATTTATAGATATAACATGTTTTGTTGGTTCTGTACGTGAACCACCACTGAATGTCTGTGTTCTTCCAAAAGGTAAAGCTCCAAAATTACGTCAACTTACAGACTAAAACCAACATCGTAAGGCTTGACTATTATATCAATTTCACATCGAAATCGACATTAGACCAAAAACTCAGATGTCCTTTTGACTATGGCGTACGTTTCTGATGTGGAACAAACGTTGTGGGTCTGTCAATAACACATGTATATTCTTTCTTCTCCAATTTTTGTCTACTCTGTCCCTGACCGAATGCCACAAAATCTTGACTGCTACTTCCCCAATTTGTACTGTAAGACACTGTGATAATCTCAATTTTCTCTCTCTTTTATTATACCCTTGCTATTGCTGCCTGTGACTCAAATTCACTCAATTGATTTAAATACCATAGTATTAATGTGGTGATGATCTAATGTGGTGACATCAATGATCGATTACACTATGTGTGGCATCAATTTGCACTTTTGAACTTAGTATCATGTTTTAATAAATCATCTTCTTGAATCTAATTTTGAACCTTATCACTATGATCTTTTTACCCTAGGGTGTATAGAATGATGTAGAGAATTGAATTCTTTATCCACCAGTACAAAAAACACCTCACTTGGATCAATGCATCTAAAATTATGTCTCTTAGAAAATACTTAGTTGATCATACTTTATTTTGGTCTTTTTCTCTTGACTTGGGCCTTCCTAAATAGGCCCAATTAGGATAAATCACTGCCCAATATCTTGCCCCCTTCCCTTTCTGCTTTTGGGAAGAATCTTGAGGTTGGGAGGGTCGTCTCCCACCCCCAGCTACATCAAGTAATGAATGAAGGACCAGATGATGGCCAATATACTAGAGCCCTAAACCCTTGATCCATTTATAACATCCCCTTTCATTCACTGTTTCCTTCTTCACTCCTTCCTTTCTATCTTCCTCAAGGTCTGGACACCAAACCTTTCTCACCCTCCTTTGTTACTTTACAACAACTAGACCACTGCCTCTCCCTCACTGGCACGCTGCTTTGGACATCTTTGGTGAAGGCTAACCCCACTATCACTGTTGTCATGGTGGGAAGAGAGATCGCGACCACTTCTAATGCTCGTATTTCCCAATCCTGCCTCCCTGTCCCTCTCTGTACCAGATCATCTTGGAGAGGTTCCTATGGCCAACCATGAACCCTAGGCACCACAGTGGTGTCCAACACTCATAGCGTCCCTGACACCTACCTCCGAACTACTTTGCCATTGTCTTCCATGGGTGCAGAGGACCCTGGGGAAGCTAGGATCCATCATGTAAGGTTTCCCCTGTTCCCAATCGGGAAACAAAGGATGCACGACCGAGGAATCAGGGGAGGAGATGAGCCGAAGTAGCAGGCGAGCAGCCCAACAATGTCTCGACCCAAAAACAGAGGCCCTGTCTGGCTCAGGAGACTAGCTGTGGGATGGAGGGCAGACCACCAAGGTCCCACAATCCAACGGCCCCGAGTTGTCAATAAATGACATGTCCCCCCATTGTATTGTTCTTAATCAAAAGTACTAAAATCCATAACTTTCATCTCCCTTGGCCAAAAGTTATGATTAAATACACCAAATCAATCAGCTCAATCAGACCTACAACTTGGGCATAGTTTCAGTTCTTGAAACCTCTTAGTTTGTCCCTATTTATTAAATATGTAACATTTGACTACTTTAACCATGTTAAATGCATGGTCTTTATAAAGATTGAACCTTTGATTCCCTTATTCACTCCTAATCTTTATGTGAGTATCTTTCGTGCATCATTGAACTGCTTGAGGGTCCAAATCATCTCAAGGTCTCATAAGTGACCCTATATGCACATACATGACATATTGTGAATTTTAATGATGTTCTTTGCCCCATTAATGTGAATCGTGCTCCCTTATGACTCAAATGATTAATCAACTATGAGACCATGGACTAATGTGCTCCATGATACAAGGACCATCCCCAATATCCCTTTTGTCTTTGTTTTCTCTACAAGGCCCTAAATACAACAATGTATCCCTATTATGTAAATTTTTGATTATACCTTAATACAATTGATGTGGTTGACTTGAACTGTGCATCAGATGCTTATCCATTCTTGAAATTAATGTTGTGGCTGTAGTCCCTAAGATGGGTTGTCTTGCTCTATTATGAGGTATGTAACCCTAGTTTGCCTATTGTGACCTTTGTGCCTTGAATTGGGGTTCTTGTGCCCTAATCTTATGTGGATCTTGTTTTATGAACTCCCCTCTCTAATATGAGTTGAATATATTAATGATGCTTTCTCTTGATTTGGATGTCCACCTAGGTCACATCTTCAACCTTGTTGGCATATGAACTATGTTGATATCTGCTTGAACGTTGATGTATTGATACCAAGTTTGGATATTGAAGACTATACCCTAGGGGACATCTACCCTACTTTAGAATGTGCTTCTTATATCCCAATATTGCTAATCTAATCTCACATCTTGTACAAACCTCATGTATTAATGATCCATGATGTTGGTTGCTACACATGAGTCTTTTGATCCTAAAATGCAAGTATGTGACTTAAGGTCTTATATTAATCATAGAATTTGAATGGAACCTCAAAATGACATGAAACTTGAACAACACCTTCATGATGACATCTATATCAGTAAAAGAACATCTATTTTACTAATAAGAAACTTGGAACCTAACTTGGTTAAAACCCTAAAATGAAGCTAGTTATGGTTAATGGTGAGAATCAAATGCATGTACGTAATCTTGTTGTTAATTAGGTGTTTCTAGTTGATAGATGGTGCATGTTAAGTTAAGAATCTCTGAATCAGGTACGAGCTTTAAATAAGTACATGAATATGAATTTCTTGCTTGAAATGTGATACATATGTATGCTTGCTTACTTACTCAAATATTTCCATGTAGTATTCTAGCATGTACTCGATGATTGTCTCAAATCATTATTTTGTAACTTGCAAACATAATATAGAAACTCCATTATCAAACCTCATACACCTGCCTAAAGTTTTGGGGTAAGGTCATGAGGATGGGCGTCCTACTTGAGTTATCAAGATAGGGTGGATCGTTGATAAAAGGGTTGGCTAATATTGAGCACCATCCTAGACTCTTCCAGTGAGAAGTTATCCATAAAAGGCCTTACAAATATATGATATTGTTGAATGCACGAATGATGGTATAATTGGAGTCAAATGACATAAATATGGGCTCTTGTTTTGTTAAAATACTTAACTTGTTTATTTCTTGTTCGTTACTTCTACAATTCTTTTCAAGTTACACAAAGCTTATGTATATGTATCTTTTATCCCTGTACTCGACACCTCATGTGCTTGACCCGCCTTGTTTCACATATTTTATAGGTTCAAAGATGGCTACCAGTTCATGGGCTTGGTGAGCTATGTTAGCTGTTCTTGTTGTAGATCCCTAGTATCCATGAGCATACTGGTAAAATTTTACTCTTGAACATGTAATTGAAAGCTTGTAATAAAAAATGTTGCTTAATAATACTTGTTGAGTGTGGAGATATGAATGGTGCTTTTATCTTGTTATCTGTTCATGTATTCTAAGCATTTCACACTTCTGCATGTTGTCTTTGGTATTAGTTTCGTTCACAAGATAGGGATTTTGGTTGCGTGACGTATGGTATCAAAACATGAACAATAACTACACCAAACATGACTCACATGAAACACAAACTAAACTCACTTTACATCTCAACCGTAGAAACTTAATGAGTTGTCTTTTCTAGAGTAAGTTGACTTAGCCTCTAGGTTAGAACCTAGATGTTCTAGAACTAAGTGTAGGCTTGTGTAATCCTCAGAGCCTTCTTTTCTCCTCCTTCTATCCTATAGTATGGGTTGTAGGTTCAGGAGGGTGAGAAAAGGGAGTTCTTACCACAACCCTAGACATATGTTCGCGGCATGTGCATATGGTAGCTACACATGTGTGCATTATGTTATTACTAGTTCTCTAGGTGTCATGGTACTAGACTACCCTATGAGTGTGCTGACTGGTTTTGGTTTTGGTTTTATTTGAATGGAGTATGGTGGTTTCCATCACCTGTTTCAACGTTGGAGAAAACCGATTTCAAGTATTAGTATATTTACATATGAAAAATGTCCAAGTTTTGCTAAGTAGGAGTAAATATTGCATAGTCTCATATATAAGGCTTCTCTTGAATACTTAATCTCTCCTAGGATGTAAGTGTATTATGCATGTTTGATTTTCAATAATATTTCAAGTCATTACCCCATTTGTTCTCTGAGTACATATATAGGTGGGTATTTTCTATCTACATTAGTGTACTTGGAGGAATGTAAGGAAATACTCCAAAATTTTCTTGAAAGACAAGTACGCATTACACACTTACTAGTGAGACTAGGTATACAAGGATAGGATATGTGGTATACATTCATCAAAATTAATGCAAAATACTATCATAATAACTAATTTAATCTCGCTTCAAACATATTTCATGTAAAATACTCAGTGCAATGTTGGTTTAGGGATAGAATAGATCAATGTTGGATTTTTATTGAAAGTCATTATACGGAAGAGTGTAGAAGTTGACTTGATGATTTTACAAGATATATGGGGGAACATATAAGGAAACCCAGAGATCAATTCTATTTTCCCTGTAGGTTTTGTAGTGAAAACTTGAAGGTCGACATTGTTGATGAAATCGAAAGTCATTTCATATGCAATGGAATTATACATGACTATAAATAGTGGTACCTTCAAGGTGAGTTTCCTGGATTAATATATGCGAATAGTTGAACTTGTGTGGAATACAAAATGCCCAATGATGTTGATGTTAATGAGCCAACTCCGAACGACATGGTTGATGCGATACTAGATAGTTATGGGGTAAATGTCACTGATCCACCCTCTTATTTAGAAACACTATACATGATGTTGAGAAACTATGATACTTAGTTATACTAGGTTTACGAGGCGGAGTGTTGTGTTGAAATTATATACCTTATAGGCTAACAATAGGTGGAGCGACAAAAGTTGCATGTATCTATTGCCTTTGTTGAAGGAAATTCTTACAGATGGGAATGAGGCTCCAATCTCAACATACAAAACAAAGAAAATCTTTTATCCAATACAAAAGGAAGCTAAGAAGATATGTGTGCTCAAATGACTATGTGTTTTTTCAAAAAGACTGTACTAATTTGAAATATTGTCCAAAATATGAGGCATCAAGATATCAAATGATGACTTTGGGTAATTCTAAGAATGACTCTCCTACCAAGGTGATGTGGTATCTATTCATAATACCACAATTCCAGTTCTCATTTTCTAGTTAGATGCACAAAATTCAACTTGGGATGCAAGTGCAAAGACAAAAAACTATAGGTTCCTACAAAATGCATCTGATTTCCCATAATGGAAACAATTAATTTATAATACCCTAACTTTGGTTGAGAGGTCCAAAATTTAAGGCATGGACTTTATACTAACAACATGGAACCATACATAAAATTAAGCAACCAACATATCACTTGGCATATTGTGGTTTCTATATACAATCTTCCTCATTGGTTGTGTATATAGAATAAGTATGTTGTGATGTCTACGTTGATACCAGGTCCAAAATAATCTAGCAATGATATTGATGTTTACCTTGAACCTTTAGTTGAAGATTAAGGAACTCAGAAAGAAGGCATTATGACTTATGATGCTTTGGGGGATACATTTAATTTGATGCTATGTTGTTTTAATGACTTTCCATCATACATAAATTTTTCTGGATACAATGTAAAAGGAACCAACACCATATATGTGCTGAAAATTTTGACTTAGTATTGACCGGCCTAAATCGCGCGTCCTAAAATTGGAGGCGGATTTGAGGTAGTCGAGCTTTTACATTTATAAACCCGAATCCTTCTAGGCCCCCGCAACTTTGTTTACAGGGTCGAAGTAGATATACGGGGTCGAACACAGGGACAAGGAGGGTAGTGTTGAGAACACGGAATCGACATGCTACACTCCGGCAGGTATAAAGAGAAGTAAATTCCCGAAAAGGGAAGCAGTAAGATGTCACAAACAAAACGAAGAAAACTATCTCCAACTGGAGCTACTAGAAAGATTTAAGGTTTTAGTAATTTAGCAATTTTTAGGGGTTTTCATGCAACAGAAACAGAAAGATATTGCTCGAGCTAAAGCGAGGTACGAAGGATAAGGCTCCGGTAAAACAAGCGGCGGTAGAACCAGTCCTGCACCCCTCCTCTCGAAGCGGGTACCTCTAACAAGGCATCAGCGCCCCTCTCGAGGTCACTGGACTAAAATTAGAGTGGAAAGGTCACTAAAGCAACTCCGTTCTAGGCACTCTCGTACTCCAGAATCGGACCAAACACTAGAGCCACAACACAACTCTCAAAGTTGTTGCGACGGGAAAACACGATTCGTTAGCTAAGAGAAACACGATCCAAACGTGCAAGCTAGAGTTCAGATATCAAACATAGCAGTCATCCAACATTATGCACCAAGCATAGAGCAACAAGTAATTAAGCATCTTCTATTTCCATAGACAAATAAATGGGTCTTAATTACAATGCATAAGTAAGGAATTATATGACAGAAAGTAAAGATAGGTGTCGTCTCCTTGATGTAGAAGGACGACAGGGTGCTGTAGCTCTCCTTCCCGATATCGGTCAGAGGCCTAGCCCGATACTGAGGTGTCGGGCGGCACACCCTATCGGGCGGTACGCACCGACTGTCAACCGTATCCCTCAAGGACCCTGGCTGATACGCTCATGTCGGGCGGCACACCCTCTCGGGCGGCACGCTCGACAAGCTAAGCGTATCGGTTTGATATCGTGTCGGGCTAAGAGCTACGCATTGTTGTTGTCGGGCACTCGTGTCGCTCATCTACGTCGGCCGATATCGGCCCGCAGTGTCGCCCGGGACGGTCCTAAGTGAACTGTCCCCTCCCTCTCGGGATGAGGAGAAGCTCACCTAGTGTCTCTCGAGACAAGCACTGGGGCACGACACGTATGCTCTCGCAGTCTCCTCGGAAGATAGCTCAACTCCCAACTGTCCGAATTCTAAAACTCCGAACTATCTTTTCGGCTCCCTGTAGCTGCTATTTATAGTCAGCTGGCCGGGAGGAGTTATGGTGCTCAAAGCTCCACGTGACCCCCTTAAGCGCCGGTCGATGGACGGCCGATACAGTTATAGATCGGCACGGAGGTGTCTTCTATCGGTCACATGACGGGCGGCGCGTCTTCCGGTGGGTGGCTGTGTCGCCCGACAAGCTGGGTTGTCGGGGCGAGCCGGGCTCCCTGTCAGGTAGAAGGCGTGTCGTCCGTCAGCTTCTTCTCGTGCAGCACCTCTTTGTCGAGCATCTTTGTGTCGCCCAGCTCCTGTCGAGCAGGGGTTGTATCGGGCGTCAGGGAGGCCGAGACAGGCTTGGACTTATTCATGGGCCGGAGCGGCCTTATTGCTCAAAACTGAGGAAAACTCTGCAAAAGATAGGAAAATTGGATTAAGGGAATTGCTTGGCCAATTATTGCGAAAGTGCATACAAAAGAGAGGAAAATAGTAGAAAAGGGCAGTTTTGATAACAGAAAAATAGTCTAAAATATCACAAAATTTGGTGTTATTAAGTATGACTAAAATATGGTGGCTGTAATGACCCGTTTCCAAATTAGTCATCTAATTAGGATTTACTTGGATGATTGTATGCTTAACTAAGTTGATCATTGTTTAAAGCTTGATTAATGATGGTAGTTTAATTTTAATGTTTTGAATATAATTAGAAAATTTCACCGTACTTGGATTCACATAATTAGGGTTAAGAATTGGAATACCTAATTGGCCCAAATTAGGGTTTTGATGACATATGAATATGATAAGTATAGTGTCTCACCTAATGATTTTTAGTATTTTATTTTTAACTCTGCTTTAATTTCAATTTGGATATGATTTTTATATCTCAAATGTGAGAACTATTAAAAAATATCAGAATTTTTGAAGAATGTGCTGACCTATTTGTCAATTGTGTTTCAAACTCGACCAACCATATTTTTAGGTTGATATAGTAGTTTGGTAATTGAATTTTATCTTTTTATTAGTATATCCAATTGATCTAAAATTTTAACTGTAGTTGAAAAACTATATTATAGATATACTATTAAATTCAAGTAATTTTAGGATGATGTTTGATCTCTATAGATAGGGTTGTCAGTTGAGTTCTATGAAGGACAAACTCGACCGACCATGCTGCAGACTGCAGAATAGAAGTGTAGTATTTGATTTTTAGTTATTTATTGGAAACTCAAAATGATCTATTTTTTTCTAGTTCTTCTTATAAAATAAATTTCAAACATTTTTTTTAAAGTTTTATAATTTGTGGATGATTTTTGAGCTCTGAAAAGTGTGGTGTCGGTCGAGTTTATAACTCAGCCGACCAAGCAGTCTGAGAAAAATAAAAACATAATGAAGGGCTTGTTTGCAATTGTTCTAAGCACCTCAATTCATCTATATGACTAACCTAACACACAAGGAGATCTCATAACTCGTCATTCTTGTCAAAGAAACAAAATTCTTGAGAAAGAGGAGAGCTAGGGTTTTGAGAAGAGAAAGTGGTAGAGATGTTGACCTCGGGTTTTTCTATCCAAGATATGATGAAATCAAGTAAGTTTAGCTTCTTTGCATAGTATTTCATGGTGAATCTTATCTCACATGTCAAAAATCCGTCCCTTCTCTGATTTGATTTGAAATCACATCAAATCTCTCCTTTTTCTCACTCTTTCTCTTCTAATCCCTATTTCTAGGATTTCTGAGTTTAGAGGAGAAAGAATTGCATTCATTTGCTAGAGTTTGATTGGGTTTCCAAAACTTTAGATGTTGACCTATGTTTTTAAGGTTCTTGGCCCCTGAGGTGAGTGTTTATATCCCTCCTAAGCTTTGTATACATGTTGAAAGCCTAATTCTATCCGGTTAAAATAATCAAAAACCTTGTTTGTATATGTATGTGATTGGATTTGATTTGAGAAAGATATTGGGGGATCCAATTCTACTGATTTTGATTATTTCTCATTGATTGAAACTTGATTAGTTCCTAATATATTGATTGAGGATCCATGGGTAATCTTATGGGTAGATGACTACGCTATTTTATGTGAATTTTGCCTAAAAATCAGCCCAATGGCCAATATGCTTGGAATTGAATTGACATGCATAAAATCATATTTAAATTGTACTAGATTGTATTATACATGTTTATTGTGGAATGTTAATGGAATTTAATGACCACATATCTTGATTAGTATTTGTGTTGAGGAAGTGAATCAAATTAGTCAATTAATCAATGTATACTTATGATTGATGAATGAAATGTGTGAAAATAGAAACTAGGGTTTCCATGTTTTTGAATAACCCTAATGAACCCTTAAATCATGATTGGATTATTGAATGATATGATTCCTATGATATGTTGAACTAAGGAATGACTTCTTGAAAACCCTAACAGTTTAGTATTATGATGAATATGAGTGATAAAGCTAATACTTGTATATGATGTTGTAAATGTGATCAAATGCTGAAGTTGAAAGTATTAATACTTCAATTGAATATGATGAGTCTTACTAATATCATCTAAGTCTAATGCATTTGTTTTAGTATAACAAAGAATGATCATTGTTGATTATGGGAATGACATTAGAAGTTAATGACATGATACACTTATCTAAATATAAGAGACGATATGAACAAGATGTACTTAATGTTGATTGCAAGTTAAAGATGAAACTAATGAAGTTAGTATGATGAATTATTTTATCTTTTATTTTAATTACATGTGGCTTAACCCAAATTAAATGAAATATACTAAGAACTGTACTTTGATAAATGTTAAGTAGAAGAGAAACATTGTATGTAAAGTGAATCAAGAAAGATTGGTCCGAATGATGTAACGAACATGAAATGAAAGAAGTTGAGATTAATGAATATGAATTGAAGGAAAAAGATGAGAATTAGTAGACAAATTTAAGAAACAAACTCTAACCCTAAAATGTTGAGCTAGATGGTGTTAATGAATAACAATCTCAAATGAGGGATAAGAAATGTACATAATTGTAGTTTAATTCAATTAAAAGATGAGGTTCACTAAATAACTAAAATATTGAATAATTTTAGAAAAAGGATGGCAGCCATATCTGGTGGCGGTGGCGGCGCTCGACGCCCTCCTACCCAACAAGGAGGAAGACACCCCCGTCAAAGTGGAGATCTCGTCAGAGTGGCAGCCACACCCAAAGAATGGGCCAGCCTCTACAAAACCCAAATCGGAGATGCCAACACAAGGTTGGAGCCTACCAATCTCATTTTGGAAGAGGACATCATCATCATCTCATAGATTGAAATTGATGAAAATACCGCCTTGTGGAACAACTTGCTGGCTACATCATTGGTTTCAACCCACACATCCCCACGCTGTAGGATCATCTGTGTAGGATCTGGAAACTAGATGGAACCATTGAAGTCCTGGGGCATAGCAATGGAAGCTTGATCATCAAATTCCAAGCTTACGACGATCTGGTCACAGTGTTGGAAGGAGGCCCATGGAGCATCTAAGGCAAACCTATGATCCTAAAGAAATGAGAAAAAGGGGAGCCGTTAGAGTAGGAGAAACTCACGTCGGTTCATGTGTGGATCAAACTCCTTAACCTTCCATTAGAGTTATGGAGCGAGAAGATGATCACGTGAAATGCATCCTTCTTGGGTAAGCCCCAGTGCCTGGACAACAAACGAAGGCGATAAAGATAATTGACTACGCCAGGGTCAACATCCTCATGTCCGCTTCATCGAACTTCCCAAGCGAAGTGAAACTAAGGTCAGATAAAGGAGCGTTGTACTCCGTCGCCATAGAATATGAATGGCTGCTAGAGAAATGTCCGCATTGTGGTACATTTGGTCATGACAAGACTCTCTGCAAACCACAACGTCAGAACAGTGGTCCTTCTCTGACGGAGGGCTCCAGACCAGTTCTTGTTCAACCACATCCGTCTACGGCAGAAAACCCCAACAATACTGGAACCAGCGCACAACCTGCTTGTGCAAATATCCCAGTGGAAATCACTACCGGTGATAACAATGATGGTTATGTCCAACCTCAGCGCAATGTCAGCCCATAGGGGATGAGAACCACTCGACAAAATACTTCAAAATCAAAAATAGAGCAGGAAACAAATATCTGGCCCTAGAGAACAATGGCAAATCTGTGGAGGTGGGAGGCAGTCAACTCCCCTATACCCCCAATGATTGAGCTCCCCACTGTCATGGCCTGGAATGTCTGAGGCCTGTCCAAGATGGACAAGCAAGACATGGTCTGGGCCGAAATGAGGAGAGTGAGAGCTGACATTACTCCTCTCACTGAAGTTAAAGTCAAAAGGAAAAATCTAAGGAAGATGATGAAGACAACTTGACCTTCTTACCAATGGATTGACAATTCGTCGAGTTGTAACAAAGTGAGAATCCTGGTCCTTTGGGAAAGCTAGGACTACAAGATTACTCCTATAATCCAATCAAGGCAGTTCATTCATTTTAGACTGGAAGTCAATGACAAATAGTTTGAACTTATTGTGGTTTATGCCGAAAACGATGACAGTAGAAGATACCAGCTCTGGTGTGACTTATGTGATCTTAACCCCCAATGCCCTTGGGGTTATTTTAGGGGATTATAACACTGTGCGTGCCACTAATGAATGAAGTGGCTGCTCAACACCATCAACTAGATCCATGGCAGACTTCAATCGCTGGATTCAAGATGCTAATGTATTGGAACTGCTAGCCAAAGGGGCATTCTTCACATGGTGTAATCAACAACATGATCTCAATAACACAAAAAGCAAAATTGATAGAGCATTTTGTCAAATGCCAGAGTTAAATCTCTTTCCCAAACTCTAGTTGGAAGTCATACCCATGATTTATTCTGACCACCATATTCTCATACTCCACATGGATGAGAAAACTCCACCTCAAAAATATCCCTTTAGATATTTCAATGCCTGGTCAAGACTTGATGGCTTCTATGACATTGTCCAGGATAACTGGAACAAGGATTTTTGCGGGAATCCTATGTATCGTCTATGCCAGAAACTCAAGATTGTTAAGAAGGCTTTACAGACTTGGAACTGGGAGAAACAAGGGGACCTCACTAACAGTGCTAAAAATAAGGAAAAAGAGGCTCTCGATGACTAAGTTCTGGCTGATGCTGATCCTCAAGATGAACTCCTATGGAAAATTGCAAAATCCAAAAGAGACGAGGCACTCAAAGCTAAAGAGATTGAAGAATCGATTATTAGAAAAAAGTCCAGAGTACAGTAGCTTAAGAAGGGGGACAATAACACTATTTTATTCTATGCCTATCAGATTATGAGTGTTGACCACAATGACATTCATATTAAAGGTCTTGAAAACATTAAAAGTGCCTTTGAGCAGCACTACAAAAACTTGTTCCAGAGAACTGTCAGAGTCAAAACACAGAGATGGCCAAACCTGCCCAAACTCACAAAACAACAAATCTTTGATATTAGTAGATTCATCACTGATGAGGAAATCTATGAGATTATAAAAAAGGCAGATAATGATAAAGCACCAGGCCCTGATGGCCTCAATGCCCACTTCTACAAGAGCACATGGCATATTATTGGTCCTGATGTGTGTAAAGTTATTAAAGACTTTTTCCTGAAAGGTAAACTTCTCAAAGAAGTCAATAAGATTTTCATCTCTCTTATTCCTAAAGTGAAGCAGCCCACTAAGATTTGTGATTGGAGACCTATTTCCCTTTGCAACTTCTTATATAAATTTATTTCCAAGATTATGACTAACCGCCTTAAAGATATTATGCCATCTCTCATCAGCCTTAATGAAAACGCATTTGTCAAAGGCAGGAAAATCTCAGATGCAATCTTGCTAGAAAATGAGCTTATACATGACTTTAAGAGAAAGTCCCCCAGTGGCAAACTCTGCCTCAAGGATTACTTGAGTAAAGCCTACAATACAATCAAAAGAGAGTACATTCTTGATATTCTCAAGCATATGGACTTCCCAGAGTGTTGGATTCACTGGATTGGTGAATGCATGAATACTTGCTCCTTCCAAGTACTTATTAATGGTCCTCCCACCAACATAATACAAGCTACCAGGGGTATCAGGTAGGGTGACCCCCTGGCCCCTTATATCTTCGTAATTGGAATGCAGGAACTTTTCTCAATTCTGGATGAAGCAGTAGAAAATGGTTCTATTTCTCCTCTACGAGCAGGTAATTTGGATGTCTCCCACATTCTATTTGCCGATGACCTCCTTATATTCTCTCATGCTTCTGAGAAAGATACCAAAGGCATAGTGGATTGCTTAAAGTCCTTTAGTCTCATTTTGGGGCATGAACTCAACCCAAGCAAGAGTCAACTATTCCTCAGCCCTAACACAATTGATGATGCCTGCAGCACTTTGGGTGTCAACCGTACTGAGCTACCAGTGAAATACCTGGGTCTGCCTCCTTTTTCAGGGAGACTCACCAAAAGACTATGCTCTCCGCTCGTTGAAAAAATTAAGAAAAATCTGGATTCTTAGAAAGTCAAACTCTTGTCAATGGCTGGCAGAGTTGAGCTAGTGGTTTCTACTCTATCGGCTTATCATATGTACTGGACTGGTGTTTTTGCCCTCCCTAGAGCCACCATCAAAGAAATCGAAGCTCTTTGCAGAAGTTTTGTTTGGGGAAAGCATGATGACACCACTCACACTCACACTGTTGCCTGGGGTAATATTTGCAGACCGAAACTTGAAGGGGGTCTTAGAATTCACAATGTCTTAGACTGGAACAATGTTGGCATCACCAGACTTATTTGGGATCTAGCTAATGACAAGAACAATTTATGGATAAGGTGTATCCATAGAAAATACCTCACCAATGATTCACTGTGGTCCTGCACTGCCAAACACTCATAGCTGGATCTGGAGGTCCCTTATCAAATAGAGAGATCTACTTGCCCCCTGGTTAGATTTCAAATCGGGGATGGTGACAAGATCTACCTTTGGAAAGACCCGTGGGTCTCAGGGAGGTTCTTGCAGGATAGGATTGGTGACTAGCTCAAGATGCAAAATGGATCTGGTCCTTCCATTTTGCTCAAAAGTCTCATTGCTGACAAGAAGTGGTGCTTACCTGCCATGAGGGGTTGTGAAGCTCTGCTTGCTGTCTGCAATGAGAATAAAATCAAATACAAAGAGCTATGCTATCTCCAAGGTCTAGAAAAATTCTCCCTTAGGGGTGCTTGGGACCTGGGAAGGGGTCGTGGTCCTGTTATGAACTAGGAAAAATGGCTATGGAGTTCGAGTGCTCCAAACTGTATAAAGATTTTCGAATGGAAAATGATACAGTAGAAGCTTGTAACTGAAGAGTACTTACTGAAGTTGGGATTTTAGTTCCCTTACAGGTGCCATCTATGCACGTGTGTATTGGAAACCAACCAACACTTATTGTGGGATTGCAATTTTGCTAATGAGCTATGGCAGAGTACTCGCCATGCTATTCCTTATACCTTGAACTGGAAAGAAGACATCCTGAAGTTCCATGGGAGAAATGATAAGCTTATGGCATTACTGATCACCTACGAGGTTTGGTTTGCCAGAAACCTAGTCATTTTTGATGATGTAAATCCGGTAGTTTGTGCTACCTGGAATAGAGTGGCTTCTATTTTCAGAGCAATCATGCATAGATAGGTTTTATTTTTGTATTACCTATACCAGTTGTATAGTTGATTTGTTGGAATAAAGATAGTAGCACGCTTACTGATAAAAAAAAGATGAGGTTCAAGCATTTGAATTGATTTACAAGAATGTGTTTTTGTATTGTGATTGTTTGATAGAATACTTGTAGTATGAGAATGAACTATTTTGATGTAATTCAAATGATAATTAACATGTGTTGATTAGTAACCCCATATGAAGAATGTGAAATAAAAGAAGAAGAGAACTAAGTCAATTATGCATGTATATGGATGAAATTTATTGGCATTTATTCAGATTGGATGGAACAAGCATAAGTTGTATGATAAATCTATTCTGAGTATGAGGAATGATACTTGATATCTATATGCTTTTACTATTTCTAATTCTAATGCCTTTGCTAATATTTGTTCAGAACTATGGACAATTTCTATTTCATATTATGATCTGTCATGCTGACATGTTATAAATGTTGGGATTTATATCCATTCTGAAATCCATTGGATTGCTTGCTATTTGATAGTATTGTTTGGTAGATATGTATTATGTGTACTTCTGCTTTAGGACTGTAGGATGTGTTCCTGGTCCAGCTGGTGGAGTGTCACAAAGTTAATGTTATTGTTATGTATTGATTCAAAATACTTAGAACTTGACTTATTTCTCATGCAGTAGGGTTCTTAATTTGAACTAAGAAGTATCTATTGATTTGTTCATAGACATACTCTAAAAGTTATTTCAAAGTTAAAATTGGTTTAAGTGATTACCGTATATGTTGGATTAGATCACCATTTTAAGCTAGATTTGATTCATGATAGAACTATCTGCTAGACTTTTCAATATCTACATGTTTCTGTTAAGTTTATTATACTTAATTTGATGCTGATACATGTACCTAGCTTGAGTGGGAGCTATCCACTCACTTGGGCTCTATATGAGTCTCATGAGGTTGTTTCAAATGTTTTTAGGTATAACACTATCCAGTAGAGAGGTCATGATAAAGAAGATATATATAGCATAATCTCGATAGATTATAATGTCCATGTACTCTCTCTTTCCTGGGATGGGTTGTAGACTAAGTTTGTTCATCAATGTACATGTATTTGATGTAAACTGAACAACATATGTGAACAAGATTGATTATGGTTTTAATGGATTTAAATAAGATTTATGATATCTAAATGTGATGTCCTTGATGTGACATTGATTTTTGATTTTGTGAAGAAAGGAAAAGCAAAAATTATATCTGTATTTTTTGTATATTGTTTATCGCCTGTGTCGAGAATTCATTATTTCATTCATTAATATGGGTTTAGGTTTGGGATTATCTCTAATGGTTGGTATTTATGCGACAATAGGATTTAGGATTTAATGATAATGTGGATGTTGAATATAACCTGAATGATGTGCATACTGACTGAACTCAGTATCCAGATACTCTGGTCAAGTATTTGGATATTGAGATAAGCTATTATGGAACTACTGACTATACGTCTTCTGGATGCCCTGACCAAGTATCCAGATGAACACAGTTTGGTAGTATAATAAGATGAAAAAAAAAGAATGGTGATAAAATGGTGAAAGAGAAAAGGATTTTATAATTCAATATGGAACATATGGCAAGCATGAAATTTCATATAAGAAAGATGAAAGCTTAATGGATTATGAAGACAATCTCTAATGAGTTAGAATTTGAGTATGAAATCTGAAATTGTGAGAAAAAGCTATGAACTAAGATGCACACTAGATGATCTTCTTTATGAAGCAAATTGATGAATGCGGATGATAATATGTGAATGAGTCATAATATCTATCCCTGAAATACACAATCAAAATTTTAAAAGAATGTGAAAGGTGATGTGAATCAAATCTTGATAAATGATGTATTACTAGATTTTTGAAGTATGTGTTTGTAATACTCACAAAGAAATATGGTGATGTCAAGTGATGAAATATCCATTTAATGCAAAAACAAAATGTCATATGAAAAAAAGATAAAATGAAAGTATTCATAATTTGATGCCCAAAGAGGTGAATGATTAGATGATATGATATTCTTCCATTTCTTTTCTTGGATTTTGGGATGAAATCCTAAAAGGAGGGGAAAAATTGTAATGACCCATTTCCAAATTAGTCATCTAATTAGGATTTACTTGGATGATTGTATGCTTAACTAAGTTGATCATTGTTTAAAGCTTGACTAATAATGGTAGTTTAATATTCATGTTTTGAATCTAATGAGAAATTTTAATCATACTTTGATTCACATAATTTGGGTTAAGAATTGGAAACCCTAATCAACCCAAATTAGGGTTTTGATGACATATGAATATAGAATTTGATAAGTATAGTGTCTCACGAAATGATTTTTAGTATTTTATGTGTAAATCTGATTTAATTCAAATTTGTATATGATTTTCATATATCAAATGTGAGCACTATTGAAAAATATTAGAATTTTGAAGAATGTTCTAACATGTTTGTCAGTTGAGTTTCAAACTTGACCGACCATATTTTTAGATTGATATAGCAATGTGGAAATTGAATTTTATATTTTTATTGGTATATCCAATTCATATTAAATTTTAAATATAGTTTATAAACTCCATCATAGATATAATATTAAATTGGTATAATGTTTGGATGATGTTTGATATCTATAGAGAGGGATGTCGGTCGAGTACTATGAAGGACAAACTCGACTGACCATGCTGCAGACTGTAATATAATAGTGTAGTATTTTATTTTTAGTTATTTATTGGTAAAAATAAATGATCTATATTTTTTACTGTTTCTTACAAACTCAATTTCAAACATTTTTTTAAAGTTTCATAATTTTTGGATGATGTTTGAGTTCAAAAAAGTGTGCTTTCGATCAAGTTTATAACTTAGATGACCAACCAGTTTGAGAAAAATAAAAATATAATGAAGGGCTTGTTTGCAATTGTTCTAAGCACCTCAATTCATTTATATGACTAATCTAACACACAAGGATCTCTCATAACTCATCATTCCTATCAAAGAAATGAATTTCTTGAGAGAGAGGAGAGTTAGGGTTTTGGGAAGAGAAAGCAGTGGAGATGTTGACTTAGGGTTTCTCTATCCAAGATACGATGAAATCAAGTAAGCTTAGCTTCTTTTCATAGCATTTAATGGTGAATCTTCTCTCACATGTCAAAAATCTGTCCCTTCCCTGATTTGATTTGAAATCACATCAAATCTCCCCTTTTCCTCACTCTTTATCTTCTATACCCCATTTCTAGGGTTTCCGAGTTGAGAGGAGAAAGAATTAGATTCCTTTGCTAGAGTTTGATTGGTTTCCAAAACTTTAGATTTTAACCTACGTTTTTAAGGTACTTGGCACCTGAGGTGAGTGTTTTTATCCCTCCTAAGCTTTGAATTCATGTTGAAAGCCTAATTCTAACCGGTTAAAACAATCAGAAACCTTTTTTTTGGGAAATAGGTAAATATATTGCCCAAAAAGGAGCCTGTCTAAAAACAAGACCTACAAAAATCATATGTATACAAGGGGGTGTTATCAACAAAATCCCCAATATCTTTTAGCTTGCTTAGACAGGCCCGAGTCTAAGCCTTTTCTACATCTAAGAGCACGAGATAAAAAGTTGGCTATTTTGGCAATCACCATCTCCTCACCCCAATCTTGTCTTCCATGATTCTTGTTGTTCCTCTCCTCCCACACTGTAACATCCCACTCTTTTATGCAAATTTTCAAAAATAAATTTATTCTCTACATGCTCTTTTCCTAATTAGGTAATTGTTGAGGACTTAAATGCAATTCGCCCATGTTAGTTTTTGCAAATCATTTCATTATGTCCAATTAGTCTCTTATCCTTGTTTTATTTAAATAAAATGTTTTCATATATATATATATATCTATGCTCTTTTGTTTAAGAAAATGAGGATAAATGCTTTTATGACAAATTTTCTCTCTCATATGATAATTAGTGATTTACATGTTTAATTTCTTGTTTAATGGCCTCCATTTTTGTTAATTAAAAGAAATAATATTTAGGGCACGTTTTTATGTTTTGCAATCCTTATTTGAGAAATCAATGACTTTATATACACTATTTATATTCATTTAAAAGCACATAATGGTCTTTGCTATTTTAGACCTAAATCATGTACAAGCAGTAAATCTAATTAAATGGGAATGTTCTAGACCCTCTAATAAACCTATGGTTCAAATTTGAACTCTTTTGGACCATGTTTGACCCTTCAAATCGATTTTGAAAGATTTGAATATTGTTTAGCCAAGAATTTAATTCAATGTCATTTATTTGCTTTTATTTCCCTAAAGTCCCAATTTTTATGACTGTCACACGTTACATATCTTGTGCGCGTACACAGTAGCCATTGGATCAAGATCCAATGACACTCGCGTTCTCTTCTTCCTCCATTTTCCCCCACAAGCAGAGCCGTTTCATAAGTTTTTTCTTCACCGATCCTGCTCTCCCTCATCCTTCCACCGTCCTCAAGAATTTCTTGACCAGCAGTTTCGTGAGACCCAGCCAATCCTAGCGAGCCCTCACTCACCCTCTACCTCTCACTATAGAAGGAACACCTAATATTAGGGCTCGCGACCATTTTTCACAGGCACCTCCCCGCTCCCTCACGCCTCCATCTAGCTGCTTCGAGAGCACCGCCGGCCCCCAAGCAAAAGCTCTCGCCGCTCAATTTTTCCCCCAGCGCCCTCAGAAGCCTCGACCTACTCGAGTTGTCCTCTATAGCGACCCGAGATCCTCCCCGACTACTCCGACCACTCCAACCCAATAGCTATTGCAGTGAGCATCTTCAGAACCTGAGGTTTGTTTTCCTGACCTCGTTTTGCCCGGAACCTACCCCATTCGATGTAACCTGTAGCCGGGTTTTGGTTCTTCAACGCCGCTAGTCACCATGGTGTTTTGGTACGTCTGCAACCGTGAAGATAGGGTGGATGGCTTCGCCTTGCCTCCAGGATTGTTTTCCGACCAATGCCTAAAGGTTTCAGTTTACTTCCTTTTGACCTTGGATCTCCGATGTTTTCCCCTGTCCTCAGTTCCAGCCATGGCCATAACCAGTTTCTGAGCTCCTATGCTCTCCCGGCCCCGAGCTTAGGCTCTCTGATTTTGCCTTCTCATCACGAATTTAACCGAGGTGTTCTCCACTCTCGGGTGGCAGCAAGCCTTGGTCCTTGCCCATGGCTGAGAAGCTCGCCCATGGCGCTGGAGCCATGGCGCTGTGTGAGCAATGATCAATCCCAGTTGGGTAATGACCAAGAGGGTCATTCGTCTCGTTTCGACGTATTTTGGCTTACATAGGTATTTTTGGGTTTTCACCTGTCCTCCCCTCCTTGATCGCAAGCGCTCAATGCTGAGCCAAAAGGGCAGCATGTGACTGGGCCACCTCAGCTTGGGCCCAAGCCCAGTCAACGCTGACCCATACGCCAGTTGGCTTTTCTTTAATTTCCAATTCACTGATTCTTTGAAAATTCATAGTAAATCACATGTTTATCGGAAAATTACAAAAAAATATGTTTTGGAAACGATTTTCATTAAGGAATCCGATTTTCTAGTTTTTCTCGCCGGATTTCTCTATTTTCACATCTCAATTTTTATATGGACAAATTAGGGTTTAATTTGAATAACAAAGGATAATTATGCTAATTTCAGGTGATTAAAAGGACCCAACCAGTCAAACTAGGTTTGACTTAGGTGTTTTAGATCAAGGTAAGTGGGCCATGCCTTTGGCATAGTAAATTTGATTTATTGAATGATTATGATATGTTTATTCTCTTTATACTCAAGTCATGATAAATGTCATGTTTTTCCTCAATGTATATGACTATTGGATGTTGATTGTTATAATCTAAGTCTAAGAGTAGAAATCACATTAAGATTATGATTTATGATTAAGATACATGAAACCAAGATTAAGAGGGAAGAGATTCCCATCCATGCTTAAGAGGGAGAAATCCCATTATGTTTCATGGGGTGGAATCCCAATTATGTACAAGAGGGAGAAATCCCAATTAAGATCAAGTTATTAAGAAGATAATTAAGTCTAAGAAAGATCATGGTTAAGGGAATTTGATTTAGATTTATATGCACCTTATTATGGGCTTTCCGAGCATTATGGGCTTTCCGAGCAATTATGGGCTTTCCGAGCATTATGGGCTCCTTATGGAGCATTAAGAGAGGAGCATATAATTCTAGTCAAATTATTTATGTAAAAGATGCCAAGAAATGATTAATGTTAATGCATATTCATGCTTATGTCAAATCAATTTATATGTTATTTTTATGTTTTATAACATGCCAATGCCGCTTACTTACCATGTTTGTTTTTCCTTTGCATGGCTGGGGACGAGATGTCTGCAGGAGTTGGAGATAAAGAGAAGGAATCGTCTTGAGAATACTAAGAACCCAAGACCTAAGGAGTTGTTGCCTGGTGGGACGTCCATCTATGGAGATCCTATACTTTCATGATTATCTAGCTCATGTTTAGCATTCCTTTAGAACTATGATGTAGTTACCTCTCCAAGGAGAACTCTATGTATGAATCTATATTTATATGAATGCCAAGTGTTGTTTATTTCTTGATATGAGATCATGCATGTGACAATCCCTCCCTAATATGCCAAGTACCCCACATTATGGATAATGTTGGGGATTAGGCTGTGCTTCCGCTGGTTACATATGAAACCCTAGGGAGGGGTGTTACATTAATGGTATCAGAGCAAGAAATAGATGGCCACTAAGGAAACAATAAGGATTCATGCAAGTCACCCTAGGATGAAGAAATAGAAGTAGAGAACATGATTATGTATTCTAGTATGTCTAGAGAACCCTAAATATGACTAGATCCCTCACCTCATTAAAGAAGTACATGTTAGCATGTTCATGTAGTTGAAACCAAATCCTAGATGATGACATGTTTCTCCTTATCTTAATGGTAAGGGCCACCCAATTGAGATTTGAGGAAAATGTCATTTAATGTGACTTTTTATGTGTCTTACCTTCTTAATTGTGTGTGTGGTATGGGACACGTGTGCAAATGAGTTGGTGAGATGTAGCATAAAGAGATCCAACATTTCTAAATATGTGCTTGATCACCACATATAAAGAGATGAAGGATATATGACCTAAGGTTAGACATCTATGAAGATGTAGTCATGGTAAGTGAGAGATATATTCCCTAAGTGTAATGAGTTAGGTGTAATGTTAAGGAGTAAGTATGAGCCTTAGGAAGGGTAGTTAAGTAATTTATGTTGAATCATAATGCTTTGTTTATTATGCTTCTTTTATAATAAAAATTTGTATGGAAAAATTTGCAAGTTTATGTGAAGCCCTTAAGGTGGGTAGAAACCCTAGGAAATTTCGAGAACGAAATATATTTAAGGTGAGTAGAATTGTAACATCCCACTCTTTTATGCAAATTTTCAATTTTTTTTATTCTCTACATGCTCTTTTCCTAATTAGATAATTGTTGAGGACTTAAATGCAATTTACCCATGTTAGTTTTTGCAAATCATTTCATTATGTCCAATTACTCTCTTATCCTTGTTTTATTTAAAGAAAATGTTTTCATATATATATTTATATCTATGCTCTTTTGTTTAAGAAAATGAGGATAAATGCTTTTATGACAAATTTTCTCTCATATGATAATTAGTGATTTACATGTTTAATTTATTGTTTAATGGCCTACATTTTTTTTAATTAAAAGAAATAATATTTAGGGCACGTTTTTATGTTTTTGAAATCCTTATTTGAGAAATCAATGACTTTATATGCACTATTTATATTCATTTATATGCACATAATGGTCTTTGCTATTTTAGACCTAAAACGTGTACAAGCAGTAAATCTAATTAAATGGGAATGTTCTAGACCCTCTAATAAACCTATGGTTCAAATTTGAACTCTTTTGGACCATGTTTGACCCTTCAAATCGATTTTGAAAGATTTGAATATTGTTTAGCCAAGAATTTAATTCAATGTCATTTATTTGCTTTTATTTCCCTAAAGTCCCAATTTTTATGACTGTCATGTGTTACATATCTTGCGCGTGTACACAGTAGCCGTTGGATCAAGATCCAACAACACTCACATTCTCTTCTTCCTCCGTTTTTCCCCGTGAGCAGAGCCGTTTCATAGGTTGTTTCTTCGTCGATCCCGCTCTCCCTCATCATTCCACCGTCCTCAAGAATTTCTTGACCAACAGTTTTGTGAGACCCTACCGAACCTAGAGAGCCCTCACTCACCCTCTACCTCTCACTATAGAAGGAACGCCCAATATTAGGGCTCACAACCATTTTTCACAGGCACCTCCCCACTCCCTCACGCCTCCATCTAGCTGCTTCGAGAGCACCGCCGGCCCCCAAGCAACAGCTCTCGCCGCTCAATTTCTCCCCCAGCGCTCTCAGAAGCCTCGACCTACTCGAGTTGTCCTCTCCAGCGACCCGAGCTCCTCCCCGAGCACTCCGACACTCCAACCCAATCGCTTTTGCAGTGAGCATCTTCGGAACCTGAGGTTCGTTTTCCTGACCTCGCTTTGCCCAGAACCTACCCCATTCGATGTAACCTGTAGCCGGGTTTTGGTTCTTCAACGCCGCTAGTCACCATGGTGTTTTGGTACGTCTGCAACCACGAAGATAGGGTGGATGGCTTCGCCTTGCCTCCAGGATCATTTTCCGACCATTGCCTAAAGGTTTCAATTTACTTCCTTTTGACCTTGGATCTCCGATGTTTTCCCCTGTCCTCAGTTCCAGCCATGGCCAGAACCGGTTTCTGAGCTCCTATGCTCTCCCGGCCCCGAGATTAGGCTCTCAGATTTTGCCTTCTCATCACGAATTCAACCGAGGTGTTCTCCACTCTCGGGTGGCATCAAGCCTTGGTCCTTGCCCATGGCTGAGAAGCTCGCCCATGGCGCTGGAGCCATGGCGCTGTGTGAGCAATGATCAATCCAGTTGGGTAATGACCAAGAGGGTCATTCGTCTCTTTTCGATGTATTTTGGCTTACATGTGTATTTTTGGTTTTTCACCTGTCCTCCCCTCCTTGATCGCAACCGCTCAGTGCCGAGCCAAAAGGGCAACATGTGACTGGGCCACCTCAGCGTGGGCCCAAGCCCAGTCAACGCTGACCCAAACGCCAGTTGGCTTTTCTTTAATTTCCAATTCGCCAATTCTTTGAAAATTCATAGTAAATCACATGTTTATCGAAAAATTACAAAAAACTATGTTTTGGAAATGATTTTCATTAAGGAATCCGATTTTCTAATTTTTATCGCCGGATTTCTCTATTTTCACATCTCAATTTTTATATGGACAAATTAGGGTTTAATTTGAATAACAAAGGATAATTATGCTAATTTCAGGTGATTAAAAGGATCCAACCAGTCAAACCAGGTTTGACTTAGGTGTTTTAGATCAAGGTAAGCGGGCCATGCCTTTGGCATTGTAAATTTGATTTATTGAATGATTATGATATGTTTATGCTCTTTATACTCAAGTCATGATAAATATCATGTTTTTCCTCAATGTATATGACTATTGGATGTTGATTGTTATAATCTAAGTCTAAGAGTAGAAATCACATTAAGATTATGATTTATGATTAATATACATGAAACCAAGATTAAGAGGGAAGAGATTCCTATCCAAGCTTAAGAGGGAGAAATCCCATTATGTTTCATGGGGAGGAATCCC
The DNA here is from genome assembly GCA_963693085.1 of Alisma plantago-aquatica. Classification (NCBI taxonomy): domain Eukaryota; kingdom Viridiplantae; phylum Streptophyta; class Magnoliopsida; order Alismatales; family Alismataceae; genus Alisma; species Alisma plantago-aquatica. The sequence goes on along the minus strand of OY856414.1, from coordinate 764,035,555 downwards.
AATTATGTACAAGAGGGAGAAATCCCAATTAAGATCAAGTTATTAAGAAGATAATTAAGTCTAAGAAAGATCATGGTTAAGGGAATTTGATTTATATTTATATGCACCTTATTATGGGCTTTCCGAGCATTATGGGCTTTTCGAGCAATTATGGGCTTTCTGAGCATTATGGGCTCCTTATGGAGCATTAAGAGAGGAGCATATACTTCTAGTCAAATTCTTTATGTAAAAGATGCCAAGAAATGATTAATGTTAATGCATATTCATGTTTATGTCAAATCAATTTATATGTTATTTTTATGTTTTATAACATGCCAATGCCGCTTACTTACCATGTTTGTTTTTCCTTTGCATGGCTGGGGACGAGATGTCCGCAGGAGTTGGAGATAAAGAGAAGGAATCATCTTGAGAATACTAAGAACCCAATACCTAAGGAGTTGTTGCCTGGTGGGACGTCCATCTATGGAGATCCTATACTTTCATGATTATCTAGCTCATGTTTAGCATTCCTTTAGAACTATGATGTAGTTACCTCTCCAAGGAGAACTCTATGTATGAATCTATATTTATATGAATGCCTAGTGTTGTTTATTTCTTTATATGAGACCGTGCATGTGACAATCCCTCCCTAATATGCCAAGTACCCCACATTATGGATAATATTGGGGATTAGGTTGTGCTTCCGCTGGTTACGTATGAAACCCTAGGGAGGGGTGTTACACACACATAGTAGCATGTACTAGTAAAGATAAAACCTCCTACTGCTATTTCACTCCTGGTATTCAATTTACCTTTAATCTTGGTTATCATATCATTAATGTCATCTCCCAAAATCTTCCTCCACTCGCACTTGAAGCAAATTGTCTCCCAAATCCTCCTAAAGAACTTGTATTGTCCAAAGATATGGTTGTGGCTTTCATCTTCTCTCTTACACAAGAGACACCTCAAATTGACCTGCAACCCCCAATTTCTAATCCTATCCGCAGTGGGTTGTCTGGAGAGAATGGCTCTGTAGGTAACCATAGTCCACTTGGGTATATGGAAAGAATTCTAAAGTAGGTTATGCCAAGGCACATCATCCCCAATATCCATGTTGATCCATGGTCTCTCCATAGGAACGACCAAGCTGACAAAACCAAGTGTATCAACATTATACCAGTATTGTACCTCTGTCCACTGTTTACACATGTTCCTCCATATATGAGAGGAGCTGCTATCAAATCCATCTTGTAGCCTTCCATACCTTTCCGCCATCCATATAGACCAAGCATTACCCTTCTGCATCAATAATTTATCGACTCTCTTGTAATGACTATGGTATGCCATCATTACAGCCCCCCTCACTGAAAGGTCTGGAAATGTACTTCCACGCAACTCCATGTCCATTTTTCCCCCCAAATAAAATTGGCCATCAACTACCTACATCTATCAGCAGTCAGTAGGGGAATATTGCAAATGTCACTCCAAAATCTGATCATTGCTTGAAGCTTAGATCTGACAAGAACCAATTTCCCCACCATAGATATCCTGCAAGTTGACCAACAATCAATTTTAGTTCTGAGCAAATCAATGCATAGGGAAAAATCAGCTACCGACCCTTTACCCTCGGCCACCGGAGCACCCAAGTATCGGGTAGGTAGTCTTCCAACCTTAATCTGAGTTGCATTCCTCATCCTTCCTCTTTTTAAATCACAAGACTTGGAGAGATACATCCTCAACTTAATAGTGCTGATGTACAGTCCGGTTAAGCGCCCAAACTTGACCATCAAGACTTTAAGTTCCTTCACTCTGTTAGCATGACCCGTAGAAAAGAGCATGACATCGTCAGTGAAAATGAGGTGGGAGTAAACTCTGGCATTCTTCACTTTAAACGGTCTAACACCCTTTTCCTCAACAACATCATTCATAAGCTTAGCTAGACCCTCCATAACTATGGTGAACAGCAGCGGGGACAAAGGATCCCCCTGCCTTAAACCATTCACAACAGTAAAGAGCCCCACATGACCACCATTATGGAGGATTGAGAAGGAGGTGGTGGAAACACACTGAGAAATGATGTTAACCCACCTCACACAGAAGCCCATCACCTTCATGATAGCCCTAAGAGCATCCCATCTAACATGGTCATACACCTTCATCAAATCCACCTTCAAACATGCTTTGGCACAACTTCTTTTATTGTTAAAACTGGTGAGGAATTCAGCTGCTAGTAGGGTGCTATCTGATATTCACCTTCCTTTGATGAAGGCACTTTGTTCTTTGGATATGATATTAGGGAGAACGCCTTTAAGACGACCTGCAATGACTTTAGATAAGACTTTATAAAGTACATTACAACAGGCTATAAGCCTATAATTAGTAATACTCTCAATATCCTTCTTCTTGGGTATCGGTTTGATAAAGGCATGGTTGACAACACACAACATATTGTGCCCATTCATAATCCATATCACTACTTTAACTATGTCCTCCTTCACCAGCTACCACATATGTTTAAATAACTTCACATTCATCCCATCGGGTCCTGGCACCTTGCTAGGGTTAATAGAGAACATGGCTTTTTTCACTTCCTCTTCACTAACCTGGGCACAAAGCATCTCATTATTTGTTTCATCTACCCTTCTTTCCAGTAACATCTCATCAAGGTTGTGAACATTGCTCTCTGCATTATTATACAAATCTTTAAAATATTTGATAGCATTTAAGGAAATGTCCTCTCCGCTGTTTACCACTTGTCCATGTTCATTGATCATCTCATTGATAGCTTCTCTCATCTATTTCTTCTTAACTGCTCTGTGATAAACTTTGGTGTTGCGATCTTTATCTTCCAGCCAGTCCATCCGACTCCCCCTTCCAATAGTACACTTCCCCAGCTTTCTTCATCTTCAACAATCTCTTCTCAACTTTTCTCGCTTCTATTATTAGATCTTCATTTAAAGGATCATTCCAAATACTATTCATGGTATGCTGGTAGTCTTGTTCAACCTTATAGAGAAGGTTCTTGAGGTTAAATTTCTCTTTGCTCCACTTCTTAAGAGCTTTCTTCGTATTCAGTATCTTCTTCAAAGTTATTAACATATCATTCCGTTCGACTTCGGTTCCCCATCTAGCTTCCACTACATCCTTAAATCTGGGCCAATCACACCACCAATTCAGAAAATGGAAAGGTCTTTTAATTTTCAGTTTGTCCACCAAATCTATCTTCATCCAAGCATGGTCACTAAGAGGGTTAGAACCCACCTTAATGAATGACGTTGTCCAGACACTCAGCCAGGGCTCATTCACCAAGCCCTCGTCAATATCACTTACTATTCTTCTCCTCTTTTCCTGCTTATTAGACTAGGTGGTCTTGCCACTGATTCTGTTAATCTCAGACAACCCACTTTCCTCAACCATATTGTTGAACGAAGCTAGAATCCTCTCAGGAACTCTATTACCTCCAACTTTCTCATCAGATCTCCTTATGTTTTTGAAGTCCCCTATGACTAGACAAAAAATCTCTTGGTGAGCAGTCTCGGTGATGTTCTTCCACATTCCTGCTCTATCTCCCTCCAACCATTCGCCATACACAGCAGAAAGGATGAAATGAGCGCCTCCCCGGTTGCAACAAGAGACAGACACAACCTGGTCATAAGCGCTAATAGGCTCAACATCCCAAACATCACTATCCAACCAATGTCTATGTGTCCACCATCCCTTTGTTCCAGATTGGTTGTAGCATTCCAACCATTCGGGAATAGAGTATCAACTCTCTCCCTCACTGCTCTTCTTATTCTCATTTCCAAGAAGATGACCAATGACACATCGATTTCTTCTATGGCCTTCCTTAGCTCTCTTTGGCTATTCGCCAAGGACGCACCTCGCACATTCCATGTGAGGATGGTCATTGATTAGCTTTGTTCCCCCCTCCTCCTTCGGGTTGGGCATCCTTCTTTCCTTTTTTGATTGAGCTTCTAGTCTTCTTAGGAATTCTACTCCCCCTAACTTCATTGCCCCCAGGTGCTTCTTTAGGCATTTGATCGAGCACAAAAAAGGCGTTACACGCTCTGTTGTCTCCACTTGCAGCAAGCTGTTCACTTGGGTCTTCTTTATCCTGAATCTCCCCTTCTTCCACTACTACAACCTCTTGTGCGTCATCAACTGCCTCATTAGCTTCAATGGTCCTATCGCATACAACAAGAACCTCCACCACAATAGCATTCAGGGCCTCGGTAACTCCCACCTTGAAGGCTTCAGAGTCTGTCACCTTGCCCTTTCTAGCTCCCATAGGTGGTCTCTACTTCCCACCTCTCATGGCTCTACCTCGGGGTGCCTCAAGCACGATAGGGGGGGCAAGGGAGACAACTTTTCTTCTCTCTCTTGGGCAGTCGCCCGTTTTGTGGATGAAGACTTTGCCGGAGCTGCAACGATCCGACAAAGCTTCATACTTGAACTTGACCTCCCATTCATTGCCATTGGGTAGTTCCAACTTTACCTCCGGTGGTGGTTCTGTCTCGGTTGAGATGTCAACACAGAAATGAGCAAACTCTTGGATGGAACCATTAGACCGCTATCAATGGCCCTAGGGTTCCCTATGGCATGGGCGATCACCACGATTTCTCTCGAGGTCCAGTGCTTTTTGAAGTCAGGTAAAGAAACCGAAATCGACACAATCTTGAACGTGGCCCTTCTAGTATCAGCCTGGGGCATCCACTTGCACACAAGTACCAGTTGATCATCAAAAAAATAAGGTTCCCACAACATAGCTCCATTATGATCAACATCACTGGAAAACATCATGAGGAAGAGTCCATCATAGAGAGTGAACACCACTAGGTCCCCCTTAGGTCACTAATGTCTGATCATCCATCCTTTAAGCTGTTGAGGATTGCATCTCTTACCAAGAATCTGGACTATGGCGGAGAATCGGTGATAGTCCTCCATCTCCACCATAATCGGTTCATTGAACTTTGTCCACAACCTCTTATCCCCTTCTTTGTGGAAAGGGGTCTTGGGGTCTGCCACCGCTGATCCTCTCCACTTGGGGGGAGGACCGGCCACAAACTTAACCCAATCGCGCCCAATGGTGATATCGACATCAACATCAACATCGAACCAATCATTCTTTAATTTATGACTACTAGCTCCGGCGGCAAGGATGGTGGCGGTTGAGGGCGGGGAGCCCCCAATCACCATAGGAGGGAAGCTACAGATCTAGCGGGTAGATAGCGGGTTGAGATTCTTAAACAATCAGAAACCTTGCTTGTATATGTATGTGATTGGATTTGATTTGAGAAAGATATTGGGGGATCAAATTCTACTAATTTTTATTATTTCCCATTGATTGGAACTTGATTAGTTCTTGATATATTGATTGAGGATCCATGGGCAATCTTATGGGTAGATGACTATGCTATTTCATGTGAATTTTGCCTAAAAATCAGCCCAATGGCCGATATGCTTGGAATTGAATTGACATGCATAAAATCATATTTAAATTGAACTAGATTGTATTATACAAGTGTATTGTGGAATGTTAATGTAATTGAATGAACACATCTCATGATTATGATCTATTTTGAGGAAGTGAATCAAATTAGTCAATTAATCAATGTATACTTATGATTGATGAATGAAATGTGTGAAAATGGAAACTAGGGTTTCCATGTTTGTGAATAACCCTAATGAACCCTTGAATCATGATTGGATTATTGAATGATATGATTACTATGATATGGTGAACTAAGGAATGGCTTCTTGAAAACCCTAACAGTTTAGTATTAAGATGAATATGAATGAAAAAGCTAGTACTTGTATATGATGTTGTAAATGTGATCAAATGCTGAAGTTGAAAGTACTAATACTTCAATTGAATATGATGATTCTTACTAATATCATCTAAGTCTAATGCATTTGTTTTAGTATAATAAAGAATGATCATTGTTGATTATGGGAATGACATTAGAAGTTAATGACATGATACACTTATCTAAATATAAGAGACAATATGAAAAAAATGTTCTTAATGGTTATTGCAAGTTAAAGATGAAACTAATGAAGTTAGTATAATGAAGTATTTTATCTTTTATTTTAATTACATGTAGCTTAACCCAAATTAAATGAAATATACTAAGAACTGGACTTTGATAAATGTTAAGCAGAAGAGAAACATTGTATGTAAAGTGAATCAAGAAAGATTGGTCCAAATGACATAATGAACATGAAATGAAAGAAGTTGAGATTAATGAATATGAATTGAAGGAAAAATATGAGAATTAGTAGACAAATTTAAGGAAAAAACTCTAACCCTAAAATGTTGAGCTAGATGGTGCTAATGAATAACAATCTCAAATGAGGGATTGAGGAATGTACATAATTGTAATTTAATTCAATTTAAAGATGAGGTTCAAGCATTTGAATTGATTTAAAAGTATGTGTTCTTGTATTGTAATTGTTTGATAGAATACTTGTACTATGAGAATGAACTGTTTTGATGGAATTCAAATGATAATCAACATGTGTTGATTAGTAACCCCATATGAAGAATGTGAAATAAAAGAAGAGGAGAAGTAAGTCTATTATGCAAGTATATGCATGAAATTTATTGGCATCTATTCAGATTGGATGGAACAAGCATATGTTGTATGATAAATCTATTCTGAGTATGAGGAATGCTACATGATATCTATATGATTTTACTATTGCTAGTTCTAATGACTCTTCTAATATTTGTTTAGAACTGTGATATACAATGAACTGATAAGATTTATGTTGAAATTGAATGTAATATGCACTCCTTACATTCATAAACCCCAATAAGGGTAAATGTTGCATAATGAGATTAAGTCTAGGGATGAAAGCCCAGTGATGATGATAAAACCCTGATGGGGTAAATGATGGACAATAAGATTATGTCTCGGGCTGAAGGCCCACTATTGATGATTGCTATGAGATGAAGTAGAAGATAGAAATAATCATGTGTTGCAATATACAAATTTATTGTGCTTCTTGCTTTCATCATTGTCCTTATTGATAAACTTGGTGGCTTTCATGTTTTTTGAGTTATGCGAGAATACACATATATGATATATGATGTTTTGAATTATTTTAAGATGAGTAAAAGAGATTAATAATAATTTGAAATGATGGAACATCTAGTTAGGTACCCTGAACACTGTGAGTTTCCCCCGAGGACCACACTGGGGAAACAAAATCAATCTCCTTGTAGTAATCGATGAATTATGAGAAGGATTTCTGGAGTGTGGATTGAGACCTTAAATGTTAGACCACTAGGATTTAGGAGTGAATCATCTAGAGTGGCTATGGCCCTAAATCCTTGTTGTGAAAGTCTATGTCCATATGGAATAGACTCTGATGAAATGAAATATGTGAAATATGAAATGAAAAATATGTGAAATACTGTGATATTTGATATACTATTTTCTTGGTTCCTATCTCGTGTACCTGAGATGAGTACCCTGAGGTTGACATGGTCTATTGTTGATATCTTAGGGTGGACGACCAAACCCTAAGATAGTGACGATGAGTCGTTGACATGAGAATCAGGCGTGGTGACTTCTACTTGGTGAGGTACAAGCCAAGTAGTTTCAGGGCAAATGAATAAAGATGATAATCTCTGTAGAACATGATTTGAATGATTATTACATTCCTTATACTGCTAGTTGATGATTTGTCATTGTTGATTAAGCTTCATGTTGTGGAAAGTAATCATGTTTCTATGGACATTTTCTATTTCATATTATGATCTGTCATGCTGACAAGTTATAAATGTTGGGATTTATATCCATTCTAAATATGTGTTGGATTTCTTGCTATTTGATATTATTGTTTTTTAGATATGTATTATGTGTAGTTCTACTTCAGGATTGTAGGATGTGTTCCTGTTTATTGTTTTGTATTGATTCAAAATGCTTAGAACTTGACTTATTTCTCATGCAGTAGGGTTCTTAATTTGAACTAAGAAGTATCTGTTGATTTGTTCATAGACAAGCTCTAAAAAGTTATTTCAAAGTTAAAATCTATTTAAGTGATTATCATATCTGTTGGATTAGATTACCATTGCAAGCTAGATTTGACTCATGATTGAACTATCTGCTAGAATTTTCAATATCTACATGTCTCTATTAAGTTTAATATACTTAATCTGATGCTCATGCATGTACCTAGCTTGAGTGGGAGGTATCCACTCATTGGGGCTCTATATGAGTCTCATGAGGTTGTTTTAAATGTTTTTAGGTATAATGCTATCTAGCATAGAGGTCATGACAAAGAAGATATAAATAGCATAATCTAGATAGATTAAAATGTCCTTGTACTCTCTCTTTATCAGGATGGGTTGTAGACTAACTTTGTTCATCAATGTACATGTATCTGATGTAAACTGAACAACATATGAGAACAAGAATGATTCTAGTTTTCATGTATTTGAATAAGATTTGTGATATCTAAATGTGATGTCCTTGATGTGACATTGATTTATGATTTTTTGAAGAAAGGAAAAGGATTTTTTTGTGTGTTTTTCATATATTGTTTAATCGCCTGTGTTGAGAATTCATTGTTTCATTCCATAATATGGGTTTAGGTTTTGGGATTATCTGTTATGTTTGGTATTTATGCTGATAAAAAGAGTGGGTCCCGACAGTGGCAATGTTGGACCAATGATGGTCTCTAGAGAGATGGGTGAATAGAGTTAAAAAACACTTCAACAAAATTCATTAGACCTTTAAGATATTTCTTAGTTAATATGGCAAACATGAACTTTTAGTGTAAGTAAACATACATAAAAAGGGTGAGAGAGATTGACCAGTACAAGAACACAAGCTACGTATAGTGGTTCCAAACTCCAAACTGGGAGAGTGTACATCCACTACATAGAGAGGTCAACCTCTAGGATTTTTCTACGTTGTCCTCACTCCTTATATTCCATCATAAGAGTTACAACATATGACATTTGTTTTTTAGGAAAAGGATACCTATCCTTCCCTTTGAAGACAAGGGAGCCAATAACCTTATAAAGGATATCCATGACCAAGAGTCTTCTACCTCACCAAGGACTTACCCACTTTTACAAAGAGTGTTCTACCTTCAGCATGGACTTACCCACTCTTGCAACAAGTCTTCCGCCTTGAAGATTTACCCACTCTTGACTTGGATCTTCTACCTTTTACTTCACCTTCATAAAGGAGACGCTTTCACCAAGGTAATCCTTCCCCCTTATTCTTCACCTCTCTTAGCCAAGAGAGAAAACCTTCATCTACATGATAGAAAGAGAGATAGGGAGGTGGAGGAAGTGAGAGCCTCACCAGATATACATGTAAGACTAGCTCTGTTATAAATCTCCTACTCACTCTAATGGATGTAGTAAGTGATTAAGCTTAAGATTGGAAGGAGGCTCTTGGAGGTACTCAACTATAATATAGGGGCCTTCATAGTGCACAGCTGACCATGGGATGAAGCCCAAGGGGTCTTATTTATAGTTGAGGCTGTCTACTATCCAATAGAAGCACTGAAGGATAAATTCTAGTTGTTTGGGGTGTTGCAATGGATCTATTTTTGAGTTTTGCAACATTCAAATGACTAGAAACACTTTCTATGCACATTTTGTAAGTGTAGTCAGTCGAGTTTCAATAAAGGTTACTCGACCAGTAACACTATTTGACAAAGCAAATTTGAGTTGTCGGTCAAGTTTATCCTAGATGAAACTCGACCAACGGCTTAAATCTGATTTACCTGTATAGAGGTGTCTGCCGAGTTTTTCCTAGGGAAACTCAGACAACCCTGACTATTCCCAAAATCTATCAAGAGTGTTGGTCAAGTTTATCCTAGATAAAACTCAGACAAAAAAAGTCCATTGATGAATTTTGGAAATTGCCATGAAAGTACTTTAATATTCATTTTATGTGCTCTTGAGTTTTTCTAAGCTTAATTACAAGGTAATACAATCATTACAAGTGATTTACAACATGATTCTAATAGAAATGGAGGCTTTTGTACAAAAGTGCACATGCATTGATTTTGACTTCTTTTCTCTGAGTTAGGATGCAAAGGTTTAGGAATTTGGGGTGTGTCTATACCTAATCTAAAATCTCGCAAGTAGAAGCATTAGACAGAAATAAGTGGAATGGTTAAGTCATCATCAAAACAAGGGTTTAGTCAATTGAAACAAGATTTTCAATTTAGACCTTGAGTCAACATTCTCCTCCTTTTTGAAGGTGACAAACCATTGCATAAATGAATTGAAAAATTTTAAGTAAATTTTTACCTTTAGAGAAACCTAGGGATTTCAATAGAATTGACTTCATATGCCGCCCTCAATTGATTCTACTGGAGTTCACATACTCCCCCTCAATGATGCTATTTCTCCTGCATGGTTTGCTTTCTTAACATTTATAGAACGAATATCTTCTACTCATATATGTACTACATATATGTCATCTCCCCTTACATAAGATGTGTCTTCTCCCAGTTTGTCATTTTAAAAAGTGAGGGGGTTGAAGAGTTAAGACACACCTTATTAGTAAAAGGAGATACCAAATGTTAGAATGGAGTGTAGAAAAGCAAAAATTAGGGGGTTGTCCAAGCATAATATATAAAGCAAATCAAGGAATGCACTTTAACAACCCATAATGTAATTCTAGCAAATATCAAGGCAATGCTATGCAAGCAAGTAACTCAATATAGTAGATATGAAGGTCAAGGAACAAACTTGAGAATGAAACAAGATACAAACATAGCATATAGTTGGATGCCAATAGATGAACAAGGCTAGAACTACATGTATATGGGCTACTAGTAGATGCTATCACAAATTAGGACTATTAGAAGGATATAGAAAAAAGAAAAAGATGCACAAGTTAAAGAACAAGCTATTCGTAGATGTAGATAAATATCAAAACAAAGAAATATGCAATTTAAGAAGCGTGAAAGGATATTTATTTCTCACTAGAAAATATGCATCATTACAAAGAGATTATAACCACAAAGGAAATCAAGGTTGCATCAGAATATTACATACACCTAGATATGTGTAGCAAGTTATAGAACAACGTATGCAATTTAAGACACAACCAAGAGATCCAAGGAGATCATCATCAATACATGCATACCAACTCAAGATAAGTAGAGTTGCATGCAAGATAGGAAATTTATAAGATGGCAATATGCACATAGAAATGTACCAAAGAGAATGCCAATGGAATGAAGCTATTGGTTTGGAAAATCTAGTTGAGAGCGAAATTCTCATGCAAAAAGCCATCTATGTATTTTGTGCACAATGTTGTCAGTCAAGTTTCTTGGTTGAACTTCTCGGCCAATAACAACTGTTGGGAACACCCATTGGTGCTTGTTGGTCGAATTTCTTTAGGATAAACTTGATCAACAATAGTTGCTATGAAAAAGTACATATTTTTAAGAAATTTCTATTCCTTGCTCCATAAGGCTAAGGAATGATCTAGAACGAATATATTTTATTAATATGTCACATGAGTAGTATATTTTCATTTTAGACCCTTATTAAAAATATTAACTGAGGTATTTGTTCTTAAATCCTTATAGAGTAAAATATTGGGAACAAATGTACACCAAACCTATATAATTTCCACTAATTCAACATAATAGCTAAAGAGGATAGAAAAGAAAGAAAGAGTATGGAAAGATGGTCAAAAAGAGAATATGTCCAAGATTCAGTATGTTACATCCCAATTATAATGATTGGAGTCTGTCTTTTCCATATGATCTACACTATTGATCATGATCCTCATATACATGTGTATGGTGACTCCCATATAAAAGGAAGGCATCTTGCTCGTATTGGAGAGGAATTTATCAATAGAAAGGGGAATCGAGATATTTGTGTGGCAACCCACCACACTAAATAGTGGGGCAAGATAAAAATATAGCCAATATCCAAACTTACATAAGAAACTTAGTAATGCACTACAAAAGCATCATAAATAGTTTTTGAGCAAGAAAATGATGAGAATCACGATGGGCCACTTTTGACTCAAAACCTATTTGTATGTGCATATTAACTTGGCAAAAGCACACTATGATTGAATATGAGCAAGAATAACATTACCCCCATTCTTACAAATTTTTTCCACTTGTTGCCACCCCAGACACATCTCACCTTTCTTCTTTTACGTGGATTCAGAAGTCAATTCTCAAATCAATAACTCATATCAATCCAATTGCTTGTGATCTATAAGAAGAAAGATGAAATGGCCCCCAATCATATTTTTGGGTCCGGAGGGATTATCTTAGCAACCCAAGTCTTATTAACTTGGGTGATTTCCTAAAAAGACAATATGTGCAATAGTGACCAATTTTATTGCATTGATTACGTGATCTCATAGCCTTAGAATGAGAGGATTCTTCGTTGAAAATTGAAGGTCCTTTATCTTTGTTGTTCCTTTGTCTATTATCGAGTCCAAGACCATCTCTATGCATTTGTTTGGTAGCATGATGTAAGATTTGATTAAGATTGATCTTATCATCTAAGAATCTTTACATAGAGGATCTCATACTATGATTATCATGCATAAGAGAAGTTATAGTAGAAGACAATTGATTGATGTTATCTCTAGCATTCAAAATACTGATTTCTAAGCAAAGATAAATTTTCATAAAAGAGACTTTTTTTAATATTAAGAGTAGCAACATTATTCTCTCTACTAGTAGAACTAGAATAAGATTCAAGAATATTGATTTTAGCAAGCAAGGAAGCATTTTCTTTTTCAAGCAAAGCATTCTTAGAAAGATAGACACTATTTTTAGATTCTATTCCTTTCAAGACAAGATCTTTGTCCTCGTTTCAACTATAATCATCAATATGAGGCATGAGAGAATGCATAATTTTACTGTACTCTTCATTATAACTAGGCATATGAGGATGAGATTTTAGAAATCTTATCTTATCAAGCAAGCTAGCAATTTCAAATTTAAGAACATCTACTTGATTAAGATAATCATTTTTTTCAATCTCAACACTATTGAATTTCTATTCAAGTTCTAGAATAGACTTTTTGAGATCATGAACATCACTTTTCAAGCAAAAATTAGCATGTTCAAGATCAAACCTTTTCATCATGAAAGTCATCAATAATCTTAGCAAGTTTTTTCATTTTATTCTTAGAAAACTTAAGAGAGGCATGAGTAGCATGAAAAATTGCAATTATAGATTCTTTAAAAGGAGTTTAGATTTACCTTGTTTGAGTCTTCATTCAAACATTTCATTAGAGAAATGTGTCATTCTCCATCTTCACTAGAGCTTGAGCTAGATCCTCCACTAGATTCTTCACTTAAACTTGAGTTGGAGGAGTCACTTGAGCTTTTGTTCCATTTTTCCTTCTTGTGCTTATCTTCCCTTCTCTTGTTATGATGGGTCTTTATGCCTTGTGGGCAATCTTCCTTTAAGTGACCCTTCTTCCCACATTTGAAGCACCAGGTGGAGGAGGAAGGCTTGCCTTTGTCGAATCTACCTTTTAAGTACATGGCATCTTATTCCACTTGAGAGGATGGAAAAGCTTGACTAGAAACAGCTTCAACTTGGGCTTTGATTTCAGACTTTTTCATTCTCTTGAGCCCTTTCTCTTCTTCTCTTTCTTCTTCACCTTTCTTGTCAAGTTTGATTTCATGGGCTCGTAGATTTCCTATGACCTCTTCAATAATAATATCTCTAAGAGGTTTTTTTTTTCTTCAATGGAAGTCACCTTGGATTTCCACCTCTTTGGGAGAGTTCTAAGGATCTTTGAATTCATCTCTCCTCGATTCATAGGATGAACTAGAACAATAAGAAAAATTCACAATAGTATTGAACCTTGATTACATCTCGCCTGCCCTCTCCTCATTTCCCATCTTGAAGTTTTTAGGAAGCCCTTTGATCTTATAGACCTTGCTTTCCTTCACTTGCTTTGTCCCCTCATAAGTGACACATAGCTTTCTCCATACCTCATAGGTTGTCTCACAAGAAGAATCTGGTTGAGCTCAGTGAGGGAAAGGGAGGCATAGAAAATGTTGATGCTCTTGCATTCAAGGTTTCTTTCTTCAAAGTAGTCTCATCCCATTCTTCTATCTTTGTCTCTAGTAGATTGTATGGAAGGTCCACCGTTCTATATAGATCAAGACTTGATCCTTGAATGTAGTATCATAACCTTCTCTTCTAATGGAGGAAGTTGCTCCCAGTGAAGATTGGAATGTTGGTGGAGTATTTCCCACCTTGATAATCTCCCATCTTCTCCTACTTGTAGAAGTATGCTTGAAGAAGATCCGGCCTGATACCACTTGTTGGATCAATGATGGGATCTAGAGCGGGGGTGAATAAAGGCAAAAATTACTTAAACAAAATTCAGTTGACCTTCAAGACTTTTCTAAGTTAATATGAAAAATATGAACTTTGAGTGCAACTAAACATACGATAGAAAGGGAGAGAGATATTGGACAAGTACATGAACACAACCTATGTATAGTGGTTCCAAATTCCAAACTAGGAGAGTGTACATACACTACCTAGAGATGTCAACCTCTAGGATTTTTTCAACCATGTCTCACTCCTTATATTCCATTATAAGAGTTACAACATATTACCTTCCTTTTCCAAAACAAGTATACCTAGCCTTCCCTATGAGGATAAGGGAACATATAACCTTCAAAAGGACTTACCTATACATGACCAAGAGTATTCTACCTCACCAAGGACTTGCCCACTTTTACAACAAGTCTCCTACCTTTACCAAGTACTTACCCACTCTTTCAATAAGTCTTCTGCCTTGAGGATTTACCCACTCTTGACTTTGATATTCCTACTTTGACTTCACCTTAGCCAAGGAGAAGCTTTCACCAAGGGAATCCTTCCCTTATTCTTATTCACTCATCTTTTCTAAGAGCTAGAACCCTCATCTTCATGGTTGAAAGAGAGATTGAGAGGTGGAGGAAGTGAGAGCCTCACAAGATATACATGTAGGACTAGCTCTCTTAAAAATATCCTACTCACTCTAATGGATGTAGCAATTGATTAATCTTAAGAGTGGAAAGAGGCTTTTGGAGTCACTCAACTATAATATAGGGACCTTCATAGTGCTTGGCTAACTATGGGATGAAGCCCAAGGGGTCCTCTTTATATTTTAGGGTGCCTACTAACCAATAGAAGCACTGCAGGATGAATTCTAGTTATTTGGGGTGTTGAAACATATCTATTTTTGAGTTTTGCAACATTCCAACGGCTAGAAACACTTTTTATTCACATTCTGTATAGTGCAGCTGGTTGAGTTTCAATAAAGGTAACTCGATCGATAGCACTATTTGACAAAACAAATTTGATTTGTCAGATGAGTGTATCGTGGATGAAACACAGCCAACGGCTTAAATTTGATTTGCCTATGCAGAGTTAATGGTCGAGTTGGGGAAACTGGACTGACCCTGGCAGTTTCCAAAATCCATCAAGGTGTCAGTCGAGTTTATCTCAGATGAAAATTGGCAGACAAAAGTCCCTATGATGTATTTTGGAAATTGCTATGAAAGTGCTTAAATATTCATTTTAAGTGCTCTTGATTTTTTCTAATCTTAATTACAAGTCATACAATCATTACAAGTGATTTACAACATGATTTTGATAGATATGGAGCCCTTTCTACAAAAGTGCATATGCATTAATTTTGAATTGTTTTTCTCCAAATTAGGGTGTGCAAGTTTAGGCACTAGGAGTGTGTCTATACCTAAGCTAAGATCAATCAAGTTGAAGAATTAGACACAAATAAGTGGAATGGTTTAGTCATCATCAAAACAAGGGTTTAGGTAATTGAAAAAAGGGTTTCAATTTAATCCTTGAGTCAACATGAAAGTCTGTATATCTTGGTCATTGAAGTTTTCTCCTAAAAGAGCATCCTACCAAAGGTAGCACAAAGTATTTAATTTATAAAATAAAGATTTGGGTGCCCCAAAACTTTTGTCAGGGTAGAATGTTTATGAAAGTGTTAGAGGCATTGCCAATGAGTTTTGTTAGAGAACATGTTCCAACCCCACATGTGATAAATCTTTATTCAAGAAGAGGTCAATATTATAGAATCTTATTTATTGGAGTGCTTTTACAAGTAGGCATTGTATAAATGACATGCATGTTGAGAAAAAATTATGTGATAGCGTAATTGGTACTCTATTGAGTATACCAGGAAAGACTAAAGACAACATCAAATAATGAATGGACCTACGTAGTATGGGTTTAAGGAAATAATTAACAATAAATATTATCAACAGTTGATGCATGTATTTACCTCCTACTTGTTACACATTGTCTTGACATGAGAAAAGTTTTTTTGCAAGTGCTTTCTTAATTTTAAGGTACCACATGGATGCTCCTCCAATATGTGTAGGATGTATAGATGAAGGATATTAAACTAATACATCTCACTTCTCATGATTATCACACCCTAATGCAACAAATATTTCATATGGCTATTCAATATATATTGTTGAATCATGTAAGGTTTGCAATCACAAGTCTTTATTTCTTCTTCAACACTCTATGAAACAAAGTTATAGATCCTAAGAATCTTAATAAGTTTGAAAGAGAAGTGATTGTTACCTTGTTCCACCTTGGGATTTATTTTCCTCCTTCGTTCCTTGACATTGTGGTACATCTTGTTGTCCATTTGACTAGAGAAGTGAAGATGTTGGGTCCAATTTTCTTGCAATGAATATATACTCTTGAATGATGCATGAGTGTGTCTAAATGCGATCTTCAAAAATTTTATAAGCCTGAAGGTAGTATAATTGAGGGTTATGTGACTAGGGAGGTGATAATATTTTGTAGTGAGTTTTTCACTTGGAATAAAACTCATACCTATTGGCACTTATTCTATTGAAAAGGATTTTTTTTCTAGAGATGTAGTTTGATTATATGATCATTCTATAAAAATCATGTTTAAGACTTACAAACATATTTAATAGAAACTGCATATGCAAACCCGACTTGTGGTGATTAATACACACATATCAAACCTAAAGGAATGATGCAGCTTTGCTAAGCAATCTACTTCCATATTTTGTGATCAACTAACCTTCATGATAGCCACTTCCCATTGTAGTGTCAAAAACTATTGTTTTGAGCATAACCATAAAGTAAATTGTGGATTACTATTATTATTGTTTTTTATCAAGATAACAACATATTTTCTGTTATATTCTATCACTACTCTCTACCATCCCCTATCCTTAGTGAAGGATAAGGACATACAAATAGCTAATGTCTCATCCTCTAGAACTGAGTTAGTGAAGATTTTCTTTGAGAATCCAAATAACCAAAGACATGCATGAGATCTAGAAATAGCCACAACAAATGGTGTTCTAGTTCTAATCAAAGATTTTGTATTGATTTTATTCTAGTTTTGCAGTGGATTAATCCATAGGGTTGAATGTGCATCAGTCTGATAGGCAATTGCACCTATTGATGATGGAATGCAACAAACTTTGACATAACCATATGTAGGATAGTAGTTGTTAATTGATCTTTTGAACAACATTACTGAAGATGAATTCAATATCTTGAGTTTCATACCATGTAGCAATGACAAACAAAGAAGTATAAAACTTTAGTAGGAGTACTCATAACAACTGTTAACCATGAAAAAAAAGGTAGATAGAGAAACTTTAGAAAGTTAGTTCAGTTCCTAGTTTCTTTCAAACCAAGGTAGCAATACTATAATCATGAAGAACATGTAGTGAAGTTTCAATTGATACTCCACGAACCTCGCAAATAAAATATTGAGTGAAATAATGTTGTGCTCTTCTAGCATTTGTTGTTAAAACTTCATGTAAAATTAGCATAGGAACATTTTATACTTAGCTGGTAACTGTAATTCCATAGCTTTCTCCAAGATCTTGGTTTAGTTCTAGTTTAATGAATTATTTGAAGGTTATATATTGTAGAACTTTGAAACCATACAATAGAAATATGAATCCAAAACCAGTTATCAATGTTATCATGTTGAGGCAGTAGTGAGAGAATTCTAGAAGAGATGTCAGTAGGGAAATAAAATCAATGAAGTCAGTATCCCAAATTATATCTATGTTAACCATTGTTGTGACTTTCAGATCCAATAGATAGGGTGATATATCATGAATAACCTAAGAATGTTGATATTAGGCTTGAGGAATCCACATATCAAACTAGTGTTGGTTATGTATGCCTAAGAGCCAATCATGTGATGATTGTAATGGAATCACTTGTAAAAATAATTTGATTATAAATAAAGCAAATTTTCCAATTTATTTTGTTTAATTCAGCTATGAGATAATGATGTAAAATTATAAATGTCTAGAGAATTATATTACTTAATGATGTATGTATTCAAGTTACTATCCTTGTGGATGAGATCATACAGATGTTAAGAGTAAATATACATATTCTCATTATGTCCCTGATCGGTTGTCATTGTGGAAGGTTGATAGACAACAATGTCACATAAAATCAGAGTGTGAGTTGGTTGATGACTAAATCTCATTAGTCACGATATGGTGATATCAAAGCAAGCACATAGATAAATGTTAGAAAACATTGTATTGGACGGACCCACCGTGATACTGACACATGGAAGATATCATCATGGAAGTCATAGTCATCTCTCACAGTGATGGTAGTGGTTGTGGTTCTTAGACCTAAAATCACTACATTGAACACATGTTGTTGGGTACACTTTGAAATCATCAAACACAATCATGAAATATGAGTTGTTATAATGGTGATGATTGGGAGGCTTTGACACATGATGATTGACTGTTTGTGATAGACATGGGATTTGTCCCTCCTACTGGAGTGTGATGTCCTAGGTTCAAGAAACAAGATTGAATAATAATGAGGGTGACTAATCCATGCCTCTAGTTCAAACTGGACATCAGTGTAAAAGGAACTATATAAACACTACAACACCATACATAAGTTATAGGTTGAAGTTGTTCTCCAACTTTTCCATTTACTTGGGTTGCAATGATGTGTGACTAGGCACCACTCTTTGCTTGTGATGTCATAAGTTGTTATGGACACTCACTGCCAACATAATATGGGACCTATAGGGTCACACATAGGTCTTGACATAGAAGAGGAGTTCATATCTCGAATGATAGTTGAATTAAGTGCTAAAGTGTTTAGGTATTTGATTCAAGAAACATTCAGGCTGACAACACTGCCAAACTCCCATCTCAAGTGTTCAGACGACCATCTGGAAGTGCCAAATGGTCGTCTCAAGGGTTGAGATGGGCGTCAGGGTGTCAGGCCAGTTAGAGTTGAATTTAGCTAAGTGTCAAACTGATCCAGCCGAATGGGCACGACTCGGCTCACCAGACGACCATATGGGTGATCCAAGACTATTGTCTTGCATGGGCGAGATGGTCTAGCTTGGTCAGGGAAGGTTCTAGATGTTTCCCTATTCATTTCACTTGAGCAATACTTGTTCGACAAGGAAATCAATGTCTAACATTTATGAGAAATGATTTTCCAAATTCATACACAATTGGGAACATCAAAACAGTCATCGCACAGTGTGAGATGACCATATCATGTGCGAGATGACTGTCTGGCTCATCCAAATGGCCATTTCGGATGTCGCAGGTTATGTAATTTACTGAATTGTTGCAAAATTTTGACTTCATCTGGTCCTTTCCACTCTCACACATTAATCATGCATTGGATAGAAAATGGGAACCTTGACCTTGGCCTCTACTATAAATAGAAGGGTAATGGGGGATTCCTAGAGAACAACATAGACTACTGAGAATCAATTCCTATTACAACTATTATCCTCCTTGTTTGTAGTAGCCACGAGAGCCCGGACAAGTCCTACCTGACAAGAGAGGGATAGCCATGAGAGAGAACAACTGAGAGTTTTCATTATGGGAGAGCAAGTCGGTGACTAGTACACCAATGGGGGGACAACTCCTTCCTATCTGATCGAACATGATGACATGAGTTCTAGACAGTCTGTGTGGACTATCATAGAGGTAGGAAGTCATTGTTTGCCGCTCAGAGGACAACGTCAATCAACAATCTATGACAAGAGGAGCTGCCGAAGAAGACGATGTTTGTGGCTACAGTCTGTGGTGTTTATCAATAGAAGCAGTAGTACGACTTGTCCCAGTGCAACTAGGATTCAGAGTTGCACATCTACAATGACAAGGATTGTCACTGGGCTTGCTCCAATACTAGGTATATCCCATAAACCATCCTTCGTACATTATAGTTATTGACACGATGTACTAATTATGGGAATATGGAAGATACATTTTTAATTTTTTTTTCTGCCTGCTCTGTACCAAATTTTCCAACAGTGGTATTAGAACCAATGCCAATTTACTATATTAGGGGATAATCGATATGATTGGATTTTGGTTTTGTCATTTTATTATTGCATGCAATGGGGATATTATCTTATCAAATTCAAACACCATTATAATACAAAACTAATATATATATATATATAAATAAATAAATAAATAAATAAATAAATAAATAAATAAATAAATATATATATATATATATGTGCAAAATACACGCATCACCCTAAAATGGTTTTGATGGTGGATGTGTAGCATGGTTATGGCCAATAACCCCTATCTTTGCATGGTTGTATGTGGATGGTTTATCCTTTTATCTCAGTCTATGTACTGAGCCTCTAACTTATCTTCCAATGTAAACTTAATACTCTCCTACCCTTGCTCCCCTCGAATGTAACTCAAGGTTTCCATATAATCATGTAAAAGTAGGATAGTTTACTTTCCTGTTATGATGAAGATAAAGGACCTTGGAGGACATGGTGGACAAGCCAAAACGATCTGCTAGTGGACCCAACCGATCCATTGGAGGAGAGAACTAGTGGTGGAAAGTAGGACCTATGATCGAACAACTGACCAAGAGGTGAGCCGATCAATTCAAGGATTGAACCAATCAACCCAGATTGACAATCACATATCTTTGTCAACAACAATTTTTTTGCATGTGATGTAGACCTAGATGATCGTAATTCCTTGTGGCTCTAAGGGATTACATTAGGACTAGCCATAACCATCACTTTCGGTTATTACATGTTTTTATTGTGGGAAATATCATGTATATGATACATACTATATATGTGGTTATTGGATAAAGTATATGTATTTAGACAAACTACTTCAACTAAAATATTAAGTCTTAGATGCCTTCCATTAGCATTACACATGAAAAACTTGATCGACTAAGCATAGATTTCCACAAAACATGATGCACTGTCTATCTCATGGAAGTGTGATGGTAGATATGTAGATTTTCGCAAAGCATGGTGTGTATCTATCATATTAGCTATTGGGTCAGGCTTAATTGGTGACTTGGAGAGCCCAAGCCCAGAGGCTTGCAGATGATCATGGCAACATGTTGCGCATATCATCTATCAAAGAGTTGCATATGATGCAATTGGCATGATGGCCTACCTAAATAGTCAGGTTGTGGGCGATTGGCAAAAGCCAACTCATGACTTGATGAAATATCGATCTTGGCCCACTAGAATATTATATGCTACATTATTCTGAATTGACAATAAGGGCTATCAATTCAAATAAAATAGTTAGAGATATAATAATTAAAGACCTAATTAATATCATCAAATTTTCAAATCAAATCAAATCAAATATGGTTTTTGACAAATGCAAATGTTCTCTTGTGGAATCAATGAGGAACAAATCCTATTAGCAATTGGTCCTGAAGAAGGACAAACATGACATGAGAAATTTCCATGACTAGTTTTGGACTTTGAGAAGTGTTCTAAATGAAGAGTGCAAACTCTACATCCTTGACAAACCAGTGCCTGAAGTACCTCCTCTAGATGCACCTAGGGCACAAGTGGATGCTTACTGGAAGCATGTCAATGATGCCTTAGAGATAAAGTACCTTATGCTAAGCTACATGAACTATGAATTGCATGAGAAATGTGAGGACATGAGAGTTCTTGAGATGGTGACACATATTAAGAACATAACACTTGGTCTTGACAAGCAAGAAAGGAATGCTATCTTAAAGGTGCTACTTGAGTCAAAGCTGACAGAGGGAACCTCAGTACAAGAACATGTGATCAATATGATTGGACATGTGTATCATCTTGAAAAATTGGGATTCACCTTGAGCACCAAGAGTTATCTACTGATATGATTCTAAAGACTATGCTAGAATCATATACCCATTTTATTGCATGCCAACATGTGAGTAATTTGGCTGGACATATGTCCGAATTGCTTGCTATGTTGATTCATGCAGAAGAAAAAGTGAAGAAGGACAAGCCTGTGATGGTGATCAACGGGCTTGAGTCCAAGGATCAAAGCAAGACCAAGAAGAGTTATGTGGTCAAGCCTAAGTCCAATTCTTTAGCACTCAAGATAAGGATAAAGAAAAGTACAAGAGGAACTCATCGTTTGTACTTGAAGGCTTTTAGGAAGCAGAAGATGGGAATGATGATCTCCACTTCAGGTATATACATTATTGAGATAAATCTATCTACTTCATCATCTTGGGTATTAGATACTGGATGTGGATCTCACATATGTTCTCATGTATAGAATATGAAGGGAAGTAGGCCTTTGGGGAAAGGTGAGGTTGAACTACGAGTTGCTAATGGTGCAAGAGTTGCAGTCAATGCAATTGGAACCTATAGTATATATCTGCCCACGGGGCTTGTAATAGAGTTAAAGAACTTCTATATTGTACATCCTATAAATAGAAACATCATTTCTGTATCTTGTTTAGACAAGGAAACCTTTGAATTCCTTATTAAAAATGGTCGATGTTCTATTTTAAAAGATGGGATCTTTTATGGCAGTGTCGCTATGTCTTATGGTCTTTACTTGTTAGATCTAAAGACAAAGGTATATAACATTTATACTAAAAGGCTAAAACTCAACAACTCAAACAAAACAAACCTTTGGCATTGTCATCTAGGGCACATGATTGGGAATCACATATATGGACTCCATAAGGATGGTTATCTAGACTCTTTGATTTTGAATCATTTGAGACATGCGAATCTTATTTGTTGGGCAAGATGGATAAGACCCCTTTCATTGGAAACAATGAGAGGTCTAATGATCTATTATGACTCATACATACTGATGTGTGTGGACCTTTTAGAACAACAACTAGAGGTGGGTATCAGTACTTCATTACGTTTACTAATGACTTCACTAGGTATGACTATGTTTATCTAATGAAACATAAGTCATAATCTCTTGAAACGTTCAAGGAGTTTATGAATGAAGTACATAACAAACTTGGTAAATGTATCATGGCACTTCATTATGATTGAGGTGTAGAATACTTGAACCAAGAGTTTGAGGACCTTCTTAGAGCCCATGGGATTGTATCTCATTGGACTCCATCTGGAACACCTTAACATGATGGTCTATCAGAAAAAAAGAATCACACATTATTGGATATGGTGCGATCAATGTTGAGTTTAGCTGAGCGTCCAACTACCTTTTGGGGGTATGCTCTAAAAACCACCGCATTTACACTAAATCGAGTACCCTCTAAGTTGGTTCAAAAGATACAATATGGGATATGGACAGGGAAGCATCCCAAAATGTCTTTTATGAGAGTGTGAGGTTGTGAAACTTATGTCAAGAAAATGTTTCCTAAAAATCTTGGATCTAGATCTAAAAAATGTTACTTTGTTGGTTATCCCAAAGAAACTATGGGATACTACTTGTATAATCAATCTGACAACAAAGTTTTTATTACTAGAGATATTATGTTACTTGAAACGAAATTTATTTCCAAAGGAATCAGCAGGAGACAAGTCGAACTCGAAGAGGTTTGAGACCAACAAGAGAACAAAATTAGTAGATGAACTAGAGAAACCTAGAGAATCTCAAGGTGTTGTGGAATCTCAAACTCCTCAGGTAACATAGGAACCTTGTAGATCTAATAGGACACACCATGAACCTAATAGATTTGGATATCTTGTGACTCGAGAAGGCAGTGAATTGATCATAGATGATGAGACAATTACCTATAAAGATGATATTATGGGACCAGAATATGAGAAATGGCTTGAGGCCATGAGATCCGAGATGGAATCCATATATACCAACAAAGTATGGACTTTGGTGGATCAATGTGAAGGGCTAAAACCCATAAGGGTGCAAGTTTATCTTCATGAAGAAGAACAAAATGGATGGAAAAGTTCAAACCTATAAGGGCAAATTGGTTGCAAAGGATTTTAGACAAATTCAAGGTGTTGACTATGATGGAACCTTTTCTCTAGTGGCCATGGTTAATTCCATCAAGATCATGCTTGTTATTGCAGCTCATCTTGACTATGAGATTTGAAAAATATATGTTAAAACCACATTCCTTAATGAGAACCTTGTTGACGATGTGTATATGACACAACCTTAGGGGTTTATAGATCCAAAGTTTTCCAACATAGTCTGTAAGCTACAAAGGTCAATATATGGATTGAAACAAACATCTCAGAGCTAGAATCTTCATTTTGATGAGATAGTTAAAGGGTTTGGCTTTTTTGAAAATAATGATGAGCCTTGTGTGTACAAGAAGGTTAGTGGGAGGATAGTGACATTCCTTATATTGTATGTAGATGACATACTATTAATGGGGAATGACATCCCAACTTTAAGAAAGGTAAAGTCATGGATTGGAAATACATTCTATGTGAAACACTTGGGAGAAGAATCCAACATATTGGGGATAAAGATATATAGAGATAGAACCAAAAGACTTCTCGAACTAAGTCATAGCCCATACATTGACAAAGTGTTGAAGCAATTCAGCATGGAGAACTCAAAGAGAGGAAACCTGCCTGTGTGACATGGTGTCTCTATATCTAGAGTTGAATGTACTAGTTCTTGTTGAGAAAGGGAACACATGAGTGACATTCCATATGCATCAATAATTGGATCTATCTTATATGCAATGATGTGTACCCGTCTAGATGTCTCATACGCTTTGAGCATAATGAGGAAATATCAGTCAAATCTAGGTGATGCTCACAAGATAGACATAAAGAACATCCTCAAGTACTTGAGAAGGACTAAGGATCAGTTCTTGGTCTACGCCGAAGAGGAAGAGTTGCTGGTAAAAGGTTACACTGATGCAAGCTTCCATACCGATCAAGATGATTACAAGTCATAATCTAGATTCATGTTCTGCCTGAAAAAGGAAGCTGTGAGCTGGAAGAGTTCCAAGCAAGAAATAGTTGTTGATTCTAGAACAGAGGTCGAGTATATTGCTAAATCAAGTGAAGAAAAGGAGGTTGTATGGATCAAGAAGTTCTTCACAGAACTTGGGTTTGTTCCTAGAATCAACAACACCATCGAGCTATGTTGTGACAACAATGGAGCTATTACACAAGTTAAGAACAGATCACATCAGCGTTCAAAACATATGCAAAGGCATTTCCATCTCATCAAAGGGATCGTGCAGTGCGGAGATGTAAAAATTTGCAAAGTACCAACTGAAAGCAACATTGTTGATCCCTTGATGAAAGCACTTTCACAACAGAAGCAAGATGGACATGTAAGGTCACTCAGAATATGAATCGTGGGTGATTGTCTCTAAGTGCAAGTGGGATTCTGTTGGTTATGTATGCCCAAGAGCCAATCATGTGATGATTGTAATGGAATTACTTGTAAAATTCAGTTATGAGATAATGATGTAACATTATAAATGTCTAGAGAATTATATTACTCAATGACGTATGTATTGAAGTTACTATCCTTGTGGATGAGATCATACAAATGTTAAACGTAAAAATACATATTCTCATTATGTCCCTGATTGGTTGTCACTGTAAAAGGCCAATAGATAACAATGACACATAAGATAAGAGTGTCAGTTGGTTGATGACTAAATCTCATTAGTCATGATATGGAAATATCAAACCAAGCACATAGATACATGTCAGAGAACAGTGTATCAAACAGACCCACCATGAGACTGGATGTGATGGAGTGGACTTTTGGAGTCTTTAATCATCCAATGACATAAGTGAAATCATAAGGTTGAATAATATTGAGAGTTCTAAGCTTTTGACAAAATAGGAGTGTTGAGGTGAGGTTGACATAATGATTAAGACATCTCTGTTAATGCCTTTTGAGGAATTTAATTGAATGGTCTAATAGATGAGTTTGGTCACCAAATTTGAGTATAAGGTAGATCGAGAGATAAAGAAGATATGGTTAAAATTTGGTGGCATTTGGATGTTTGTAGAAGAAGTTATGAAGGTTTCAATATAGTGAAATAATGTGCATGGTTGATGATTTATGGACCTAAGTTTCGATCCTTAGCCTGTGTCACGCGCCCCCTTGCTTGTGGGTTGGTCTGCGTGGTCAGTTTGTATCCCTAGATCTTAGATATAAGGGCCATATCACATAGCTTTAAGAAGCCACATATTGCCCTTTTACGTGCATCGATCCAAGCTGTATATTTCAAATCGTATGGTCTAGTCTTTATCCCTTACCTTCGGTCTGACTGGAGATCGTGGGGGGTGGGTGAATGACCAGCGAGCCTCGTCGCCACCACTTTGTAATCGTGGGCCAAGGAACAAAACTGAGGGGATGGTTGTGTCTGCCTCATTCTCTACATCCACCTCGAACCCAAGATGAGGGCCTTTGGTAGTCTGTAGAGTGGGAACGACCTCCTCGCTTCCCAAATCTCTCCATCATGGTGAGCAGGTGAGTGATGGAGCTAGAAAAAGGAGGTAGAAGGTTGGAGCTACGGTGGGAGCACCCTGTGCATCCCACAATGGCGGCCGTGAGACAGAGTCTCACAGTGGGAGGCTAACGCAGGCCAGTGCCGAGGAGGAGGCGGTTCTGCTCGCTTGCTCTGCCATGAAAGCAACAGTGCCGGCGAGTTCATCGAACCTCAAGGAGAAGCAACACCTTTCCGCGACGGCACTTGAGTGCAGGCTGGCGAATAGGAGCAGATGATCACGTGGCATCATGTATAAGAACTGGGGCAAGCTAGCCAGCTCAGTATGGGAGGAGAAGAGGCAGCCAGTTGTTGCCTTGGCTTCAGCGGCTTTGTGCGGTGGGATCCTTGGCAGGTGAAGGAGGTTGCGAGAAGGAGAGGTCAGCGTCTCTATTGCCCTGCTTTCACAGTGGTGTAGGGGCATGTGACAGCATAGCTTTGTGGCTTCCCAGAGGTGTTGAAGGCTAATCGCTCGCCGGAGAGGAGGATCACGGCGGCGGCTTGCTACTTCCTGCAGCATGACAGGTGCTCAGTAGACAAAATTGCTTCATGCAATGGGTGGAAGAGGAGATCGCACCAGAAAGTGGGTGATGCACGCAAGCATCAAGGTTGAGCAGAGGAAACTGAGACCATCGCACGCCGGACGACGGCGGAATAGGTCAGAAGACCGCAACGGCGTCGTGATCAGAAGGATCGTTAGAACGCGAGACAGAGAAGAAGGCGTTTTGGCCAAACCCCTTTGAACCGGGTTCATCAGAAGAGAACCAGATGGCCCTCCTACCCCTAAGCCTTGAGCCACGCCCTAGAGACCACGTGGCGAGTTCTGAGTGTCCGAGAAAAGGTAAAATCCTCATATATGCTCAGATCTTAGATAAATCACAGAAATTAGCTCGATGATCAGAAAAATACATATAATATACCAAAATTCTCAGAAAAATTCATAGAACAAGATGAAAGAATAATATCTTACTTTTGAGGCATTAATAATAGTGATATCATGTAAGATGTGAAATGCTCTTATGATGGATAATAAATATCAAACGATTCCCTAAAATTATGAGAAAATACCTATAAATCATATTTCATGTTTATAATGCATGTGATGTCAGTTATGGTCATGATGATGTACGAAATCATGTAATTTGCTTAATATGTCTAATTAGGGCTAATGACCCTAATAAAATGCAATATATACATATGTGCTCTATAAATGATGAAATTTACAGAGAAAGCTCATATCAATATATTGAACCTCATATTTAATTATTGGATCATCATGATGAACATAATCTATGTTATATGAAGATGAATCTTAATGCATGTTATAACACCCTAATCTAGGTTAATGATGTAACCTAGGGTTAATATGTGCACAAAAGGATTTGGAACCTAATGTTCAGATAGTGAATCATAATCTAGAAAATAACATCAATAATATAAATCTAAGATAAGAATATAAATAATGATGCACAGATCTTAATGAGCTAAGTCAAACCCTAATGAATGATTAGGATTAAGATGAGATGTAAGATGATGAGAACCTGATGATAGTATATGATCTTGTCTTAATCAGGGTTGACCAGACATAGAGAACATCAAGTATATGTGATTAGATTATATCTTTGGAAGGTACACCATTACCTCTTACTTGGCTTATTATATAATATGCTTGTGTTATATGTGTAGTAAAATACTTGGCATATGGTATTGGATGAAGTGATTGTTCTTGTATGATATCGTGCTTGATTTTCTATACTTATGGCTATGAACACTTGAAACATAATATATCTGTTCCATTATATGAAAGCACTATATCTCTTTGGTAAGCATAGTGCTAGTGAGTGATCTATATCTTTGGTAAGAAGATCACATGTACAATGATTTATCTATTTGGTAAGCAGATCATAAGGCCTGAATGCATCTATCCCATTGGTAGGCAAATGCATGAGTAAATAATGGAAAATGAGCTTAAAATATGTGTTCACTTTTGTTAATATACATCTTTGTGCAAGTATATGATTTTCTTATATTTCTTCTGTTATTGCCAAGTATTAGTTTTATCTTATTGCCAAGATATGATGAGAGGTATATAAAAGACACGTAGGCGTACTCAGTATAATATTCTTGAATATTGTGCTGACGTGTACCACATGTAATCTTTTGTTTAGGTTGTGGTTATGATCTTGAAGATCCTGGATAGTGAGAGTTGTATGGCGAGCTGATGTACAGGTGAACCTGTTGTCTTAAGATCCTGTAGTTTAGTTGTAGTACATGTATATGTTATAGTTTGCTGTTCAATATGTAATATCAAATGTTGTAACAATTCATGTTGTAATTATATGTTGAATGGTGAACTTGTGTGTATGGTTTTATTATTGTTCATGTACATGTGCTACTGATTGTTTCCTTCTGACTCCCTTGATTTTCTTCTTCTTAGCCTCGTGTGGGATGTTTAAATTGAGATTCTCACTGAGGTGAGGGTTCCAATTTGGACATCACACATCAGATTAAGTTTTAGAAAATCCAGGGACGTCACAGGTGGTATCAGAGCATGAACAATAGCAAAGCTTGGCATTTGCTCATTATGCAACTCAAAATTAAAGAACCTTGAACTTAATAATCTTTAGGGTTAGATTAGTCATCTTTTAGTGACTAGATCTGACCTAGCCTCTAGGTTAGCACCTAGATTTCCGAGAACTAGGTCTAGCCTGGTGCTTGTTGAGTAGCAAGTCCTTAGATGTCGTTCTTTCCTTGTAGTGCAGTGGTATGAGACGTTGCACTATTTGGAAATGACGTACATCGAGGGAAGAGAAACCCTAGACATATTGCGCATGTTGTCTAGAGTAGCTACACTAGTCTACCCCTCGTTCTCACCCTTTTCACTAGTTTTCATGACACTGTACTCTCTACTACGTGTGGGACACTCATTTTCAGGATTTGGCTTTTGATTCCAAACGGATCGAACCTCGATAGTTTTCTCTAACACTTGTTTTATCAGAGAAAAACTATATAATATTTTATTATGTATATGTATTACAAAATTTTGTCCCCACACATGTACGAGTAGGAGGTGGTCATGCAACCTAAGTGAAAGTGATGACATCAGTCTAGAAGAGAGAATAGTTCTAGATTAGATGTCTAGAGCCTTGTTAGAATATATGATAGATCGAATAGATGAAATAAGTTTTGATGATATGATGTAAGTTTCATATAGATGATATAAGATGGTTTATGATGATCTATGTTTGTTTTTGAGGATGTAAGTTCAATTTTGAGGATTTGTGATAAGTTTTGATGATACAAGTAAATAGGCTTTTATGAGATAAGATAAGCTAAGTTGAGATAAGGTTGTGAGTTAGCATGAGCCTCAAGCTCTTTTACAAAGGAGGACCTCTAGTGTTAGGACCAATTTTGGGGTTAGCTCAAGAGATAGTGAGACCCACAGGGAGAAGGTCAGAGAACCTAGACTCCACGATATGAGAAATATGAGATATGTGATATGATATGTCCTAAACTAGACTACTCCTGAGTGATTGAGATGAGTTGCTTTATGCATGATTCCTATAGTTTGTTGAACCCTAGATGTCCTTGGGAGGACCAAACC
This sequence comes from Alisma plantago-aquatica, assembly GCA_963693085.1. NCBI lineage: Eukaryota > Viridiplantae > Streptophyta > Magnoliopsida > Alismatales > Alismataceae > Alisma > Alisma plantago-aquatica. Next base: position 764,005,238 of record OY856414.1, on the reverse strand, counting down.
TTGGAGACAAAAAGAGAGGCAAGTTATATGTGCATGTAAGAACACGATTATAAAAACCTACCATCTGGGTGAGGGAGAGAGTCCCAAGACCCTGGAGGAGGCAATTGTGTTAGTTTATGTGAAGCCTCAAGCTCGGGTTGGTGGTTCCCCACATAGGAAACTAGTGGCATGTGTAAAAGATAGTGTTGAGTAAGAATAACTCATGGGTAGAGACCTATGAAGAGTATATCATAGCATGTTTTGGTGTGTGCTTACATGGCTAGATCTAATGAAGCTATCACTAGTGCAATGAGGTAATCTAATGACCCTAGATCACGGAGGAAAGATAAAGTATATGCATATGAGATACTCATAGAGTTGAGTTAGCTAAGAAAGACTGGGCATGACGCTAACCTCGTGGTATGGGTTAGAGGAACCTCATTTGGACTATATAAAGTTTTGATACATGTTTCACGAGCCAGTTGTATAAGTTTGTTAGTACAACCATGATATAATATATGTAAGATGTGATCGAATCTCGAGATGTGATATATAGACATAATAAGATGGAAACCTAGAGATGGTTTAATAGATGGAAATGCATAAATGGTTAACCATTAATATGAATAATGATGATAATGTGATATGGTCGGTTAATCTTATGATGAAATCACTAGTAATTGTTGAAATATATTATGAGCAATGAAATAAGATCATATGAATGAAACATGTTACATTAGGTGTTCATCTTAACGCTTAATAAAGATGAAAAATATAGTTTCACAGTTAGCACAACATAATGCTTTTGATACCTTGATATGCTCCATATGAACAAAGAGAGTTAATGATAATTAACTTCCTCCTAAAAGACATGTTAATTTTGAACATGTTCTAATATTAGCTCAATAATATGTTGATGACGCCTTGATAATGGGTTAACTTAGGTTGACTCCTTTGGAACATGATAATATGATGTGGAAATCCAAATGCATGGGTAAGATAAGGTTTTACCTGAAAGTATGAGTATGGTTTACTTTCGAGGATGAAAGTTCTTTTAAGATGTATATGATGTGACAAAGTGGGTTTTGCTTTAATTTCGAACACGGAATTTCTTTTAAGGTGTGTAGGATGTGATGGAGTGGACTTTTGGAGTCTTTAATCATCCAATGACATAAGTGAAATCATAAGGTTGAATAATATTGAGAGTTCTAAGCTTTTGACAAAATAGGAGTGTTGAGGTGAGGTTGACATAATGATTAAGACATCTCTTTTAATGCCTTTTGAGGAATTTAATTGAATGGTCTAATAGATGAGTTTGGTCACCAAATTTGAGTATAAGGTAGATTGAGAGACAAAGAAGCTATGGTTAAAATTTGGTGGCATTTGGATGTTTGTAGAAGAAGTTATGAGGGTTTCAATATAGTGAAATAAAGTGCATGGTTGATGATTTATGGACCTAAGTTTCGATCCTTAGCCTGTGTCACACGCCCCCTTGCTTGTGGGTTGGGTATGCGTGGTCAGTTTGTATCCCTAGATCTTATATCTAAGGGCCATATCACATAGCTTTAAGAAGCCACAAATTGCCCTTTCACATGCACCGATCCAAGCTGTATATTTAAGATCGTATGGTCTAGTCTTTATCCCTTACCTTCAGTCTGACTGGAGATCGTGGGGGGTGAGTGAATGAGCAGCGAGCCTCATTGCCACCACTTTGTAATCATGGGACAAGGAATAAAACCGAGGGGACGGTTGTGTCTGCCTCATTCTCTACATCCACCTCGAACCCAAGATGAGGGCCTTTGGCAGTCTGTAGAGTGGGAACGACCTCCTCGCTTCCCAAATCTCTCCATCATGGTGAGAAGGTGAGTGCTGGAGCTAGAAAAAGGAGGTAGAAGGTTGGAGCTATGGTGGCAGCACATTGTGCATCCCACAATGGTGGCCGTGAGACAGAGTTTCACAGTGGGAGGCTGACGCAGGCCATTGTCGAGGAGGAGGCGGTTCTGCTCACTTGCTCTGCCATGGAAGCAGCAGTGCCGACGAGTTCGTCGAACTGCGAGGAGAAGTAGTACCTTGCCACAACGGGGCTTGAGTGCAGGCCGGCGAACAGGAGCAGATGATCATGTGGAGTCAGGTAGAAGAACTTGCATGCCAGCCAGCTCAGTATGGGAGGAGAAGAGGCAGCCATTCGTTGCCTTGGCTTCAGCGGCTTTGTGTGGCGGGATCCTTGGTAGGTGAAGGAGGTTGCAAGAAGGAGAGGTCGGCGTCTCTGTTGCCTTGCTTTCACAGTGGCGCAGGGGCATGTGGCAGCATAGCTTTGTGGCTACACAGAGGTGTTGAAGGCTGATCGCTCGCTGGAGAGGAGGATCACGACGGCGGGTTGCTACTTCCTACCGCATGACATGTGCTCAGTAGAAAAAATTGCTTCACGCAATGGGTGGAAGAGGAGATCGCACTCGAAAGTGGGTGATGCACGCAAGCATCAGGGTTGAGCAGAGGAAACTAAGACCATCGCATGCCAGACGACGGCAGAATAGGTCAGAAGACCGCAATGGCGTCGTGATCAGTAGGATCATGAGAACACGAGACAGAGAAGAAGGCGTTTGGGCCAAGCCCATTTGAACCGGGTTCATCAGATGAGAACCAGATGGCCCTCCTACCCCCAAGCCTTGAGCCGTGCCCTAGAGACCACGTGGCGAGTTCTGAGTGGCTGAGAAAAGGTAAAATCCTCATATATGCTCAGATCTTAGATAAATCACAAAAATTAGCTCCATGATCAGAAAAATACATATAATATACCAAAATTCTCAGAAAAATGCATAGAACAAGGTGGAAGCATAATATCCTACTTTTGATGCATTAATAACAGTGATATCATGTAAGATGTGAAATGCTCTTATGATGGATAATTAATATCTAACAATTCCCTAAAATTATGAGAAAACACCTGTAAATCATATTTAATGTTTATAATTCATATGATGTTAGTTATGGTCATGATGATGTACGAAATCATGTAATTTGCTTAATATGTCTAATTAGGGCTAATAACCCTAATAAAATGCAATATATACATATTTGCTCTATAAATGATGAAATTTACAGAGAAAGCTCATATCAGTATATTGAACCTCAGATTTAATTATGGGATCATCATGATGAACATAATCTATGTTATATGAAGATGAATCTTAATGTATGTTATAAAACCCTAATCTAGGTTAATGATGTAACCTAGGGTTAATATGTGCACAAAAAGGATTTGGAACCTAATGTTCAGATAGTGAATCATAATCTGGAAAATAACATCAGTAAGATAAATCGAAGATAAGAATATAAATAATGATGCACAGATCTTAATGAGATAAGTCAAACCCTAATGAACGATTAGGATTAAGATGAGATGTAAGATGATGAGAACCTGATGATAGTATATGACCTTGTATTAATCAGGGTTGACCGGACATAGAGGACATCAAGTATATGTGATTAGATTATCTCTTTGGAAGGTATGCCATTACCTCTTACTTGGCTTATTATATAATATGCTTGTGTTATATGTGTAGTAAAATACTTGGCATATGGTATTGGATGAAGTGATTGTTCTTGTATGATATCTTTCTTGATTTTCTATACTTATGGCTATGAACACTTGAAACATAATATATCTGTTCCATTATATGAAAGCACTATATCTCTTTGGTAAGCATAGTGCTAGTGAGTGATCTATCTCTTTGGCAAGCAAATCACATGTACAATGATCTATCTCGTTGGTAAGCAGATCATAAGGCCTGAATGCATCTATCCCATTGGTAGGCAGATGCACGAGCATATAATGGAAAATGAGCTTAAAATATGTGTTCTCTTTTGTTAATATACATCTTTGTGCAAGTATATGATTTTCTTATTTTTCTTCTGTTATTGTCAAGTATTAGTTTTATCTTATTGCCAAGATATGATAAGTGGTATAGAAAATACATGTAGGCGTACTCAGTACAATATTCTTGAATATTGTGCTGATGTGTACCACATGTAATCTTTTGTTTAGGTTGTGGTTATGATCTTGAAGATCCAGGATAGTGAGAGTTGTATGGCGAGCTGATGTACATGTGGACATGTTGTCTTAAGATCCTGTAGTTTAGTTGTAGTACATGTATATGTTATAGTTTGCTGTTCAATATGTAATATCAAATGTTGTAACAATTCATGTTGTAATTATATGTTGAATGATGAACTTGTGTGTATGGTTTTATTATTGTTCATGTACATGTGCTACTAATTGTTTCCTTCTGACTCCCTTGATTTTCTTCTTCTTAGCCTCGTGTGGGATGTTTAAATTGAGATTCTCACTGAGGTGAGGGTTTCAATTTGGACGTCACACATCAGATTAAGTTTTAGAAAATCTGGGGACGTCACACTGGCACATGGAAGTTATCATCATGGAAGTCATAGTCAACTCTCACAGTGATGCTGGTGGTTGTGGTTCGTAGACCTGAAATCACTACACTCAACACATGTCGTTGGTTACACTTTGACATCATCAAATGTAGTCCTGAAATATGTGTTGTTATAACGGTGATGATTGGGTGGCTTTGACACATGGGGATTGACTGTGAGTGATAGACATGGGATTTGTCCCTCCTACTAGAGTGTGATGTCATAGGCCTCTTGTAAGAGAGACTAAGAAAAGCATGGACATGCACATGTGAGTCAATATGTGATATTGATCTTACATATATCTCAAATAGTTTGCTCTTGGTTTAAGAAACGAGATTGAATAATAATGAGAGTGACTACTCCATGCCTCTAGTACCATCTGGACATCAATGACAAAGAAACTATACAAACACTACAAAAACATACACAGATTGTAGGTTGAAGTTGTTCCCCAACTTTCAATTTACTTGGGTAGTAATGATGTGTGACTAGGCACCACCTTTGCTTGTGATGACATAAGTTGTTATGGACACTCACTACCAACTTAATATGGGACCTATAGGGTCACACACATAGGTCTTGACCTAGTAGAGGAGTTCAGATCTAAGTGCTAAAGTGTTTAGGCATTTGATTCAGGCAACAAATAGGATGACAACACTGCCAAACGCCCATCTCAAGTGTTGAGATGACCGTTTGGAAGTGCCAAATGGCCATCTCAAGAGTGGAGACGAGCGTCTAGATGTCGGGCCAGTTAGTGTTGAATTTTGCTAAGTGTCGAATAGACCCAGCCGAACAGGCATGACTCGACTTATCAGACGACCGTCTGGGTGAACCGAGATGTCCGTCTTACATTGGCGAGATGGTTTAAATTGGTTGGGGAAGGTTCTATATGTTTTCCTATTCGTTTTGCTTGAGAAATTGGTTGGGGAAGGTTCTATAAATATCTTACGTTTATGGTAATTGATTTGTCAAATTTATACACAACTGGGAACCGCAAAATGGCTGTCTCGCATTTGAGATGATTGTCTGGCTCAACCAAATGGCTGTTTTGACTATTGCAGATTATGCAATTTCCAGAATTGTTGAAAACAATTGAGTTCTTCCAGTCCTTTCTACTCCCGCTCATTAATCCCACATTGGATAGCAACAGGGAACCTTGACCCTAGCCTCTACTGTAAATAGAGGTGTATTGGGGGCTTCCCAGAGCACAACAGAGACAACTGAAAATCCATTCCTCTGACAACTATTGTCCTCTCTATTTGTGGTAACCACAAGAGCCCATACAAGTCCTACCCAACAAGTGAGGGATAGCCACAGGAGAGAACAACTAAGAGTTGTCATTGTAGGAGAGCAAGTCAGTGACTAGTACACAGATGGGAGGGACAAGTCCTTCATGTCCGGTCCATTAGGATGACATGTGTTCTAGGTGGTCTGTGTGGACTACCATAGAGGAAGGAAGCCATTGTTTTCCGCTCAGAGGACTATGTCATTTGGCAGCCCATGACAAGAGGAGTTGATGTAGAAGACGACGTTCGTGGCTAAAGTCTATGGTGATGACCAGTAGGAGCAGTAGTCAGACATGTCCCAATGCAACTAGGATTCAGATTTGTGCATCTACAATGATGAGGATTGTCACTTGACTTGCTCCAGGACTAGGTATAACCCAAAACCATCCTTCTTGCATTATGATTATTGATGCAATCTACAATTTATGGAAATATGGTAGATAAAATTTTAAATTCCGATGCATACTTTGTACCATATTTCCCAACAACCAGACTAAGATAGGCTCTCCATTGCCAAGTATTAAGTGACAATTTTGCAAGACAATATCTTGCATAGAGAAGACTGACCTCTACAATGATGTGATTTGAAGACCAGCACATACGTCTAAAGGACCTATGTTTATGTGTAATGCCCTTTGCCCAAGCTATATTACGACCAATGAATAGATCCCACATTGACTTCATTAGAAGCACTTGATTCCACTGATGTAGAGATAAGATAACCAAACCACCATTCTTAGAAGCCATAATTTGGTCCCAAGTGACTAAAGATAAAGATGATGAAGATTCACCTCTCTACCATATGAATCTACAAAGAATAGAATCAATCTTATGACAAAAGTGATACCTGAAGAAGAAAAGTATGCCTGAAGAAAGTCAGTATAGTTTGAAGCATTGTTTTGGCCAGGAATATTCTACCAACTAAAGAAAGAGTACATCCATTTTATCCTTTAACTCTCACCTATATTAGCTTGGATTTCTACATAGGTAACTTTAGTGACTTTATCATGTATAATAGGGACACTGAGGTAGCACCCTAAATATACAGTTGTAGTCATACCATCCATATGATTTTTCTTTTGCTGAGCGTTAAAGGGAATTGAAAGTGAGAAGTAGATAACACTTTTCTCATTAGAATTTGATTGACCAAATCCCTTACCAAAGAAATCAAAACACTTTAACATAGTGTTGATGTGATGAGTATCAAATTCTAAAAATAGAATTATATCATTTGGAAAAGTGACATGAGAAATGTAGGGCCATGTTTTGATAATTTAACTGGATTCCTATGGCCAAAATCTACCTCAATGTATTAGTAAACTCAAATGGGTTAAACATATGACAAACATATACAAAGATAATGGATCTTCAAGCCAAAGGCTTCTAGTGGCTTTTAATCCAGGAAGATACTCACCATTCTAGATAACATTGATTTTACCTATACATATAGAATTCATGATAAAGTTGATATTTTTATGAAGGAAATTAGCTTTAACCAATGTATATAGTATGAACTCCCAAGACATATGGTCATATGCTTTAGCAAAATCCACTTTCACTGTCATTGTCTTTGTTGCATTAGGTCTTCATATATTATGGATTAATTCTTGAACTAGGATTATGTTATCAGTTATCCTACACCTAGGATAAAACTAGACTAGGCACTGCTTTACCAATTTGACATGTGAGGCTTCAATATGTAACCACAATTTTAGATATAAGTTTATACAAATATATTTCAATAAAATAGGTATGAATTGACTACATTTCCTTAAGTTTAACACATTAGGAATAAAAACCATTATGGAATTATCGATATTTGGAGGTAGAGGATACTCATTTAAAGCATCATGGGTATTCTTCAATAATAAAGATTTGATGATATTCCAATTACTAACCATGAGGTTCATGTATACACCATTAGGTGTGGCAGCCTAGTTTTACCCTTGTATTTAATAACAATAGGTATTTCAATATGAGTAGGTAATACTACAATAACATTAGATTCAAGTGATAATAAACATATATTTTAATGAGGTATGATATTAGTACCATGACACAAAGTAGAGAAGAAATAATGAAATTGAGTTGTTAAATATTGATGAACTAGTTGCTTCATGAGAAAATGATCCGATACAACATAATTAATATCATCCAGAAGATAGGACGAATAACCTTTCTCACTTTTGGCTTTAACATAACCATGATAAAAATAAGAATTAGCATCACAATCTCTCAACCTAGTGATGTGATTTTTTGTTTGATATTTGCCAAAGAATACGTCAACATCTAATCATAACGATGTTCTAGTTCAATTCAATAAGAGTCAAAAGATGATGAATAATCATTTACTAGTTCCTCCTCATAGTTCTAATTTTTTTTTATCGAAGGCAGTCACTCGACCATTGAGTTTCTCTCATAATATGCATATCCCCCAAAATGATTTTATTTCTCACACTATCAAGTGTAGTCAAACAAATCCAAATCACTAGACCAATTGCTACTAAGGTGTTTTTGGAAGCTATCATGAATATTTGAACAAGCTTTAGTTTTGAATACATGATTATATAATGAGTGTAAAGTTCTATGGAAAATATGGGGATTAGGATCATAATTTGCATTAGCCAACACCCCTATCAAGATGTTCATGTAGAACACCTTGCTTACGTGTGAAGGCATAACTAGTGACTCCTAATTTCCAATATTAGATTGCATCATGATGTAGTACCCTACCTAAGCACAAACATGCACATAGAGGAAGCAACACAGAGTTATGCATAACTCGTGTTGTAACACCCCTCCAAGCACATATATACATCAGAAGAACCAAACCCTATGTTATCCATAAGGTCACTTCGCTTGGAGGAACATCAAAAAACATGATATTCATAACAAAAAGATAAATCAAACGCCATGAATTAATATTGAATTTGATTTAGACATTGTTTACAGTTGAATACTTGGAGTGAAACTAACTATAAAATTTGATTAAAAAATATTTATACATGAAGTTATCTATAAACATTAGGATCTTCTAGTGTATAAGGAACCCCACCATATTTGTCTATAGGAAACATTGATCAATTCCTTATGTTGACCTTCATATGGTTCTTTCCTAGAAGTTTATTTGTACCTACGGGCATCACGCCCCCAACCATGCATCTAATAAAAACCACATTAGAGTAAGCGACATTGAGTATCAATATAACAACATAATAACTTGGTAATAAGGAAAAGCATGAAATTAGTTGAACAGTAGAGTTGGATTAACATAACTTAATCTTAGTGGTGGATTAAAGTATCCTCGATACTTATGCACCAATGGCGCTCATAAGGCTCATAGGCTCAACATTAACATGATGAGGATAAAATAATACAACCCATTACATGATTCATCATTATCTTGGAATAATTACTCAAACGGATTATGCATGAACATGACATGAATTCTTGAAATAACATTGAAAACCAATATTAAATACTCAAAGTGCATTAACCCTCTTACCTCTCTCATAGAAAAGATATTAGTTGTTCTTCTTAGTTTGAAGAATCCATATCATGTTCATGGGGTTAAAAAAACCCTAATTATCCTATTCAACCCAAAACATCCATTAACAATAATATTCAACTTAAATTTTAGGGTTTCTTGATTCTTTAAACCCTATTTACACTAAGTCTAATACTTCATAAAAATAAAACTACCCAGAAACGTAGTCCAACTTCTATATATTGAAAAATTGAGCAAAATCCATATAAGGATTGACCCCATCTGATTTACCAATTAAAAGATATGGATTTTTATGTATTGGCCAATCAGAAAGTGAGCAAAATGTATGTGGGTATTTATAACCCAAAATCCACAGACGCTTGGCTTAGTTGGGCCAATATTGATCGGCCATGGTGTCTAGGGGTAAATCCATATCTGTCCAAGATGACGATCAAAATAGAGAGGAAAGGACAACTATGTCCATGGACAAGCGTGACAATCAACATCATCGCGTAAGGGTAGAAGTGTGATATCTCGTATGGGGTCTTCTTTCCCAGACTCAACTTGCACGAGAGAAATTAGGCATGGAACATAGGTGAGAAAAAATTTGATTTGGAGAAGCAAACCAAGATCCTGACCAAGATGTTGGAAACTGAAGTGCTTGGCACCCTTCCTATGGTCCGACAAACTTAACGAGCCCTAACATAGGTCTCATGGTGGTATCAGGCCAAAAGGCAAAAACTCGCCATGGCCAAGTAGGTAGAGAAACAACCAGATCAATAGAAAGGAAAGAAAGGCATCAACTTGTGATCATAGGCAGAATCACAACTCTGATTTCACTAGCCAAAGGTGTCACAACATATTGCAGTAAGATAATAAATCTGGAACTCATAGACTAAGAAAACCTCACTGAACCATACGAAAAGCCCAAAAGAGGGAAAATCATAAACTCACCTCTAGAAAGGAATTGAGGTTGTGTACGGCTGCTTGTGCATTCGCTGAGGAGAACACAACTCTTTGTGGGCGTATCCAGTCTCTCAAACCCTGCGAAAAACTTCCTATAGGTGTCAAACAAAGTTGAACAACGTCGCTAAGAACATGGGTGACAGAGGGAAAAAGGTTAAAGGGATTCTATTCCTCAGTATCAGGGGATCATTTCTGAGGCCTCAGATATAAAGGCGATGATTGAAGGAGGCTATAAACCCCAACCATAGTGGGAAACATGGGAAGAGAGGGTCCCTCACTGTCACGTGTTACTAGGGCATGAAACCCTGATAAGTTTGGGGTCAGATAGATTTCAAGGGGAAGTCATACATGTTGGTGGACTCTATTCCTCCAGGGATGCAGTGAATAACTAAAAAGGCGGGGAGGCTACACATTGTTAGAGTCCTGATGGACAAAGGGACTTGTGGGTGGGGGAGACAACCCCCTTCTACCCAGGGACCCGAGACTCTGACCCGAAAATGGGTTAGTTCACGTGACATAATTAAAACCAGGGACTCTAGGTTTTTTTTGGATAAGTCAGGAGGCACTCTTATTCATCCCGCCCTCCTCGTGCGAGCAATAGTAAACGAAATCTTATAATCACTAATTAAACATGAATCCATAAATAGGGTAGTACTACTACCATTAAAATCATTAGCAATAAGACTAAGACACCTCGTAGGGGGGAGGGCATACACGGTGTATGCCAACTAATTTTCAATATTGGACTTGGCCAACTGGTCTGCAACTGCATTACTTCCTCTGCCGATATACTCGACTTTCCACCATGGCTTCCTCAACCATTTAACACGGCAAACTAGCTTGGCATATTTTGGGTGGTCTTCCTCCTCTCCATTAATCATCTTAACGGTAGAGAGAGAGTCTGATTCAATAATAACATCAAGAAGGTTGTTATCTAAGGCAACCTCAATAGTGTTCAGAATGCCCTCCAAATCTGCCTCCACCTTGTCCATTATGTGTAGGTGCACCACCGCCCCTCCGCTCCATCTACCCCTATTATCTCGGCCAACAATTGCACAACACGCCCATCTTCTGCATTTGTATTGAACTTGACCACCCCTTATGGCGGTCGAGTCCACCTAGTAGAGTCGGCGATAACCTCCACTTGTTGTTGCCTGTGAAAGGCCTCTCTATGCGCTGAGATCTCTCGCCGGATGAGGCCTACCTGCACCATTGTCGGTGTGACTATGTTCTCAAATACTTGCCAATTCCTCGCCTTCCAAATGTACCAACAGGTGATGAAGATGCTAGTGTAGATCTCTGTGTCTAGCTATAGCATCACATGAATCCAAGCCTTAGCATCAATCAATGATGACAACCAATCAGGTGCAACTCCATCCCCCTGGATCTCTGCCCACACCTCCCTTGCAAACTTATAGTCCCTCACTGTGTGCATGATCGATTCATCCTCTTCCTGACATCTAAGGCACATGCCGCAGACAGCAAGACTCCGCCAAACTCTGCGGCTATTAGTGAGCAAAACATCATGCATCATTAACCAAATGAAATACTTGATCTTACTGGATAGATCGGCCCTCCATATCTTAGTCTAGTTCCCTTCAATGCAAATACCTTTCCCCTCTCTGAGTTTGTGATAAGATGATTTCCTGGAGAATTGGCCACTGTTTGTGAGGCTCCACACCCAGACGTCATCCCCGTCATCACGATGGGGAGGATTCAGCTGCATGACAGACTCCACTGTCAAAGGAGTCAACCACTCATTTAAGAATTGCATGTCCCACTTGCCCTACAGATCCACCATTCTAGATACTTTAAAGTCCCTCAAATCGTATGTGATCTATTTAACAACAATCTCCTCAAGCCTTGGTGTGTTGTCCAACCACCAATCAAACCAAGCGTTGATGGACTCCCCATTCATCAGGATAGTGTATGAATTCACCTCCATGAAGTCATCACCGTCGAGCACTGCTGCCCCAAGCCTCGATAGATTAGAGGGTTTTCCACCTCGCCACCCTCTGTGACTCATGTAATTGGTCCGCAACGTTTCTCAATTGCTTCTGATATCCCACATGTGCTTAAGAATTAATGTCAGGTTCCACTCCCTCATTCTTCTTAACCCCATCCCACCCTCCTTGTTGCAGGTCAGCTTGTCCCAGGACACCAAGGCCATCAGGTGTGCTTTATGATTGCCTCCCCAGATAAATCTCCTAATTGCTCCATCTATCCTATCACAAACCTACACAAATATTCTTGTCGTTTGCATCACATATGTATGTATTGCCTGCAGGAGAGATTTAACTAGGGTAACATGGCCTGTTAGAGAGAGGCATCTAGCCGACCATGCAAATGTCCTATTGTTTACTCTGTCGAGAAGCTCTCCATACGTATTGTTGTTGACTCTGCCATGTATAATAGGTACACCAAGATACCTTCCAAATCAGTTGTATGTTGGAACCCGCTCATGTTGGTGATCTACTACTTGAGGCTTCTCTCTACGCTCCTGGAGAAATAGATTTTCATTTTGGCCATGGACACTGCCTAGACCAAAACCAAATCGAAAGCTTTGAAGCATTCCAGTATCATGCCCATCTGGTCCGTCCATGCGTGTGCAAATACTATTAGGTCATCTGCAAAGCAGACATGAGACACGATAGGTCCCCTTGATCCCAACTTCATTAATTTCCACTCTCCCTTAGCCACCTTCTGGTTAATTAACTGGATTAGCCTCTCTAGGCACATAAAAAATAGATAAGGAGATAGGGGGTCCCCTTGTCTAAGGCTCCTACTCGCCTTGAAGTCATCTGAGATCTTGCCATTCCCAGCAATACTCGTTCTGCCTAATGTGATAGAAGCCATGATATAATCGACTATGTTTTTGGGTATGCCTATTCTACGGATGGTATCCAAGATAAAGATCCAATTCATCTGATCATAAGCCTTAATTAGGTCTATTTTAATAGACATGGCCTTGGTCCCATTTTTCCTTCTCATGCTGCTTATAACTTCCTGGACTAGCGTAATATTATCCGTGATTCACCTACCAGGGATGAAACTACTCTGAGGCTGTGAGACCCAAGATGGGATGAACCCCTTCAGTCATTGTACAACCAGTTTAGAGATGACTTTCAGAGTGACATTATTCAGGGATATGGGTTTGAGACTCTCACACTTCTCAGGGCTATCAACTTTAGGGATCAATACAATCGTGGAGTCGCAAAGATCTTCCAGTATAGTGCCCTTTTCAATCACTTCCTGAATTGTTCTGACCATTCTATGTGCGGCAGTCTCCCAAAGTTTCTACAGAAAACGAGCACTGACTCTGTCGGGGCCTACTGCTTTCATAAGGTCGAGGCTAGTCATAGTGACATAGACTTCCTCCATTGTCAGCTTACTGTTGAAAATCTGACACTCCTCCTCTGTGGGCTTTCGAAAGGAACCGGGTATCTCACCGCCCTTGTGTGTGCTACTATTCTCGCACACTATAAGTACCCCTTTGAAATGATGCACGACCAGGTTCATAAGCTCATCCTTCCCTCTAATCCATTCGCCTAAGTTGTTCTTAAGAGCTGCAATATTATTCCTTCTCTTCCTCTGATTAATAAAGCTGTGGTAGTAGCGACTGTTATTGTCGCGCTCAATTATCTAGTTCAAGTGTACCCGATGTCTGAGGTCCTCCTCCTCCTCCTTTAGGATTTCATCTAGTTCCTTCTGCATGTCATTGCATAGGGCTTCCGATATAGGGTTGTATAGCTCCACCAAGTCAACCTGGAGGCAATTTATGTTTTTCAACAAGCGATCCTTCATGCGCCATTTGTCTTTCAACTGCTTGATGTTCCAACTGTTGATCGGCCCTTGGGCCTCATGGAGAGCTTCATTGAATGGTAGATCCGGCCTCCAAGCCCTCTTAAGTAGGTCGGGGAACATGGGATTGCTTTGCCATGAGGGCTGAGTACTGAATCTATACTGCCCTATCTCTATGACATTATGTTGAACAAGCAGCGGGCAGTGATCAGATCCCATCTTGGGTAAGTGTTCAACAGTAGCATTAGGGAAATTAGCTATAAACTCCACATTTCCCATTGCTCTATCTAGCCTCTTTTGCAGCAAGCCATTCATGTATGTGTACCTCATCCCAGAGAAGCCGAGATCAGTTAGATCTGCCTCCATCATTGTCTCTTGGAACATAGTTGCCTCTTGGTTGTTGAAGTAGTTGGTGCCGCTCTTTTCGCACAGGCTCACAATAGCATTGAAGTCGCCTAGGCAGGGCCATGCTTCCCTGAACCTCTACCCTAGGGCCACTATGTGTTTCCAAATAAGGCGTCTGGTAGTGGATTGTGGGCTTGCGTACACGATCATGACATAGTAGGCCTCATTTATTCTGCGGGTGATGAACTACCTATGGCAGAAAACTATGTCTATAGAACACTTGTCATCATTCCAACACAACCATATACCTCTAGAAAAACCCGTCACCTCAACCCGGTAAGAGTTGGAGAAGCCCAAGCAGACTATGGTGTTCATAGCTCTCTGTGTGCTGATTCTAGGTTCAAGAATAGCGGCCAGATCGGGCTTGTATATGCACATCAGTTCTTTCAAAGCACGTCTTCTAGCTTCACTTCCTATGCCCCTCGAGTTCCAGTAGAGTATGTCTATCACCATAAGGTATCGATTATGCTTGGTGGTCACCCTCATGTTGTTGATCCTCGCTAGCCGTAGTCTCATTGCTGTCGGTTCCACTCTCGTCATCATTCTGATCCCCTCTTCTTGAGCTCCTCGTTTTCCGCTCATATGAAGGGGCTTGTCTGTGATTCTTCAATTTAGGTTTGTTTCCCCTCATCTTCCTCCCATGTGGTAGTGGGCTCAAGTTTATTACCTCTATAGTATCTATCAGGGGATGCTTCCCCACTGGGATGACATCTAGGGTTGGACTATCCACCACTATTAAACTCATAGTAGTCTCTTCACTGTCAACATTTTTGGCTATCTGGGTATCCTTCTCCATCGTGTGTTCTTGTTGCGCTATTATGCCTGCCTCCTCGCTCTTCTCTCTAGTCTCTTGGACCATAGTATCTTCCTCCATAACCACAATGACATCATCAAAATTAGGTTCAACTACCTTATGATTTTTGTTTGTGCCTGCTCTGGCTTCGCCCTTGCCCTTATCAGTTTGGATGACATTGTTCCTGCCGACAGTCTTCCCGATCGTTGCTTTCTTTGTGGCTGAGTTAGTGGTCTTTGGCCGCCAGACCTTGGTGGTTCTCTCAGTCGGCTTATCATTTGTTGCCTAAACATTGACATCTCTGGCAGTGGTGGTCTCATGTAGTAAGCCCTCATCCTCGTCCTCCACTCCTTCTAGGTTTGTGAAGCTATTAGCTGAGCCTGTATTCCAGTTAGCCTCATCCTTACTCCCTTACCCTTGCCTTATCCGCCTCCTTCCTCTACCCCTCTGGGTCTGCCAACTCTTCTCACTGTTCCCCGTCACCCCTGATGTCGATTGGCCTTTCTCTGTGTAGTACAGGGTTCATGAGTTTGTCTTCCTTGTTTTGCAATATTGCTCTCTGTGCCCCACCTTTCCACACACTTCACATGTTTCAGGCTGCACCTCATATTCGTCCATGTATTCTACTCTGTTGATAAGAATAGTAGGGAACATCTCCTTTGTTGTATCTACTTTGATCTCCAAGCGGGCGAATTTTCTTCTCGTTCTAAAGGTCGTATGTCCGTCATCCTTGATCAACCACCGCAGTGTCTTGTCGATGTATTCAAACATCGTATGCACACAGAGATGTAGGGGTAGGTTGTGGATTAAAACCCATGTAACTAATTTCTTGGGATTTCCTCAGACGGTTTGAATGTTGGTCATCAGTCCATACTACTACGCAACAACTAAACATTCACCATGGGCCGCCTGTCATGGCTAACTTCTAATCATCTTTACATGACAGTTGGATTACATAATGTCCTAGTTCTAATTTGTACATATTGAATCGACCCTTTGGGTTCCACAAAAGCTTAATTTTGTCTCTCATGGTCATGAATCCCACATCCACTCCCAATAGTCAAGAAACCACACTGTATATCCACGGATTTGTTAGCCTCTCCTCGGTTATTGGTTTAATGAAGATAGCGGGGTACCATCCATATCCCTTAGTTGTATCACCTCGTCTTCCAGGTGACTTTCAAAAATCTTGTCAAGGAAGAATGTCTCCTGCCTTCTCTCCTGATTCACTCCCTCGATTAGAGGAATAGAGCCACCACGGCGGCGCTATACGTTCTCTTCTGGCCAGCCTGTTGAATGGTTGTTGTGCATCCAACTGTTGCGACGATTGAGTTTCCAACCACCATACTATCGGTGGATGGTGTTTCAATCAGTGCCCCATCCCCATTTTCCTCAGCGTTGTTCTATGGACCGCACGTTCTGACATACTGGAAGGTGAATCCGGCAAGTGGAATCAAAACCCTAACTCCGCCTCCTATATGGTTGTTGTTGGCCAGTTGTCCGGTGTTCAGACTTGGCCTCGTGCTTCTGTCAGTGCTACCCTCTTCTAGCGATCCTTCTCCACCCAAGATATCACCGTTCTCTCCCCGGCCACCACTACTATTTGCACTGTCGCCGCCCCCTCTCCCCCCTCTCGTCGCCATTCTTTTAGGGACTCTAGGTTTATTCAATGCATTAGAAAGAAAGTCAATCAATTAACTTATTGACTTTAAATCTTTCCTTTATACATATTTAGAGGTCTATGGTTATCCAATAGAGATCAAAATTTAAAAGTTTCATAATCTGGCTATGAGAAATCAAAATATCAACTTAATTTTTAGTTTTGAGAATCATAACAATATACAATTTCTCTTCTAGGATAAACATGTGTTTACCCATACTTTAAAAGGAGTTACCTATTATCAAAATAAAGTCATATAATTTTAGTTAGGACTGATTGGGCATATTCGTCAGGTCAATTGCATTGTGAACCCCCATGTGTCACATATTGACTAATTAGGGTTATATGTGTGAAATAAATTTACAATTGAGTCAGTAATGCTCAAGAATTTACGAATTCGGACAAAACACAATTTTACTAACAACTTGAGTCTTTTTATCATATTAGGGTTAACTTGATGGATCAAGTTGAAATTTGAACATCAAGGTTTTTTTTAATATGGATTCATTCACAAGTTTACAATTTTGAGGATGTTACAATTCTACCCACCTTAGAAAAACATTGTCCTTGAAATTTCCAAGTACTACCCATCTTAGGGTTTTACTTAGTGTATGCATGTTAATTCTCCAATATCATCTTAAAGCCTCATTAGCATACTTAAGACATGACTTACTCATAGTTAACATAATTTCATGAGAACTGGGTTAACTTAACATGATTTCATAATAAGATGGATTTTTTACTTGAGTTGATACAGTCACTATCCTGATTGCACCCATAGTGGTCATAAGGCCGATTAAGGCCACATAAGGTCAATTAAGGCTCACATAATGCTCCCACAGAGCTCATAAGGCCAATTAAGGCTTACAGAAGGCTGGTTAAGGCTTACATAATGCTCCCACAGAGCTAATAAGGTCAATTAAGGGTCACATAAGGCCAGTTAAGGCTCACATAATACTCCCACAGAGCTCATACGACCAATTAAGGCTCACAAAAGGCCGATTAAGGCTCACATAACATGATGCATAGGACAATTATCACCATAACATGATTTCTTATACTTAAACATGATTTTCATAATTTCATAATTGATAATCATAACAGTAGTTCTTGATGTTCAATTCGAACACATAATCATAAAATAGTAGAGAACATTGTTTAGTAGCATGTGCATGATTTTTTTTTAAATTTTTCGTATCCATATCAAGTTATCTACACTTTGTATGCATGCTTGGTCTTATTATGTAACTAATTAGGTTTAGGTGACTATATGTCTCAAACTTTAATGCCAACTCTTATACTCTTTGTCGCCTTTGGATACATGTCAACCTATCATATATTCAGATATGACATGTCATATCACACTTATCTTAACACCTCTCTTGTGCACATATCCCATACCACATGCAGTCAAAGGGGCAATGCAAGCATGATATTATGCACCTTACATTCCCTCTACAAAACCCCATGACCTTGTTCCCCATACTACAAACACGTAGGAAGAAAAGAGAGCATGCTATGTACAATTCTAGAGTTAACACAAAAATCCAAAACATCTAGGCACATAACCCTAACCCTTATCTAACTTATGTCTTCTTACTAGACCCCTACTTTGTTTCCCATATCTTGAACATAATCTTCTATGCCTAGGGTTTAGAACATGTGAATCTTTAGCTTAGTGGCCATCTACTCATTGCTTTGATACCATATTGTAACACCCCTCCAAGCACATATATACATGAGTGAAAGCAAACTATATGCTTTCCATAACATGGTTCACTTGGCTTGGAGGAACATCACAAAACATGATATTAATAGAAAAATGATAAATGAAACACCATGCATTAATATTGAATCTGATTTATACATTGTTTACATTAGAGTTCTTGAATTGAAACTAACTACCATAAATGATTAAACATTATTTATACATGAAGTTATCTATAAACATTAGGATCTTCTATTGTAGATGACACCCCACCATATTTGTTTTTAGAAAACATTGATGATTCCTTAAGATGATCTTCATATGGATCTTTCCTAGAAGTTGATTTGTACCTACATGCATCACACCCCCAACAATGCATGTAATAAAAACCACATTAGAGTAGGAGGCATTGACTATCATTATAACAACATAATAAATGGTAATAAGGAAAAGCATGAAACTAATTGAACAATAGATTTGGATTCACATAACTTAATCTTAGTAGTTGATTAAGTATCCTCGATAATTATGCAGCAATGGTGCTCATAAGACCTGTAGTCTCAACATTAACATGATGAGGATAAAATAATACAACCCATTACATGATTCATCATTATCTTGGAATAATTACTCGAATTGATTCTACGTGAACGTGACATAAATTCTTGAATTAGCATTGAAGCATGATATTAAAGTCATAACTTTAGGGGATCTTTCATGTAGTTAAGTTTTAACTTGAAACACATAACTATGCATATAACTTATCTTGATCATCATAATAATTACAAGATGATGAAAACCAATACTAAATACTCAAAGTACATGAACTCGCTAACCTCTATCATAGACAAGATCTTAGTTCTTCTTATTAGTTTGATGAAACCCTATCACGTTCATGGGGTTGAAAAAACCCTAATTATCCTATTCAACCTAAAAAGATCCACTAACAATAATATTCATCTTAGATTCTAGGGTTTCATGATTCTTTAAACTCTAATTACACTAAGTCTAATAATTCATAAAAACCAAAACAGAACATGCCCGGAAACCTATTCCAACTTCAATCTCAAAAAATTGAGCAAAATCCATGGATGATTGACCCCATCAAATCTACCAATGAAAAGATATGAATTTTTATGCATTGATCAATCAGAAAATGAAAAAAATCCATGTGGGTATTTATAACCCAAAATCCACAGACGCTCGGCTTAGTTGGGCCAATCTTGGTTGGCCATGGTGTCTAGGGATAAGATCCATGTCTATCGATGATGGAAATCAAAATAGAGCGGAAAGGACAACTGTGCCCATGGTCAAGTGTGACAATCAACATCATCATGTAAGGATTGAAGTGTGATATCATGTTGGGGGTCTTCTTTCCCAAACTCAACTTTCACGAGGGAAAATGGGCGTGGAACATAGGTGAGAAAAAATCTGATTTGAAGAAGCAAACCAAGATCTTCATCAAGTTGTTGGAAACTGAAGTGCTTGGCACCCTTCCTATTGTTAGACAAACTTAATGAACCCTAACTTGGGTCTCATGGTGGCATGAGTATGAAAGGTGACAACTCACCACGACCAAGCAGGAGGAGAAACAATTAGATCGAGAGAAAGGAAAGAAATGCATCAACCCACGATCGTAGGAGGAATCACAACTCTGATTTCACTAGCCAAAGGTGTCTCAACATACTGCAACAAGATAACAAATTTGGAACTCACAGACTGGGAAAATGTCACGGAACTGTATGAAAATCCCAAAAGAGGGAAAATCATAAACTCACCTCTAGAAAGGAATGGAGGTGATGTAGGGATGCTTGAGCATTTTCTGAGGAGAAAAAAACTTGCTGCGGGCGTCTCTGATCTCTCAAATCCCACGACGACCTTCCTATAGGCGTCAAACAAAGCTGGACAATGTCTCTAAGAACATGGGTGATAAGGGGTGAAAGGATACTAGGATTCTATTCCTCAATGTCAGGGGATCATTTTTGGGGCCTCAAATACATAAGTGATGACTAAAGGAGTCTAGAAACCCCAGTCATAAGTTTGAAATCTAAATTCTGTATCAAAATCTAATATTTTGAGAAGGATTTTAGATTCTAAATGACTGTAAGGAATTAACATACTAAAATAGATTTTAATCATAGATTCTGAGTTCTAATAATTCACATGTTGATTTCTAACAACTACACATGAATAATAACTTGACACAGATAATTTATATGATCTAAGAACTAGCTATCTGAGGTAGAAATTCTACTTTTACTGAAAAGTAATAAATCAATATATGAACATTAGACCATGAGTTGAGAAGGATAACTAGATAACATGAATTCAAAGGACATGGCTCACTTAACTTTCTTGGATAAAACCCAATTGCTTTTCTTAGGTTGAATAAGCCCTAATCACGTTCTTGGGTTGGTTGAACCCTAATTATCCTATTCATTCAATAATAATTCATTAATAATTACATTCACCTTATTTTCTAGGGTTTCATGTTTCTATGTTAAAAATAGGAAAACTCAGAGTGAAATCAGGCTCTAAATCTAGACCATTAGCTAGGTCTCGAAAAATGGGTCAACTTTAATATATGACAAGTTTTCATAGGACAAACCAATCAAAAGTTATGAATTATTGAAGCCTGACCAATCAACAGCAAGATAAAGACACTATATAATTTCCTGAGATCGGATAAATCAAAAATCAAAAGACCAACTTGACCATTATCCCATTTTCTGATCATATTTGTGACAAGGGGCAAATCAATAAAACTATCATCTCAATGTCAGTGATTTAATAGTGATAAATATCCTTGCCATAGGCACTACATGACACATAAAAGAAACACCAGGGGTAGAGGGGCCAAACCTATACATGGCTTCTTCTTCCCTACCATGGTGTCAAGCTGCTCTCCTAGAGCATGAGGCTCCAACTCAACAACACACCATGCTCAAAACTGACCACCAAACCTTGTTCACTAGGTTCCTCTATATCATCCAGCCTCAAAGATCCATTCAAGGGTTTCCCTATAGCCTTGAAGCTCCACTCCAAGCTGTCATTGTGGCTAGAGGAGATGAGGAGAGAACTCATATTAACATTGCATAAGAAACATAACTAACATCCTTGCCAATATCGTGGCAGTTCACCAAAACTAGGACAAGAAACCCCATGGTAAAAAGACCAAAAACTACCTGAAAGCCTCCCATACATCTTGAGGTACAGAGAAACAACCTCAGAACTTGAAACTTGCGGCATGACAGCTTAAACTTTAAACCGGGATTGGGGAAAAATGCATGGTGATCTACTAAAGTTGGAGAGGGAACAACCGTAAAGGATGGGGCACTGAAGGGGCCTGACAGAAAACGCCAGAGGCAACCCTGGGGCATGTTTGTGGGGGAAACTATGGGGTCCATCCCACAAAAAACTAATAAACTAGAAAGGAAGGTACTAAGTAGAGGATATTTACAAAAGACCTAATTTGATGGTGGTGGACGAAACTGACAAGATCGAGCCATCATCACCAGAGATGAAGGTAGGATTGGTGGCATCAAACCCAGGTGTCTCACCCACAATTGACCTTATCCATGTACTCTTAAAAGGATGCCAAAGATCCAGGTATCAGTATCAAGTGACGAAGAGTCGAGGACTCGTGACTGCAACTCACGATCAAAGAAGATTAGCGGTGGAGAATTGGGTGTTTTGCCAGTGGATGGAGTTGGGATTTCATCTAGGTATAAGTATGTTCACAATCATGTCCTGGATCAATATGGCCTCTTAGCTTGTGATGAGGAGCACCCAAATCCAATGCACCCGTGATATGTTTGGGTGGTTATAGGACTCACATAGTCTAGAGTGCCACAGGAGGTAGGAGTTGAGGGTTATACCCTCTGATTCCAATGCAACAATCACAAAAAGATTGAGTATATTAACACGCATGTGACATAGATCTTAGGCAAATCCGAAAATATCAAGCATGTGACATATATCTCGATTTGAATCCAATCAGCCAAAGTCCAAAGATATGGAAAAGCATATTATAAGAGGATTATCTCATTTAATCAATTTGGGAGAGCAAATGCAGTCCGATTATATTTGAAACTTTATATTGAAACTCAACCCAGCATGTAGATTATGATTTTGGAGTTATAATTAATTTATGAGGTTACCTTTTATGAGTTTTACTATAATTAGGGTTTAAATCAGTTATTTTGATATTAACTCCTATACATCACACTAATAATTAAAATTTAAGGTTTAGGGTTCCATAAATTTCATCTTACTTCTAACAAATTTGCATGGCATTATTCTAAATGAATTGTGATATTAAGGTCGTGGTCTCCATTTATTTAGTATGATCTTATATCCAACACATTATTTACTTAAACATCCCTAATTATCACACCATGTACATCAATCACCTTATTGTTCATTCATTCATATCCATACACATTCTATTACTAATTGTACACATTTAGACCATTGTGTACTAGTGAGATAGGTGGAAGATACTATGTCTTTCATGAACTCTTTACATATTATATCATGGCTAGGCTTATTTGGTCCCTTCATGGAATCTTATTAGGAAAACCATATTAAAGTTTAAACTAGCTATGAAATTTGGTATGTTACAATTCTACCCACCTTACAAGAATTTTCTTCAAAATTCAATTAGGCTATCCACCTTAGGGTTTTAATTTTTTTACATGATTTAACTATAGTATTATCTTAAACGTTCACTAACACACTCTAGTTGTGAAATTCTCATGGATAAATATCTAAATCTGACTAACATGTTCATATACTACTAATGAAAATTAAGATCAATTTCACATCTAACATAACTAGGAACCTAGCTTTTGTCTTTTCAACACAAGTTGTGAAAGGGTCTTAGTTTCACTTTAAATCCAAATCATTCATCTATTTATAAATATATACCCTTTTTATGCATTCTTGCCCTTAATATGGATCTAATTATGTTAGATGACTACATACTTCAACCTTTTGATGTCAACTATAGTTTTCTTTGTCACCTTTGGATACATGTGGTTGGTCATATATTTAGAGGTGACATGTCTTATCACTCTTATCTTAGAATCTCACACATGCACATGTCATGTACCACATGCACTTGAAAGGATAGGGCAAGTCTGGTTATAGACATAATATTCTCTCTACAAAACCCCATAAGCTTATGTCCCATACCACAAACATGTGGGAAAAAGAAAGTGACCTCTATATAAAACTATATGTTAACATCAAAGTTTAAAACATCTAGGCACATAAACCAAATCCTTATCTAAACTTTTGTCTCCTATATAGATCTCCACTTTGATTTCTAATATGTTTCAGTTACTTCTTCTATACATAGGGTTGCTAGTAGTATTTCTAGATTTCTTCTCAACTCTAACTTAAGTTCTTATAGGGTGGTCTTAAGTAAGAACATGAGAATTCATCTAGTGGCCAACTATAATGTTGCTCTGATACAATGTTGTAATACCCTACCTAAGCACACACATGCACATAGCTGAAGCAACACAGAGTTATCCATAACCCGTGTACCTAAGGGGGCATCACATAAGACTGTCATACATAAAAACAATATAATCAACCACACAAACTTTAAATGATAACATTCTCATAGTTTTTCATACAAAATGAAATATTAAGGCTATAACATGGAAACTCATACAATATTTTGATACAGAGTCTATAATCTAAGTTGTAATGCATGGTAAACATATAGATGAATATATAAATTTCACGATAAACTTATAGTTGGCGCCCACCAGATCTTATCTTGCTCTATCTTTGCACTACAAATTAATTAAACTATCTTTTCAATGTCACATGATTTAACATTGGCAAATATCATTGCATTTTAGAAATGCCCTAGGCACTACATGACACATAAAAGAAACACCGGTGGTAGAGGGGTCAAACATGTGACTGACTTCTTCTTCCCTGGCATGATGTTGGGTTTCTCTCCTAGAGCATGAGGCTCCAACTCAACAACACATCATGCTCAAGACCGATGACCAAACCTTGTTAACCAAGTTCTTATGTATCAACCGACCTCAAATATCCATTGAAGGGTTTCCTCGAAGCCCTGAAGATCCACTCCAAGATGTCACTTTGGCTAGAGGAGTTGAGGAGAGAACTCAGATAAACACTGCATAAGAAACATAACTAGCATCCTTGTTAATATCGTGTCAGTTCACAAAAACTAGAGGAAGAAACCCCATGTTAAAAAGACCAAAAATGACCTAAAAGGCTCCCATACATCTCGAGGTATAGAGAAACAACCTCAAAACTTAAAGCTCATGGAGTGGCAGCTTAAACTTGAAACTGAGACAGGGGAAAAATCCATGGTGATCTACTGAAGTTGTAGAGGGAAAAACCACAAAGGATGGGGCACTGAAGGGGTCCAACAACAAACGTCAGCGACGACCCTGGGGAATGTTTGTGGCAGAAACTACTGGGTCCATCCCACAACAAATTAATAAAGTAGAAAGGAAGGTACTAGGTAGAGGAAACTTATGGTCGACCTAATTGGGTAGTGGTGGCCAAAATTGAGAAAATTGGGTTGTCATCGCCAGAGATGAAGGTCGGATTGGTGGTATCAAACCTAGGTGTCTCCCCCACAATTGGCCTTATCCACAAACTCCTAAAAGTATGATGAAGCTCCAGGGATTGGTATCAAGTGATGAAGAGTCGAGGACTCATGACTACAACTCACGATCAGAGAAGATTAGGAGTGGAGAATTGGGAGTTTTACAGGTGGAGGGAGTTAGGGTTTCATCTTGGTATAAGTAGGTTCCCAATCATGTCCTGGATAATTCAGGACTCTTAGTTTGTGATGAGGAGCACCCAGATCCAAGAACCCATGAGGTTTTGGGTGGTCACAGGACATGTAGAGTCCAGAGTGCCACATGAGGTAGGCGATGAGGGATCTTCCCTTATATTCCAATGCAATAGTCATGAAAATATTGAGTACAATAACCTACGCATGATGAAGATCTTAGGGAAATTCAAAAATATCCAGCATGTGACAAATATCTCAACTCTAATCCAATCAACCAAAGTCCAAAGATATGGAAAACCACATTATAAGAGTATTATAACATTTAGTCAATCTAGGATAGCAAACATAGTCTGATTAAGTTGAAACTTTATCTCGAAGCTAAACCCAACATGTAGATTAAAATTTTGGAGTTATAATTAACTATGAGATTATCTTTTAAGACTTTTAGAACAATTAGGGTTTAACTCAGTTATTTTGATATTAACTCCTATACATCACATTATAATCAAAATTTCGGATTTTGAGTCCCATAAATATCATCCTACTATTAACAAAGTTGTATGACAATATTCTAAATGAACTGTGATATTAAGGTCGTTGTCTCCATTTATTCAGTATGAACTTGTATCCAACACATTGTGTACTTAAACATCAGTAATTGGCACACCATATCCGTCATTCACCTTATTGTTTGTTCATTCATATTCATACACATTCTATTACTATTTGTACATATTTAGACCATTAAGTGTGTATTGGCGAGCCAGGTGGCATATAATACATCTTTTATGAACTCTTAACCTATTATGTTGTGATTAGGCTTATTTGGTCCCTTCATGGAATCCTACTAGAAAAACCACATTAAGTTTAAATTAGCTATGAAATTTGGGATGTTACACATGCAGTCATGAAACAACTTAGATTCAGAGAGAGGGAAGGCAAAACTTCCTCTTTTCTCTATTTGTGACAATATAACATTAAAATCAACCACAACTTCTTAGGGTAATTGTATAGTTTGTCCATGTCTAGGAAGATGTTTGGAAAAGGGATTTTGGGAGAATGTTTGAAAGGACTTATTCATGAGCTGTGGGAACAAGCACACTTGTATGTTTTCCATAATATCAACAAAGTGGGTATTTATATCACCAAACACACCATTTTATCAAGAGAAAATATCATCAAGACAGTTCAATGTGGCTTGCTAGAGAGCACAACCAAGTATTTATTAGGTAGTTTGAAGATACTATATTTTCAAAACTATGTCAAAAATCAAATGATTTTTATGAGAATATCAAGTGGCTTTTCTTTAAACTAAAAATAGATTCTATATATTAGGAAGGGTTTGAGAAAAATGGATTTTTGTACTACACAAAGAGTCAAGATGATAAAAGTTCCATCCAAAACATTGGGGTCAACCTTTAAGCGTCTTCATTTAATATTTCTAGTGTAAATGTCAAAATTCCACAAGAACGTAATAAATTTGTTTATTTTTTATTTTTTTTGGAATAAGGTAAATATATTAGACCAAAAGGCAGTATAGAGAACTATACACCTACAAGGCAAGGCACCCTAACCAAGGGCCCAAAAAACAAAACTATACAGGGGATTAGATACAAAAACCCCAGTATATTTGTGTGTTAGCATTAAGAATGTATAACAACCCTTTCCTTATCTTCACATGCATCTTTAGTTCTTTTGCAAAATAGTCAACAAAGCCCATCTGAGTAGTTTCTTTCTTCTCATGCATTCGTTTGTTTCTTTCATTCCAGATCCAGTATCAAAACCCGATAATAAATTTGTTTATGGTTTAATTGAAGACACATGGGAATTTGACTACATAGAATTTAGATTTCTCAAGTTTAGGTGTAACTGGGTTGATAACAATACTAGAGTTTAAGTGGATGAGTTGGGTTTCAAAATACTAAATTTGAAAAGAATGGCATGAAGGAAAGCCATTCATCATGGAATAACAAGAGAAAGCATGCATTTATCTTGATGACCTTGCAAGTGAAAAATGGTTTATCATTCTTCATGGAAAAAGTAGTTTATTGAAGATCCTATAGATTAAGAAGAGTAATACAACAAATATGATGACTCCAATCCTTTTTCAATGGTCTTGCCAAGTGAAAATTTTTTAGGTAACACTAATGAATACTATATGTCTCAAGATCATATAGAAGGAACTAAAATTACAAGCAATCCAAAGAATACTTGAAGCATGCCTTTTTTAATTCAAATAATATATGTTCTTTGATGCTAATTAATATTGTGCATGTTTCTTACAATTTATATTTTTTTATGTGCTACATGTGAATGTTTCTAAAATGTAATACTTATTTTCTATTTAGCATGGCTTCTGACTATGAGGATGTTGAGAACTATGAGGATGTTATGTATTGTGAGGATGTTGAGCACCATGAGGAGGCTGAAAAAGATGTTGAGGAGGTTGTTGTTGAGTCTTTCACCTCACACAGTAGAGGCATCACACTCATGTGCATGTTAACGGTGCTTAGGGACAAAGGTGAGAAGATGTCCACTGTTATTGATGCGAAAATAAATCCTATAGAACAAACTCATAGTGCTTTCGGCTACCACTAGAGGGCTACTACTCACAACAAAATGCCATAGGTTAGAAAATTTTCCATAAAGTTAATGATTCCATTAAGGACCTTATTTGGAAGGACATATATGTGAGTTATATGCATTCATACTACATTTCTTAATATCTTCTTAAGATTGTTTACTCATTTCTAAAAAGTACAACTACTTTGTAATGCATTTTCACCTTGATGAAAAAGTTCATCGATAAATGTGCTACATTGTTGTGGAAAGGCGTGGAGTAATTTTTAACACTAATATGCCAAGAGAAAGATTAAATAGTGACAAGAGGAAGAAGGATGTCACTGAGAAATCTGGACTCGATGCTATTGTGTGGAAGAAATTTTCTACTTTGAGGAAATATGATGAATTTGGTGTATTAAGTAATTTAATATACAATTATGATTAACCAATCAGTCAAGGTATTAAGTAATTTAATATACTTTTGATTAAGTAATGAACATATATTTTGGATTAATCATACTACAAATGAGGCTAAAAAGAAAGGAGTGTAAAGAATGTGGACAAACATCAGTTAGATTTGTTGTGCCTTTCACCATAAACACATGGAAAAAATGAAATTATTGGGAAAGAGTCAAGCACAATTCCAACTCCATGCCTACTACTCAAATATGAGGAGTGGGTAAATGCTAGAACAAAACTCTCAAGAGAAGTTCCCAACCCCACAGCTACAAAGGTGGCTCAGAATTGGAAAAATTCAACTCTCAAAATGTATTTTTATTGTCATTCAAATAGTTAGGTTTTAGTGACTAATTTTGTTGATGGTGATTATCAAGATATTCATGAGAAAATACAAGAGGGAAATTTCATCCCCGAGTTTCAAAATGATGAGTTAATAGTTGCTTTTAGTACTCAAGAGCATCATGTCCGTGTTAAGGGTGTAGGATTTTCATGTTCTACTAAAAGCATGGTTTTGTTGATCAGATCGGCCAAGAATAGATGTTTGTCATAGGAGGAGATACATGACCTATAAATACAACATAGAATACAAGAAGCAATGAGATCCTTTCATCAATTTCAATCACAGTTACCTGCTCAGACTATATGTTCTTTTCTAATGAGGTACAATAGAGTATTGGGCGTACTCCAACAGACCTGTTAGGCACACCCAATGACGTAAGTTTTTGCGATAATTCCCATTCAATACATATAGATTGTGCCACTGGTGTATATAATACTAATACAAATCTTAGGTGGCTAGAAAGTGGCCTCTTGCAATTTATGAGCCTACATTCATGTTTGTGGCTAATGACGAGGTTTTACATACAATGAGGGGATCCTATACTGTATGCCTAGGGAAAATGATTTGGTATTTGTGACTCCCCAACTCATTTATATGAAAGACAAACCATAGTTGAAACCTCATGAAGAATATAATACATCAGGAGAAGTAGAAGGTATCTTTATTGGGTGGACCAGAAACTAGATTGTATATATATATATATATATATATATATATATATATATATATATATATATATATATATATATATATATATATATATATATATATATTGCATTTGTATTTTTCAGTATCTTTATTTATATAAGTATGTTTCCAATTGATAGAAGAACATTAACATACACCAACACCTATGAATCCTCCTATGTTTCCTCCTTTAAAGATGCATGCACCTACTTTGGTTCTACATGGACTATTCAACTTGCTAGGTCCTCAATGTCATGGTTTATGTCAATAGTTAGAGAGTATTAAAAAAGGGTTGAATATGGTGATCTGTTTGTCAGAGGATGTTGTAGGACAAGAACATGTCATGAAAATCTTTGTTGAAGATGTTAAGGAGCTACTTGACTATGAATGGCTAAATACATATGCAATAAAGGAATGGATACAGTGAGATCTTGTGGCAAAATACCTATGTAAATGTATATCTCAAACTAGTTTGCATATATTAATCAATTACATATGTTCTTACGACAACTTATATTCCAAGACTAAAATGTGAAAATTATTCAATGACATCCATAGATCTTGTCATTGATTAGCAGTATAGATAGACACCCAACAACTACCTTTGATTATTTATCTATTGCATTCAAGTAATTTTCTATTGCATGAAAGGATGTGATTTTGTCTCTTTTCAGTTTTTGGTATGTTTCCTTTATTGTACTTTTAATTTTAAAGTATCTAATATCTTTATTCACCTATTTTTTGTGTTGTTCTTTTTTCAATAATAGACATTAGGAATTGGTTTTGGTTGTCCCAGTATGCTAACTATGTATTATCTTGACCCAATGGAAACAAGTTGATGGGTAACGGACACCCACTAAAATCCCTTGTTGTCGGGTAAGTCTAAATTTTTATCGTTCAATGTATTTGTTAATTACTTCATCGTTATACAAATTCTTCATGAAACATGTATTACTTTAACTCATTGGGTAGTAAAAGCATTATGTGGCATTGGAGGGGGTGTAGAATGATAAAATATATAAATATCATGTAGGAATGTTAAGATAGTTTTATGACTCCATATATAATGCCAACTCCATTTCTTATTTTATTTATTAACATATTGAATAACTATAAATTTGTTGTGACATACACCAAGATAATGTCTAGGCGTATGGATACTATCTAATGAAGTATATGGATGTCATTGTCAGGACAATGTCACAAGACATATAGAATATACAACATGTAATAGAGACTTCAATTACAAGTGCATAATCTAATTTTAATTATAAATTACTTTATATAATATTATCATATGATTTGTAACATTCTTTTTGCATGTATTTAATACCCTACAATTTTTTACATCAGAAACTCTAGATGAGTTACGGGAGTCTTTGGCAAAGATCTTCAGTACTGATGTTGATTTTGAATTGGCATGGGTTGATTATGTATGAAACTTTGAATCTGATTGTTAGTATGATTAAAATTATATATTCGAGTTTACATTATAATGAAAGTGAGTATAGATGTTGATTCAATTGGTCAACTGAATCAGAAAAGTGAATTAAATGTGAATTCTGAATGCATGTGCAAAAACAAGTATATTTTGAAGATATGCATATAAATCCAGTTGGGCAATTGAAGATGTGGATGTGAATGTTGATGTATATATGTGTGTTTGTTATTGCAAATTTTGTAGGTTCAAAATATCCTATTATTAAAATGAACACATGATGGAAATTATTATTCATTAGAACAATGGGCTCTACATCTTGTTGAACAATCAAATTCTAGATCTGTAGACATACTAAATTTATTTGACATCAATTATTTATCAAAATCTGATGTTAAAATATTGTGACGTCAGTTCTCTAACAACAAACTAATGCTATTGGACAATGTTATCAGACAATTTTTTAACTGATAAGCTATCCTACTACATTTTTTATGGTTAGAAGTTGACATTGGACATGTGTGGTGTCATTTTTTTAGACAAACCGACAATACTAATAAATTTCAATAGTCTAACATTCAACTTCTTACTACACCAATTTCGATAAAAAAATGGTCATAACAATTGTACCGCACTGGTTTTTAACTAGAACAACATAACAAACCTCCTATTTAGAAATTTTTTACTAATAGGCAAGTTGTTCACGTCAATTGTTTTATACTAGACGTTAGTTTTAGAAACCACTGGTTTTGTACAACATCAGTTTCCCTTTCTTCTGGAAAGAAACATCATAGCCATCGACCAACATTATTGTCCACCTAAACGTCTCCTCCAAATCAATGTTAAAGACCTTAGTTGTTCGACATTACTAGTGGGACAAGCTAGAAGCAAAACTTATGGAAGTAGATAGTATTTACTATTTTGGATAGTATTCACGGTACATTCAGTATAACCATCAAGGTGTCCTTCTCTAAAATTCATACTTAATAAATCCAATTCCTAATTTTTTGGAGGAAAACATCTTTTTTTTGTTCAAAATATGGATGAAACAATTGTGGACTGTAGTGAATCAACTATGCATACAATCTACCAACAGAATCTAGCATGTCATTTGATCTATGCTATCTCATTCGAGATAACTCTACTAATAAAAGTGAGATAGTTGTAAACCCACAATCTATTTATAATGGCATACTCAAGTCATCACAACCACATCATCGATTTAGCTAGAATTAACTCTAACATAAAATTTTCATATCAAGGTACAAATTTTGTTGTGCTTGTCCTACCAACACTACTATTGTGTTTTATTCAAGGATGAGGTCCTCACAAATATATACAATACCCCTGATATATGAATTTGGTTGTGAGAAAAACCTTCACTAACTGTCACTCAAATAGAGCTATGAGATTAATCCTTCACCCTTCATTATCACCCCTCATACCCATAATGATCTGAATAAATGTTTTTTTGAAGAAGGTACATGCTAATATAAATATAGTTCCAATAGAGAACATTTGGATCATTACTATAGAAATATAATTTTTTAATATTAACATTTAACACTAACATACAATATACTTGAAGAGATAATAATAATAGATATAATACTTTCAATGTTGTATAGTCCTTATTTTCAACAAAATTGAACTAGTCAGAGAAACATCACATGGAGTAACCTTGTAGAACATGTCTTCATCCATTGAAAAATTTATTTTACAAATGGTAGGATGTGATTATTTAACCCTTCAATAGGATGTGATTGCATTCCTTCCAAAATATTCTTTAAGGGGAAACTCAATAGGAACTGAATTTTATGCAACTCATCAATTACTTTGTTTTTCAAAGAATGCTACTCTAATATTTTCTATCAGAAATTTGTCTTAGGAAAGATGCAATATGTAGTAGGAAGAATAGAAATGTGAAGCTACTCAACATTACCAATCAATAAACTACAAATTTATAATGTCCATCCACGATCAAAAGACTCCATAGCAACAAATTAATTCCATCAAATGTAAGAAAGTCAAACATGTATTTTGGAACCAATTGTAAAAAATTATGTAATCGTGAAACCTCTAATTAAAAATCTTTGCACCATTTTTAAAATCCATTTTGGCCTCTCTAGCAACTTATCACTCATACGCTAGTATTCCCACTCTATTTGTGCATGCTAAATATTTGACTAGAATATCTAGAATAGTGGTACTTATGTACAACCATACTGATATAGGACATGCATATTCTACACAGGGAGTGTGATTCCACCTGTAAGTTTTAGGACACGATCCTATGGTGTTATGGCTCTATTTTAGGTATATTTACTCAACATTGATTATGGATGCAGAGTTATTATTTATTTGGAAATTGTGGAACTTTTGGAAAGAAGATTTTTTTAATCTCAAATACTTTCTTTAAAAATGTTATGCCTCAATCTCTTGATTTGAATCATGTTGAACTTACCTAATTTTATATGGCCCTTATCAATGAGAACATCCTTTTTGTACTTGCAAACCAAATATGATGTCAAGTTTTTTATATGAACATACCTAGTGTTCATTGATACATGCCTTTGTTTCCTATTTTATGGGTGATCTTCCTCTTCCACGTAGGTGTATATACATTAGGGGACAAGAAATCAAGAACACTACATTTAGAAATTTTAGCTTTGAGAAAATCTTGAAATTGAAGGACTACCCTCTAAAATAGTTCTTCCATGTTATTAGATACATTATATGTATACATTACTTATTTTTTCATGCAACCTTTTATAGTGAGGAACACTAGTAAATAAATTATCATATAACATTGTAATACTCATTTATGTTGCTTATTCAGTATCTTGTTATGTAATATATATGATTTGGGAAATAATTAAATTACTCCTTTCCTCCATATTTACAATAGGATGGTTTGGTATCCCTCTATTCAATAAAATGTGGATCCCCTCTCATGTCTCACTCTTTACAACATGTTATCAGATCCTAAGAAGTTGGTGACTTGACTATTTCAAGTTATCACATGATTGTTCCTTACTTAGGTAGTTAAGTAACCCTAAATATGTTTGTTGGTATGTCTATCCTTGAGTTATGGAATACCAAATAGTGCTTCAATCGCTAAAAAATATTGTCACTTCAACACCTCAAACTACTTACAAAGTTGAGATTCATTGTTTGGAAACCCTAATCATGCTTATGCTATTTATAGCGGTTGAAATGTCACCATGTATGAGTTGACTCCTATAGAGTTTGGTTCCTTTCTCCTATTTGCTAAGATGTTAATGTGAGATCTATGAAGTCTATGTTAACGCAAATAGCTATAGCTGGGCCTTACCCTAGTTATTACATCACAGAACCTATGTTATACATGAATGTCGTTGGTTACATCGCCCACCTAGTCGTCAATTGGTAACCGACGATGCATTCCTAAAATAGTCAATGATATATCTCGTTTCTATAGCACTGACCTTGTATTGAGACCTTAGAAAGTCATAAGATTATCCACTTGATAGGAAGAGATCAAGGGTTTCCCCATCACTTGTTGGTTTACAACTAGGGCATCATCACAAGATAGGGTGAACTGTATGTCCAACACTCTCATCCTCTTGATTATTAACCATTATAATCACACTATTGAAATGAGGTGGACAAACTCATAGGACTCCCTATTGAAACTTATCACTTTCATCAACCAACCCTCATGTATGTGGAAAAACAAGATCAATGAGTGTGGCATCAAACCTTTAGATTGATGGATTTGGGCATAGATATGTTGAGATACTCCATGATTATAGCAAGTTATGCCTACTCAGAACAAAGATCGTTAAGATTGTAGATTAATAAGAAGGGCATCATCTCAATCCTAAATTTTACATATGGTTTTGTGGTTGTAATTCATGCATATTTAGTACCCAAAGTAGGTGCATGCAAGGTATGTCATAAAAATAGCACAAACCGATGAGATAACATGCAATGTTCCACCAAATTGTGGTTTCCTGTAACCTTTCCACATTAGGTATTAGAATCATAACTGACAACCTAAAGCTAATTATGTAATAAAAATGGTTTCCTTGCACAGTTCCTCATTGATTAAGTAATGAGAAATAATCGATGACTAACAACACCGTGTCAATTTTACCAATGAATGAACAATGAGTTTAAGGTACAACCCATCAGTTTATAATAAGTAACAAATGTAGTATGTGTATGTAGTCAATTGGTTTTTAATAACTGATGAGAAATGTCTATTTTTTAATAGAAGATCTACAAACCTATTGTTTGGCTGCTAGCATGTCTACCACCTGTAGTTTAGAAAATTTGAAAGTTCACTAGAATTGCAGGCTCTGCAAGCATCACAACTTAACGACATGCCAAAAAAACCTACATCAAGAAAGATATATAATACAAATATATATGCATTTTATACAATATGCACAAATGGACAATACAACCTCAATATTCTATCCATTTTTCACTTCAAATGCACACACATATGCATGAACGCATAGTTCAATTGATTCACTTTCTTAGCTACACATTTAGTTTCACACATATGCCCAAATACAAATCATTTTATGCTCATGCACTTCACATTCAATTCACACATATACATGAATATATATCAGCATCATCTTCCATCTCAGATTTTAAGTCCACAATGTACAATAATATAATGAACAAAAACATGTCATCAAAGTTTGAACTAGAAAAATATCAATCAACACTCCCAATTATCTGACAAATCTATATGTTTGATGTAGTTTTCCCACTATTCGTATAGGCCATTCAACTACTCCAATGTTTAGGCCTTAGTAGTGTCAACAAACTACATGGATATTGAGATGTAATTCTAATTAGATCTGATTGTTTGTATTATTAAATGATGCTACTTCATTAATTTATGATCCAATACTAATAACATTACCTAGATGCATTTGATCTGTGCCGTGTGTATGACAATCAGTTGCATGTGGAACATCATGTAATATGCTCATTCCCAATCATTGTCTTGTACATGATGTGATAGATTTACAATTACATTATAAAATGTAATTAAGCAGAGTTGGTAATATATATGCATTGGAATGAGAAGACTACTTCAATAATCCTTGAAGCTATTGATTTCTTTTTTGATCTACTTTTCCTTCGCCATGAATTGGATCTTCTGATAAATCCAGAGATCATTTTGATCCCATTAGAAATGCGGGTTGAGAATATCACAAATTGATCAATCAAACAAAGATTCAACAACTAAAAGATAGATTGATTCTTTGGGATCCTTCCTTTCTTCAAATGGAGTGAACATAAATAGAATCAAATCGATTCCAGTAAGGTAGAGCTTGCTTTTTGTGGGTATAAGGTATGCTACAAGTGAATATTTGAGACAAGAAATGAATCCTAATTTTCATATGACCAATCCCACTAATCCAGTCCATTTAATGTCCTTTTCAAGAGCTAGAGGAAATGCATCTCAACACCACCAAGTAGTAGGTCTGAGGGGATTAATGTAGGATTAACAAGGAAAAATGATTGGTTTACCTATTTAAATAATCTTACATGCATGACTTTCTGTAACATAATATATAATTTCTTGCTATGGAGCCCGTAAGGGAGTTTTAGATATTGTTGTATGAACATAAGATGCGGGATATCACATGAGCGGACTTGTTGAAGTAATTGAAAATATTATTGTACGTTTAACAGAATGTGGTACTATCTGTCATAGAATAGGTGCTCTGATTTAAAAAATAATTGGTTTAACTGAATAATAAAAGAAAATAGATAGATATTTCTCTTCCCTTTTGAACAAGTTGTGGGCAATTATGGATTAATATCATTGTATTCATTATAATATTACATAATCCTTATATTAATTGTGTCATGTTATATTCACATGGTTGTCGAAAGAGTTATATTTCCATCATTATGTATGAAATCCTATATATATGTATATATATATATATATATATATATATATATATATATATATAAGAGAGAGAGAGAGAGTTAGGCTAGAATACACTCGAGTGTATTCAGAATAGAATACACTCAAGTAGTTTTTCATGATGTAATATATTTTTCAAAAATTTAATCAGTTGATCTTCTTAAACATCTTGTGAATAGCTCATATACAAAATTTGAGCACATTTGGACATTTATAGATCATGTTATAAAGACTACAAATATTATGCATTTCAAATTAGTTTCGCACGTCAATTTTGTTGTCCTTGGATGAGTGACTTAAACTCATCCAAATGGGCTCAAAATTTGTATGTAGACTAGTTATAGTACGATAGTGAAGATTAATGGTTTACAGCTTGAAAAAAATAGTCTTTATATGCAAACACACTTGAGTGTATTCGTGCGGTCTGTACACTCGAGTGCATTCTAGCCAGACTCTCTCTCTCTATCTCTCTCTCTCTCTCTCTCTCTATATATATATATATATATATATATATATATATATATCTTATTTATCCCATTAAGAATTTTAGCACAATTAGAGCTATACTCAATTATCTATTTATATGTGACCATATCCTTAATAATTTGGATTTAAACTCCAATTTCCTCATGTTATCACCATATTGAAATATATCTGAATATTTTGCATGAAAAAAGACATTTTATCCAATTTGTTCTTAAGCTTACAATTAATCCAAATAATGTACCATTAATTACTTATATCTAAAATGGACTATGATGTACTTTATCCACTGGGACACGGTTTGGCATTTTACCATATGTTTCTGTCAATCTACCCTTGTAAGATTCCTATTGAATCATATACTTGGGGGGGTGTAGGGTAGACAATTTCAAAATGGACTCCCCATTCATTAGATAGAGAAGAATTTGGTGATCCATTGCCAAACCTATTCTAAGAGCTTGGACTTAGATTGTGGGGATCGTTGCAATATTTTGTATCAATAGATACTCAATATATCAATATCGATTAGATATGAGATCTGTTATTGAATTGTTCATTCAATTACCATTCTCCATATTAATATGCTATGATGCCTAAAAGAGGACTCGAACCTCCACACTCTTTTGCATGAGATTTTGAGTCTTACGTGTCTACCATTTCACCATCAAGGTTTCATTAAACTGAATCATATTCCATGAATACGATATCTATATTGTGTGATATATAGAATATATGAAAAATGTAGAGTGTTTGTTGGAGTATTTCTATCGATCGATCATATAATATAGGCCCGAGTCAGACATCAAATTGCTGTGATTTGAACTATCCAGAGGATACCTGATAAATATAAAAAAAATATCAATAAAAAAGATGTACAATAGAACCTATTTATCGATTCAATAGAAGCCCAAAGAAGTTAATATGATACCCAAAACGAAAATAATGATATATACATATGTCAAAAGCAGGTCCGATTACGCCTATTTCTAATCCTAAGTAAAATGCCACAAGGTAGGGATCCATATGTAAACATAGTATCTATTTACAGATGACCCCCTTCTCATTATGAGAATGCACATAACCCTATTCATTCCATACCTGATGCTGAGAAAGCATTCAAGTCATTCTTCATTTCTAATTCGATTGGTATCAAAATACTTCAATTGGTAGATGCAAGAAATAGGACAATTTAGCAGTTTTTTGTTCAATCTCTTACAGAGTTAAATTCTCATCAGTATGAGTCAAAGGAATGGCCCCTTGGACTTTGATTTCCATATAAATGGCGAGAATAAAGACCCTCTTTCACCTCTATTTTGATTGGCTAGATATCCCTCATCAAAAATTGAAGGAAGATATGATAATTTTTTCCAGGGAATCCCCAACAAAAAAATACATACTACGCCATCTTTTCTATCGAACCGATCATAACCTCTACCTATATTCCACAAGATTGTTCATTACAAATAGGAACTAATGAATAGACCCACGATCCCACAGAAAGACATCACAATCTGTTGTGAAAAAAATGATTTGGTGACAGGGGAATACATTGTTTGTTTGAGTTTATGATCAGAACGAGTCACACATACACCCTAGTACATGTTCCTTGACATTGAGGGCATCCTCAAAGAGCGAGAGATTTTGTAACAATTTTGATTGGCTGTCTTGTCTTTCTAATAAGTTGTTTAATAGTTGGTGTGTTGAATTGTATATATTATAAAATGGACTAGTTTAAATCGATCTTAACTTGGTGATTATAAATTATTTCCATTCAATTGAATGATAATATTTTATGGATATAAAATATTAAATATCAAATTTTCTAAGATTGTACTGAATAACCCGTCTTTGAAATAAGGGATGCTTCCTATTCTGTCTGTGCTTCAAACAATTTTGTCTTTTGGCCTTACAATCATTAGACAATATGCTTTTCTCTCATGCCTTTCTTTGTTCTTGGTTCAATATTTTGGTGTCCTATGTGTAGAGGAACCAAACCAATCCATCCCAAACTTGGTAATTAAACTCTACTATTGTGACAATACTGTAGGGGAGGTCCTGTGGTAAAATAGCTCGATGCCATAATTATAAAAATCTTAAAACCTCTTATTTAAATTTTATTTTTTAAAAAGGTCATCTTATTCTTATTAAAATTCAAAACACCAATTATGACATCTATTCTCTCCCACTTCACACCTTGGAATGAGTCATTCTTCTAGAGTGAAACACACTTCCACATCTTCTTAACCTGAAATGGCTGAGGAGAGGAAAGGTTCCTTTTTGGGGGTACTCCCGGGAAGAGGTCCGGTGGAGATGGGGTGGGGCCTATAGCTCATAGGATTAGAGCATGTGTCTACAAACCATAGTGTCGGGGGTTCATATCCATCCTCTCCCATAACTGGTCCAAAAGGGAAGGGCATTCACCTTTGCTCAAAGGGTATTCGTAATTCTTATAAATAAAACCCAATTCACTGAAATTCAATCTAATAAAATAGAAGAATTATAAATATCCAAAATAATAGATAGAAATACTACAAATAGATCCATCACGACCGCCATAAAAGTCATGGGGGACTACCCCTTTTATGTGGGTCACGATGGATCTATTTGTAGTATTTCTATCTATTATTTTGGAGATTTATAATTCTTTGATTTTATTGGATGGAATTTTCGTGAATTAGGGTTTCTTTATAAGAATTATGAATTCCTGGACAACCCATATGGAAAGGGGCTCTCCCTTCACCTCCCTGGTAACTGTTTCACTCAAGATTTGGTGTCTATGCCTGGTGTTATTCCTGTGGCTGAACATGAATATAATCATCGTGTAGTAAATCAACAAAACTTAAAGTCAACTGATGGTCACCTTCCAGTTTACCAATTATTGTACCGGAGTGAATATGATCTCCACTGTACATACATAATGCTTTAGCTAGTACACGAAAATGCATACCATGATTTTTTTGTCTATTGATAACTGCATGCATTGCACAATGAATATGAAGAAGTAAATGGTTGTCACGGAAACACGCTACCAAGGTAGTATTTGCACTAAATCCTCCTATTAAGTAGTCATGCATTACAATAGGAACTCCTAATTCTTTAGCAAATATCGTTCTTTTGATCATTTCTTCACACATACATGTAGTAGCATTCAAGTAGTGTCCTTTGATTTCACCTATTTTAGATTATAATTTATAAATTTCTTTGACACAAAATAGGATACGGTCTCTCCCACACATAAATGGCTGTGAGTTCACATTTTCATCATCTTTGGTAAAATCAGGTCCACCACAAAGACATTCATAAACCACTCATCCCAATTTTGGTTTAATAGTACATCCCAATAGGGGACAACCATATTTGTTCAATTTATCTCTTTCAACTTGGATACAGTGAGGTGGACATTGGAAAGTTTTGGAATAAGGAGGAATTCACAAACCTTCCAATGTAGAGCTCACAGAGATTTAAACCCAAATACATTACCTACAGTGGAATTAAACATGTTCATAACAGAACCTTCTTCCAAAAGTTCTAAAGGATAAGCTACATAACAAAAATATTGATTTTTCTCTCCAATAATAGGTTTGATGTGGTGGCATTGTCATTTTTAATGATCCAAACTAGCAATTCCATCAGTCCACACCATTCTCCATATACCAATAGAAGATTTGACAACTACTGCGGACCTTACTTCCTTAGGTCGAACTCCTGATTTCAGAGTTACTCGAAATACTGCCAAGATATCAGTAACTTTGGTTTGATATTCAGGAGTATAATAAGTCAATTTGTAATCTTTAACACCGACTTTGAATCCAACACCTATTTTAGTCTCTGTTTGTGGTGACATAAGTCCCTTCCTAAAACTCTTGAATTAAAAATTCTCACAATGATAAGGTCTACTCCACATGAAATACACATGAATGAAACCTTTGCAAAAAAAAGAATCTTTTGAAAAATAATTCAACCAAACTAATCTTATTCACTAATTTAATTAATACTACCATGTATTTGATTCGACAAATACATCATTATTGTATACTCTTTGATATTTATGGCGTAACCTAATACTTATTTTTTGATAATTTATTAAATTAAACAAACCCTTTTTCCTTTGAATATACACATCTAATATACTAAGACAAATTCCATCTTGACAATTATATATGTTGTATATGTAAATCCTAGATGTGAAAATAAGCATAATTCATCTAAGGTATAAAACACAAATACTTTTTTGATCAAATTTGGATAAAAAATAAATTAAAGTTTTTGCATATACCTAATTAAAATTAGAGGTATTATTAGATACATTATTAAATATGTATTATTAAAAATAAAATCATTATTATTATATTTATTATTCTTGATTTGTAAATTCAAAATTAAAAATAAAAAAGTTTATGAAATTAATATATATAAATATATAATATAACTTTCAACTTTCTTTCTTGATTTTATATTCTTGATTTTATGATAAATAACACATTCATCTCAACAACTTCACAAGAAGAAAAAGAAGAAAACAAGGGACCCGTTGAATTTCAAGTATTTAGTTTAACAAATAAAATATGAAGACTTACTTCACATCTAGAATTGCACAAAAATATTTTTCATCTCAAATGGGTCTTTGAATAATTATGGGAAAACGCAAACGATTGCTAGCATATTTGGTAAAGGAAAATAGAGTACGCTATAAAAAATTAATAAGTCAACTGGGTGTTCGAGAGAAAAAACTCATTAAATCCATTGAAACCAAATCAATTTTTTAGATTTTTATTTTATTTATTATGTATTATTATCTTTTTAGAATATTTTAGTGGAATTTAATTA
This sequence comes from Alisma plantago-aquatica, assembly GCA_963693085.1. NCBI lineage: Eukaryota > Viridiplantae > Streptophyta > Magnoliopsida > Alismatales > Alismataceae > Alisma > Alisma plantago-aquatica. The sequence continues at coordinate 763,963,183 of OY856414.1, read as the reverse complement.
GTAATGAAAATTAGTACTAAATTAGAAATTAGAATTATTAGATTTTCTATTTTTTATGAACCTTGTTTTGAGAAACTCATAAAGTAATGCATCGAGGAGAACATTTTCTTCTTTCTGTATGAATCAATATTATTATATTTAAATTCTTGCCTGATACCTCCAAAGAAAAATCTCAAATTGGATCCAAAATGAACAGGTTGACGTGAGCTTATCCATGCAATTATGCAATCTTTAAACGAGAATCCATTTTATAAAAGATCCTGGTTTTTATGCTTTGGTGAGTCATTTGAGATCCTTTCGGATTATATGAGCCCAATAAGCAAACAACAAATCCATGGGTATTGAACCCGAGTATCCAGGAAAAAGCAGAATATTTGATGGAAGAATAGGATATCCTTTTGAACCACCTGTTCTAGTAGGAAAGTCTTATATTCTTAAATTAATTCATCAAGTTGATGATAAAATCCATGGATGTTCTAATGGGCATTACACACTTCTTACACAACTACCACTTAAAGAACATGCAAAGTAAGGAGGGCAACGAGTGGGGGAAATGGAGGTTCTAGCTTTAGAGGAGTTTGGTGTTGCTCATATTTTACAAGAGATGCTTACTTATAAATATGATCATCTTAGAGTTTTTCAGGAAGTACTTGGTACTACGATCATTGGCAGACCAATACCTAGCCCTGAGGATGCCCCAAAATCCTTTGGATTGCTCTTTCAAGAACTACAATCTTTGGCTTTCGAACTGAATCACTTGATTGTATCTGAGAAGAATTTCCAGATTAATACTAAGGAAGATTGATCTGAATGAATCAGAATTTATATTCTATGATTGACCAATATAAACAACAACAACTTCAAATTGGACCAATATCTCTTGAGATAACAAAAAATGTTTATTCATATCGAACTTAAAGTGCCATGCTATTATTAGTTATTATTCATGATCAATATGGCAAAGGCATATTATTTTTTTCTAAATATAAAAACTCATTGGTGCCAAGCATGAGGGAATGCTAAACGATTGGTAATTCCCCTTCCCCAACCAGAATGAAGGATCCCATTGAAGCAGCTAACCCCATGCATATTGTATGTACATCTGATGGTACAAATTGAATAGTGTCATAGATAGCTATTCCATTTCATGGTATTACCCAACCTCTGGGGGAGTTTATAAACAAATTAAGATCCCTAGTATTATCTTCTATACTAAGATATACCATAAGTCTGACAAGTTGATTTGAGATCTCACTATCAACATTTTTTCATAATAAAAGTTATCTTTCTCGATAAAGTTAGTTGATTAGGATAAAATTGTATCCCTTAGAAACCATACATGCACCTTTGGATGCATACAACTCAAAACAATTTTGAAAAAAAATCAATGTGTCGATTCCAGCTATATATATTCTTTCATTCTGTAATTCTATAAAAATGCAAAATTCTAAAAATTCTCTCCCTCTATATATATAGATAGATATTATATAATATATAGATATATCCATAATATATACATAATATAATAATAGGAATATATAATAAAATAAAGAGATAATAAATACCTATATTATGTCTAATAGAATACAAAATTAGTATGAATATTAAATTAATGACTAAAAAATAATAACTAAAAATATTAGCTAACTAAGACCCCTATGGTTTATTATGTTACGATGCACCATTTCCTTTTCTTATAAGAGAGACCGCTTAGCTCAGGGGTTAGAGCATCACATTTGTAATGTGATGGTCACAGTTTGATTCTGATAGCTAGCTATTTTATCTATTTATTTTTGTTCAACTTTTCCACAATCTCTCAAAATATTGAAAATGATGTTCCCCCTCCTTTGCCTTACAACTAGTAAAAAAGAACAAATTTGAGAAAAAAATGGGATTTCTCAAAAATTGGATCCCCATAGAAGTATTATTTGGAATAATTACGAGTCTAAAATATATTTTAATGCCAAAAATACTAATTACTTTTGTAATGGAAATGGGAATGACATTAAATCCTATTTATTTATTATCTATGTCACATCAAATGCTCTATCGATACAAGTTCTTTACTGTTCCAAAGTCTTATTTTGAGGATTCTAGACCCTGAGAACTATTTGTTTCAATATGTATCTTTCTTCCTATAATAGTAATCGATATTTCTTCTTATTTTGTTTTCTCATTATCAGTTGATAAGGTAGAAGCTATTTTATCAAATTATTTTATAGATAATCTTAATGAATATAATTGAAATTCAAGTAAAAAATAAAAAAGTTATATGATTTATCATTTTGAAAATAGTTCGTTTTGCAATGAGAAATAAAGCAAAGCGAATTAAAACATTTATTTCGAGTTTTGATAATTATTTAAACAATTTCATCTTGAAGTTCTAACCAGACGTCCACTTAGTTTCATCCAAGCTTCATCCTGGTCATGGATAGATCACCTAGGTGCAGGTCCATAAGCAGTGACAACCACCTTATGAAGACTCACTTTCTCTATGGCTCTGGTGGGTTCCCTTACCCAAGCCACTACCTATGATTCACCGACTTATTTTTCAACATGCACGTGGTCAGAGATCACATTTCTTATCCCACCATTTGGGTGCTTACGATTCCATGTTCTATTTCACTCCCTGATGGGGTTTCTTTTCAGCTTTCCTCATCATACTACTTTGTTATCGGTCACCCAATAGTATTTAACCTTGCAAGGTGGTCCTTGTTGATTCACACGAGATTCCACATGCCCCATGCTACTCGGGTCAGACTGTAAACTAGTGATGCTTTTGGCTATTGGACTCTCACCATCTAGGCTACAACACTCCACTGCTTCACCTACCAGCACGACGCTTGTATTGCTCCCCCACAACTTCATTTTCACAATTTAGGCTGCTCCCATTTCGCTCGTCGCTACTACGAGAATCACTTTTGCTTTCATTTTCTCTGGCTACTAAGATGTTTCAGTTTGTCAAGTTATCTCTTGTCAACCCATGGATTCAACAGTAGTTTGAAATCTTATCCTATTCAGAAATCTTCATATCTATACTTATTTTCAATTCCTCAAAGCATTTCGTCACTTACTATGCCCTTCCTCATCTTTTGGTGCCTAGGTATCCACCATCATCCTTTCCTCACTTGAACCTTGCCATTTCATTTAATAAGGTTATACCATCCTAAGGTGTTGCTAAATAGAAGGATCTTATCCCACTGGGAGGCCCGCATGATGGGCTATTAGCTCAGTGGTAGAACGCGTCCTTGATAATTGCGTTGTTGTGTTTGGGTTGTGAGGGCTCTCAACCACATGGATAGTTTAATATGCTCATCAACACCTAACCCGGATACGTGGATCATCCAAGGCACATTAGCATGGCATACTCTTTATCTCTAATTACTTCTAAATTTTCTAGCGGCATATTGGGCACTAATTCCTTGATTACCACAATAATAGCGTCACCAATACAAACAAATTGACAATTACTAACCTCTAAGATTCAAATACACGTTAATTCTTGAGCTCCACTATTAACCACTCCATTCAAAAGGGTCCGAGGATGAATCCTATTGTATCTATTCTTTCAATTCAAAGAGTGAAGGAAAAAAGAAATATTATATGTCCAAAAATCCTAAAAACTCTTTATTGTATTTTTAATACCTAACATTTATTTTCTTTGGTTCTACATCCTTATTTAGCAAAAAAAAATTGAATTAGCATAGGAATTTTGCACACAACCATCTCAATAACCTCTCTAGCAATAGTTTCTGATTCCCCACTCATTTCATAAAGTATTTGACTTGGCTTAACAACGGATACCCAATATTCAGAGGAACCTTTCCCCGAACCTGTAGGTTTTTGTGTGGGTATTAGTGTAACATGCTTTCTAGGGAATATACATACCGATATTTTTCTGCCATGGCATGCATATTGCGTCATTACTCTTCAATCAGACTCTATTTGTCTAGATGTGATCCAAGCCGATTTAAGTGCCTGAAGAGCATATCTTCCTAAATAAATGTGACTGCCTCGATAAGATATTCCTTTCATTGTTCATTTAGGGTTATAGTTGATGGTTCTTTTTTAATTCCATCTCTACTTCAAAATCGATATGTGAATTGCTTCTCATCCAACTCCTTGTGAATAAAATAATGCAATAATATTCATTTTACATACATATTACTTTATTAAAATATGAAATTAAATCATTGGATTTTTTATTAATAAGAAGTTGTATTTGTATTATATATAATAAATAGTCAAACTAGAATTAGATGCCTATTTGTAGATTGAGATTGTTATTGTGATGAATTCTTTTTTCATTTTCATTTTTTTACCTTTTCTACATTTATTGAATCACAAAAATTTGTTAATCTAGTAAAAGTAAATAAAAAACATTTTTATGGGAGAATATTGACTCTTTTCTCCTTCATTCATAGGGATCAAATCGTGCTATGACCGATTTGAATAAATGGGTTCTAGGTTCATTCCACCATCCTTCTCGATGAATTATTAGGAGTTGTTTTCAATAGAATCTTATGTAGTCTCCATCATTCCTTTATTGTCTACATGAATGGTTAGGCTTGAACTTTACAATGGAGCTACTAATTAAATTATTCTTTTTTGAGTCAATTTCCTTAGATTCTATTAACTTGGGATATTTACTTTTTTTTCTTATGTCTATTGATGCTATACCAATTGCATTTTATTCTTATTAGATAACTCATAGGCCATACATATTGAAATAATATTATATCATTGATATTTTTCTTCTCTCTTTCTATCACCCTCCCTTTTATCTACATCCCTTTGTTAGAATTCTTACTTTAATCAAATTTTAGATGATCTGATTTTATAGAGAATAAATATTTTAGTTGCTACAACTATATGATCTAGGAACCATATAGTGATTGTTTTGTGGGATTTTGACAATATGAAGCAATAAGCTGGTTTTTAGCTCTATTTCACCCAAGTTTCATCCTTAACGGTGTGATAGATCCCCCTCCTTACCACTTGGCCATGTCGCCAAAATGATACAAAATGGATAGAAATATACTTGACCCATTCCTAATTTTCTCTATCTATTCCTAATTTTATAGGAATAGGAGGGGTTGTTAAACCATTTGTTTCTTTTTATTGGATATATATCTTGAATGTTGTTGTACTTATTCCAAATTACAAAGAGAAATCCTATCCTACCACATTCTTATGGGATCTTATCTAGTTGAGATCATTTTCTTCAATCAAATGGACCAAACCTCGATAAATATGTCTATACATATGTCTCAATATAAGTCCCAATATACATATATATCAACTTAATATACTCAATATAAATATATCAATAGAAATACAATATTATATATGCATACATATATAACAATAGATAACAATTCCTATTTATATAACAATTCAAACTACTTTCATTAAAACAAATTAAAAGAGTCCCCTCTTTTTTCAATAGATCCATAGAATAGATTAGAATTAATATAACGAACCATTTTTCAATTTCTATCTAATTTTTTTTAATGTCACAAGAAATAAAAAATGATTTATAATTAATCAAATGATTTTCAATAAACAATCTTTTTGCAATTATAACAATAATTATGTATATATGTAAACCCTAGAACAAAAATTATTATACGGGTCTAGAGTTAAGTATTTTATTCACATATTTTGTAGAGTTGTCATACTTGAATTTTTCATTGAGCACATTGAAGAGAAGGGAGAATTTATTACATAGAACAAAAATTGTCTTTAGAATGCTTTCACATCCCTATAAGTTAAATTAACAAATATATTGCCTTATTAAACTACCATGTGATGCAAACATTAAAAAATATGTCGATCATCAAAAAACTATACTTACACATGACGTGCCAATTTCATTCAGTGTCCCTCATTTGATGTTAGTTTTATAGCCGAAGGATCAATAAAATACACAGTCCAAGTTTTGAGAACAATCACTAACAACTACCAATGCTTATTTTTGAGTGAATACAAGGAAAATAAAATTAAAATCAAATTCCACAATGAATTGTATTCACAAGTTAGAAATATAAAAAGCAAGTTAAAAGCTTACACAACGTTGACTGGCGATGTGAAAATGGTCCTGGAAGCACCAAAAAACTTCATCATGGTAGACATGTAATTTATCTTGCATGCCACTCAGATCTCCAACTGCATTGCCAATCATTAATGGCATTAGAAATTCCACATTTGATATTCTGAACTCAACAACCTCATAATACAGCTAACCATACATATGCAATAAATAGTTAATATATAGGAAACAAGTAAAAAATATGTATTCTTCACATATGATGAGGTATTTAGACTCACTGTATCCAAAGTTCTATCACTGATGTGTTCAAACATTGATACAAAAATAGCTCAGAAACATATGTTAACACTATAGCAGTGTCGCGATCTACACCTACGACCTCTTCATGAAGGTTGATCACGATGGTATCTTATTATTCTATATTGTCTAACCATACTCTGAGTGCCTTGCAGTTAGGGCCTAAGAAGTCAAACAAAACTTATAGAATAAAACATGGGGGTAGAGGCTTTGCGACCCTAGGGGTTTCTTAGCTATTGTGGGGTGCATGCATGTATTATCATATTATCTTTTAGTTATTTATATAGATTTCAATATGAACTTGTCATACCTCAACAAATGCAATGTGTTGTATGGGTCACCCAGTAACGTCACCTTCTACCTTTGACTGTGGTGGCATCCAAGTTCTTGTATGGGAGAGGTGTCTCTCCATGTCAGAGTGACACATATGATGGACACACAAACATGATCAGTGCGAAGGGGAATACCATGAACTGCATCAGTGACTGGATAATCCTCGACATTTGCTAGGACGTTGTATGATGGAACATCGATGGAAAAATGCCATTTTTTGTCCACCAATAGTTTTATGAAACACAAAATTTAAATTGACACACACACACACATAGATATATATATATATATATATATATTGATTTGAGGGATTGCTTTACTGCAACATATATAAATTGACTTAATTGAATCTTTCCCCAGTCGTGCCATGTAGGTCCGAAGGACTACTCCCAATACACTCCCTGGGCAGGTAACTCTGTACAAGTTCTATGATTGTTGGAGGATCTTACACCACCTGAGAATCCTTAAAATCCTCCAAGACTGCAACTATCAATCTCTACACATCCTCCTAGTCCATTCCCCCTTTTTGGACAGATTTGTGTGTTTATTGGGATTCACCAAACACATACTTTATCCCAAAACCAACACCACCGGCCCTAACACGTCCAAGGTTCTCTTCCATCCCAAAGCAACCATCAATTCATTGTGTGTGCATTCAGGGATTAATTTGTCCCCATTTGCTTGCTCACCCGACTCCATCTATTCATTATCAAGAATGACTAATCACTAAAACTTGACAACCCATTGAAAAAAGAACATGGACATATTATGAGACCAAGAAATTTATCATTTTTGAAGCCACCTCCTGCGTTGATTGGAAAAAATTTTTAAGGAGTGGGATGTGAGAGGGGATCGACTCCATACTAAATAAAATAAAAAGGAAACATCTCATATTAAGCACCACTATAAATTTTTAACAAAAGGGATGATAACCAATTTATTTGAAATGTATGTATCATGATGCCAAATGTAGCGGTGAAATAGAAAACATCTAAATATTATAAAACTTGATATTGTCACTATCCTTCACCGCACATGGTGAGACATATAAAACTAACTATACTAAAGGTTCATCATATGAGCATCTAACCACCTCGAGAAAGTCTCCCAAACAATTTATATATAGTTGATGAGGTCCTCGTCCAACTTGGTTATCTTCTCTTTGACCTACACGTGGGGTTAGAAGCGTACCCAACAAGAGGAGTGAAGTAGATGAATCAAAAAAATGTTTGTATAAGCATACTATATCAGGAATTGAGTAACATTATGAAATAAAGGATGTCAAATAAGAAAGGATTCCTAAAGGAATAGGGAAGGACTACCCAATTGGGCATAAAGTAATATGGGTTTCCAAAAGATAATAAACAAGAGGAATAATTGCCATTAAATCCACAACAAAATTTGTGTCAAACAAGTACATATATATTTTTGGGCACAAAACCCATCACAAGAATTACACATGTAAGTGAGATAAACATAGCACTAGAACAATATAAATAACAATGGTGGCCAAGGCTAACAACCGTGAAACTTGATAGAGAATGAAGTATTGCCTAACTCCCCAATATATATAAAAGTGGGTACAAAACCTGAGAATGAGGCACACAACCTCCTTCCCAAAAGTATAATATGAGCAAAAAAACTAAAAACCAAAGTAATTACACTACTCTAGTGCTACTGAATCACATAACATGCATAATGTAGATGCAAGTATAAAGTTTAGTCAGGTAAAACAGAGTAGATAAAGTTGCCATCACAAAAATGAACAAATTAAACATCAACCATATAAGTGGGTGAAATTAGGGTTTCATCAATAATAAATATACAAGTTAGAGTTAAAACAAAGTTAAACAAAATAGGATGATCATAACATCAAAATCAAGTAGAATATTTCACATGGAATAAATTCTCAAAAGAGAGAGATTGTGTAAGCTAGTACGTCAAGAGAGTGAGTAACTAGATTTATTACTCAAAGAGAATAACATGGGATTCAAACATACCTTGACTTGAGTGTTAAGTTAGAGATAAAGTCCTACTCTTCTAGTTCTGAAGTCAACTCAACCCTACATATCATATTTGATCCATCAATTCTGGTTTAATGACATATTAGGTGAAACCCTAGAAATCTAAAATTCCTTCAAAACCCAAGATTAACTCATGATTTTAGTCTAGAAAATGGGTTCAAGGTTATTGATTATGTATTTGACCCAAGATTGAATTTTTACCCATTAAAATATTCTATAATTATTATTAAGTGAATATGGATTATAAAACTGTAAAAATCATGTTTATAAAACTTTCAAATGAGGTGGTGAAATTTGACCATAAAGATGATAATTTTTTGGAACCAACGAATATTTTTTCTCATTTTTTGGACATATAGAGATAAAGTTATGAATTTTTGAAATTTCAACCAATCATAAATTAGTTTAACCCGTGTAGGCAATTCAAAAATCCACATGAATGATGACGGTTCCACTGGGGTGGCCCAATTATTGATCACCTACTAACTTAGTTAGCGGCCAAAAAGTATCGCCAAAAGGAAATAAATTAAGGACAAAAAGAACTAACTTTCCTTAGCGGAAAATTCAAAACAAGAAATAACATGAGAAACTGCTAAAGGGATTCATCGCCTTCATTGCACCCGCTCTATGGCATTGAAGACGAGGAATTGCAACACAATGAAGAATTGGGGAAACAATGAGGAAGCATGAATTAAATGATCTAATCAATCAAAATGGAAGAATAGAGGTCGAGGAATCATACCCTAGAGGCTATTAACCCGCGGTGGCATGAGCCGTCAGTGGTGAGGAGACCTACAATGAGATGCAAAGTTGATCAATATTGGTTTTACTAGGAAACTAGGACCAAATTCGCACCAGATAGTGTTAGCACTTGGTCCGTCGACAGTTATGTGAGGAATATATATATATATACATACATACATATATATATATATATATATATATATATATATATATATATATGTATGGGTCTCTGTGAGAAGATAGTTCGAGAGACTTGGGGATGCAAATTGGGAATTTTGCAAATAACAAAAACTAGAGCTTGAGTAAATCTTATGAGATGCTTAACTTGCTCACCAGTCTAATGGAAGAAAAATCTCGAAGCAAAAGTGAGACACAATTGAGAAAATTGAGAAAAACTTAGTCGAATTTACTATTCATGTGCACTTTTCCAACCCAAGGTAGGATACAAGTTTTGTATTGTCCAATCAGGGATTGAAGGCCCTAAATCAATGCGCAAAGATAAGAAAGGAAAAAATGTCTTGACAATTATTGATTAGAAACTATATCCAAATAAGAAACTAATTAAAGTAAGATCACATAATTATGTATTTTCTCTCCAAGTAAAATTGCGTGTTCAAACACTATCCAATTAATATGAATTTTAATTCTAGACCACTTAGGACATGTAGATTCTAGTTTTGGAATTAGATTTCACTTTGAAAACATATAGACTTTTATTTATTCATTTAGACTATGTTACACATTTTGTTTACTTTATGAATTTGACACATCAAGAAACTCTTAAAAGATGTGAAACTTGGCCCATGAGAAAACAAAAACATTTAGAATAAAATTTTATAATTAATTTTCCCGTTTGGGATTATTTAACATGTTATTTCATATTTTTGGCTTAATATGCATTCTCTCTCCTAAGTACACTAGAATAGATGTGATTATCCAAATAAGATGAATTTTCAACATAGGCTAATTTTAGTATGTAGATTTAGAGTTTGATGTTTTTCTCTACCTTGGAAGACTTTTGGTAATTTATCTAACACTTTTCACTCCTAACTTGGATCCCAAGGCAACTTGGGACCCAAAGAATACATTTTCACTATTGTATTTTTAATTGGAGATTTCTTTTTATGAGTTATGGCACCATTAGTATTTTTGACACATTACCACTATTTTTATACAAATATTATATCTTTATTATCAATACTTACTTAATGGAGTACTATCAAGTTACATTGTTACAAAAACAATTATATATTATCCTTATGCACAAAAATCCACCTTCTACTCAATCAACATATTTATTCCATCATTGCTATTTCCATCATGTTAATATATGAATCTATTTACATTTTAGCACATAATCAAGGTATTGTATAAATGTGTTTTAATTTTTATCCTTGTTTGGTCAAGTCTATGTAGACCGATCTCACTAGATTTCTAAACATATAATAGGGTAGGATTATAACATCATTTCAACACTCCACCCCTTAAAAGGATTTTATCCTCGAAATCTGATAATCAAACATTATCAATCACCTATACTCCACCCCTTAAAAAGTTTCAAGCTAGTAAATCAAACAACACTACAGGTTAAAAGAATAGTCTCATTGACTACTTTACTATCATCCACAAAGGTATCATGAAATCTGGTCTAAGAGACTATGGGTTACCTTCAACATGATCTTCTTCATTAACTTCTTGACCATCCAAAGCAAAGGCTCTTCTAGCACATCCCTCAACAAGTCTTCTCCCATTTTTATTGCCATTATTCATGAAGGTGCCTAAGGTTGTTGGTGTTGATTTGGTGCACACCATCACGAAGTTGGGAGCATTTAGGTTGAATATGAACAGGCTCATTGCAATGATGAAATATAATTTCAGAGTCAGGTCGAGGCCTATCTTGATTTCCACCATGAGAGCCCTTCTTGGGAGGATGAACACCATTACACTTATCACACATGTCCCTATTCTGATGATCACATGAGAACTTCCTTTTCCTTTAATGTTTCTTAAGTTGATATTCAGGATAAGACTCAACAGATAAAGCTTTATCAATAATCTATTGAAAAGTTTGGGGAAGATGTGGGATTAGATAACGACCCTCATTGTAGTTGACTCCTTGCAAGAATAGGTCAACCCTATGATCCTCAATCAGTCCAAAAGAATATCATTCTAACAACAAAAACTTTTTCACATAAGCAGAAACAGACATGAAGCCCTACTTTAGACTGTAGAATTTTGCTTCCTTCTTCTTTAGGGAAGTAGTGTAGATGTACATCCCATGGAACATCACAAAGAATTGTTCCCAGGTCAAAGTATAGATGCCACAAGTTCATGCTATTACGTTTCACTAATCATGTTCTAATACATCTAGGACATAAGAGGAAAACATGACTTTCTGGCGTAGAGGTTATGCCGTGTCATCAAAAGTCTATTCTATGGCTAACACCCAGTCATCGACTTTATCGACCATCTCTAGTTCACCTTCACCCTTTAAGTACGGTGGTTGAATCTTCATGAAGTTGGATAACGAGTACTCCTTTGGCTTATCAGACATGGGAGGGGTGTTTTGATTTCCTTCCGTAGGTGTGGTGAGGAATTGTCACAGCAAGGAGACAATTTTTTCAGGAGAGATAGCAACAACATATTACAGGGTATGTTGACCCACAAAGATTGGCTCCCAGATGGAGGGGTAACTTGAGACACTAGAGGTGTAAACGGATGATCCATCCTCATCATTCCATATTTAGGGTTATGGGGTGTCTCATAACCAGCTAGGTTATCAATGGATGAGTTATCTCATGCCACAAGGGTTATCCTTCATAAGGAAAGGGCACTTGTTATAAGCAACCTATGGAAAAGTTAAATATTCTAAGGGAGACAAGATTGAATTAGATAGATAACCAACATCTAACGGGTCTAATACCATACTGTAAGGAGAGGGACCCTAGAGGGGATCCATTTCGTACTAAATCAATTAAAAAGGAAGCATCCCATATATCAAAAACTGCAATAAATTTTCATAAAAGGGATGATAACCAATTTATTCAAAATTTGTGTATCATAATACCAAATGTAACTGCAGAATAAAAAAGTCTAACAGTTACAAAACTTGATATTATCATTCACTACACATGGTGAGACATATGAAAACTAACTATACTAAAGGATTAGCAAAGGATCATCTAACCACCTTGAGAAAGCTTCCCAAATGGTTGATCTATACTTGATGATGTCCTGGTCCAACTTGGTTAGCTTCTCCTTGACCAACCCCTAGGGTTGGAAGCGTACTCCAACAAGAGGAGAGAAGTACATGAATCAACAAAATTATGGTATGAGCATACAAAATTGAGTATTAAGCAACATTATGAAATAGAGGACGTCCAATAATAAAGACTTCCCAAAGGAAAAGGAAAGGACTACCCAACTGGGAATAATTGAATATGGATTTCAAAAAAGGCAATAAACAAGATAAATACTTGCCATCAAATCAACAATAAAAGTTGTTCCACACAAGCACATGTAATTTTTTGGACACAAAACCCATCACAAGAATTATCACCTACATGCATGTGAGATAAACATAGCACTAGAACAATACAAATAACAATGGTGGCCACAGCTCAAAACCTTGAAACCTGATAGAGAATGATGTACTACCAAACTCTCTGATATATATAAAAGTGGGCACAAAACCAAGGTATGGGGAACATAAGCTCCATCCAAAAAATAAATATGGGAACAAAACCCAAAAACCAGAGTAATTACACTACTCTAGGCATATTGAATCACATAACATGCAAAATATAGAGGAAAGTATAAAGTTTAGTCATATAAAATAGAATAGATAAAGTTTTCATCAGAAAAATGGACAAATTAAACATCAACCACATAAGTGGGCCAAATTAGGGTTTCATCAAGAATAAAGGTACAAGTTAGAGTCAAAAGAAGGTCCAACAAAACATGATGATCATAATATCATAATCAAGTAGAATATTTCACATGGAATAAATTATCAATAACGAGAGATTGTGTAAGATAGTATGTCAAGAGAGTGAGAAACTAGGTTTATTATTCAAAGAGAACAATGTGGGATGCAAACATACCTTGACTTGAGTGTTAAGTCAAATATTACATCCTACCCTTACAATTCTAAAGTCAAATCAAACCTACATATAATATTTGATCCATCAATTAGGATTTAATTCATATTAGGTGTAACCCTAGAAATCTAAACATGTGACAAAACTTTAGATTAACTCATGATTTTAGTCCTAAAAGTGAGTGGAAGTTTACTGATTATGCATTTGATCCAAGATCAACTTTTTACCCATTAAAATCTTTCTTCAATTATGATTAAGTGAATATGGATTATCAGTAAATCTTGTTTTAAAACTTTGAAATCAGGCATTGAAGACAAAAAGATAGAGGATATTTTTTTAAAGGAAATGAATATTTTTCTATAATTTTTGGATAAATAGAGAGAAAGTTATGAATTTTGTAAATTTTTTCCAATCAGAAAATAAGTTCAACCCATGTATGAAATTCAAAATTCCACATGAGCGATGACTGGTCCACAGAGGTGGCCCAATTATTAATCACCAACGGGATCAGTCGGCGGCCAACAAGACTCACCAAAAGGAAATAGATTAAGTGTGAAAAGACCTAACTGGCCTTAGCAGAAAAATCAAAACAAGAAAGAAAATGAAGGGTAAAAGCAAGAAATCACTAAAGGGATTCAACCCCTTTGTTGCACCCACTCCATGGTCGTGAAGTGGAGGAACTACAAAATAGAGATGAATTGGGGAAACAACAAGGAAGTATGACTTTGATGATATAATCAACCTAAATGGAAAAAATAACTCGAGGAATCATACCCTACATGCTATTAACCCGCGGTGACATGAGCTGTTGGTGGTGACGATACCTGCAATGAGAAGAAAAGTTGATCAATGACGGTTGTGTGAGGAAGTTAAGACCAAATTGGAACCAAATAGAGTTATCACTTGGGCCGTCAATGGTTAATGGAGGGTTATATATATATATATATATATATATATATATATATATATATATATATATATATATATATATATATATATGTTTAGATGTATGGGTCTCTATGAGAAGATGGTTCGAGAGACTTGGGGATGCAAATTGGGAATTTTGCAAATAACAAAAACTAGAGCTCGAGTAAATCTTATGAGATGCTTAACTTGCTCACCAATCTAATGGAAGAAAAATCTCAAAGCAAAAGTGAGACACAATTGAGAAATATGAGAAAAACTTAGTCTGATTTACTATTCATGTCCACCTCTCCAACCCAAGGTAGGAGATAAGTTCTGTATTGTCCAATCAGGGATTGAAGGTCCTAAATCAATGCACAAAGACAAGAAAGGAAAATATGTCTTGACATTTATTGATTAGAAACTATATCCAAATTGGAAAATAATTAAAGTAAGATTACATAATTATGTATTTTCTCTCCAAATAAAATTGCGGGTTCAAACATTATCCAATTAATATGAATTTTAATTCTAGACCAATTAGGACATGTAGATTCTTGTTTTGGAATTAGATTTCACTTTGAAAACATATAGACTTTTATTTATTCTTTTAGACTATATTACACATTTTGTTTACTTTATGAATTTGACTCATCTAGAAACTCTTACAAGATGTGAAACTTGGCCCATGACTAAACAAAAACATTTAGAATACAATTTTATAATTAATTTTCCCTTTTGGGATTATTTAACATGTTATTTCATATTTTGGGCTTTAATATGCATTCTCTCTCCTAAGTACACTAGAATCAATGTGATTATCCAAATAAGATGAAAATTCAACATAGGCTAATTTTAGTATGTAGATTTAGAATTTGATGGCTTTCTCCACCTTTGAAGACTTTTGGTAATTTACCTAACACTTTTCACTCCTATTCTTATTTTCTTTTCCAAATATAATTAAAATAGTTGTTATTATGCAGATAATGTGAAACTTGGATCCCAAGGAAATTTGGGACCCAAAGAATACATTTTCACTATAGTATTTTTAATTGGAGATTTCTTTTTATGAGTTATGGCACCATTAGTATTTTTGACACATTACCATTTTTTTTATACAATTATTATATCTTTATTATCAATACTTACTTAATGAAGTACTATCAAGTTACATTGTTACAAAAAGAGTTATATATTATCCTTATGCATGAAAATCCACCTTCTACTCAATCAACATATTTATTCCATCATTCCTATTATTTTTCCATCATGTGAATATATGAATCTATTTACATTATAGCACATAATCAAGGTATTGTATAAATGTGTTTTAATTTTTGTCCTTGTTTGGTCAAGTCTAGGTAGACCGATCTCACTAGATGTCTAAACATATAATAGGGTAGGATTATAGCATCATTACAACACTCCACCCCTTAATAGGATTTTATCCTCGAAATCTGATCATCAAACATTATCAATCACCTATACTCCACCCCTTAAAAAGTTTCAATCTAGTAAATCAAACAACACTATAGGTTCAAAGAATAGTCTCACATACTACTTTACTATCATCCACAAAGTTATCCTGAAATATGGTCTAAGAGACTATGGGTTACCTTCAACATGATCTTCTTCATTAAGTTCTTGACCATCCAAAGCAAAGACTCTTCTAGCACATCTATCAACAAGTCTTCTCCCATTTTTATTGCCATTATTCATGAAGGTGCCTAAGGTTGTTGGTGTTGAGTTGGTGCACGCCATCACGAAGTTGGGAGCATTTAGGTTGAATATGAACAAGCTCATTGCAATGATGAAATATAATTTGAGAGTTAGGTCAAGGCCTTTCTTGATTTCCACCGTGAGAACCCTTCCTGGGAGGATGAACACCATTACACTTATCACACATGTCCCTGTTCTGATCATCACATGGGAACTTCCTTTTCCTTTAATGATTCTTAAGTTGATATTTGGGATAAGACTCAACAAGTAGAGCTGTATCAATAATCTATTGAAAAGTTTGGGGAAGATGTGGGACCAGATAACGACCCACATTGTAGTTGAGTCCTTGCAAGAATAGGTCAACCCTACGATTCTCAATTAGTCCATAAGCATTTCATTCTAACAACAAAAGCTTTTGAACATATGTAGAAAACAGACATGAAGCCCTACTTCAGACTGTAGAATTTTGCTTCCTTCTTCTTTAGGGAAGCAGTGTAGATGTACATCCCATGGAACATCACAAAGAATTATTCCCAGGTCAAAGTATATATGCCACAAGTTCATGCTATTCCATTTCACCAATCATGTGCTAATACATCTAGCACATAAGAGGAAAACATGACCTTCTAGTGTAGAGGTTATGCCATGCCATAAAAAGTCTATTCTATGTCTAACACCCAGTCATCGACTTTATCGACCATCTCTAGTTCACCTTCACCCTCAAAGTAGGGTGGTTGCATCTTCATGAAGTTGGATAACAAGTACTCCTTTGACTTATCAGACATGGGAGGGGTGTTTTGATTTCCCGCCATAGCGGTGGTGAGGAATTGTTGCAGCAAGGATAGCTCTTTTTCAGGAGAGATAGCAAAACCCATATTAGCCACAACATATGCCAGGGTATGTTGACCCACAAAAGATTGGCTCCCAAATGGAGGGGTAACTTGAGACATTGGAGGTGTAAAGGGAGAATCCATCCTCATCATTCCATATTTAGGGTTCTGGGGTGTCTCATAACCAGCTAGGTTATCAATGAATGAGTTATCTCATGCCATAAGGGTTATCCTTCACAAGGCAAGGACACTTATTATAAGCAACCTATGGAAAAGTTAAATATTCTAAGGGAGACAAGATTGATTTAGATAGATGACCAACATCTAACGAGTCTAATTCTATATTGTAAGGAGAGGGACCCTAGAGGGGATCCATTTCATACTAAATCAATTAAAAAGGAAACATCCCATATATCAAAACTGTAATAAATTTTCATAAAAGGGATGATAACCAATTTATTCAAATTTTGTGTATCATAATACCAAATGTAACTGCAGAATAAAAAAATCTAACAGTTACAAAACTTGATACACTACAGCAAAACTGCCCATTAGTGGCATTTATTTAAGTGGCATTTATAAAAAGCAACTATCTTTCTAATATACATGCATTTTTAATTAAAATGCCTCTGAACCACATGTTATAGGATTTTTGAAAAGGACATAACATTAAAGGCATTTTTATTTCTAATTAGTGGCAATATTAAATTTCCATACCAAATTAGGAAAGATTTTGACTTCCCGTTCCAAATTAAATTTTCCCTTCGCACTGCTCTGCTCATTCAACCCGATCTCCCCCTCTCTCCCAATACGACTTCCTCGCTCCCTGGCCCATCGTGCCCTAGGTTTGTTGGTGGTTCACGATCATCTACAGACTAGGAGAGACTGGTGGTGCCTGTTGTTTGCCAATTGTCGTCCGTTGTGCCAATAGTTGCTGGCTATGGAGTGCCAAGTTGTCGGTGCCACAATGACGCCTTGCATGTGATCTGAAGTGTTACTTCTTCCTCCTCCAACTATTTGAACGGAGCCCAAGCGAAGCATACTCGGGCACCGTTCGTTCTTCCTCATATGCCTTGGTGGACTGAGCCCAGCCGAAGCACAGCCGCAGACTCAATCTGCCCCTCCGGCGTCAGCGAGCTTGAGTGAGGGACTCCAATCAATACTCTTTAGGTAACCATCATCGCACCCTATTCTATTAACTAAGATGTAGCTTACATACCTCCTTCAAAGTCTCTTTCGTGACCGGTGGCTAATAGGTATGTAAAGTGTCAACAATTCTCATGCTTGGATGAAAAATCTATAGGTATCGAATGCCATGCCACTTGGAATTTGTTGTTCATTTGTAGGTTATCCTAAATCATCAATAACTATTAATGGGAAACCTTGCAGTAGAATAAAAAAACATATTCCGACTAATAACTTGTTTACCAATAGTAGTCCACTCTTGTTTCCAGCCATTTCAATTGACAATACTTAAAAGGTATTTGCTTTGGATCTGACTTCTATTCAACATACATTATTAGTAATTTTTATCTGTAGTGTTATAATTTTGAAGAAAGACAAGAATGAAGAAATTATAGCACTTTGAAGATGTCAACAGAATATGACTTATAGAGTTCATGTAAACATCACATGTAATTAATCAGTTCCCTATTAAGATGGTGGATTGGTGATTTTCTATTCAATGTTTACATGGTCTCCCCACAAAATTGTTTGAGAAACCAGGTGATATGAAATGCAGTGATCAATATAATTGAAAAGCATAATGTAGACATGATAATTCATAAGTGATCTCCTTAAAACAGACATAATAATTCATAATGTAGACTACGATAATTGTTGGTATAATGACACTCGTCTTACTTTCCATCTAAGTCTGATTTGTATTTCTCAAGTTGTCTCTGAAAATAAGTAACATCGTTATATATACTTATTGAAAATATATAACATCATTATATATACTTACAATTGTTAGTACTAATATTTTACAGTCTCTTTCCACCCACAACAATCACTATGGCCTGGCCTCGACCCCCCCGTCCTTTTCCCTGAAATAGAATAGCTGGACAACACCCTAGACCATCGTACACTAGTACAACTCACCATTACTAGACAATGGCGTCATTTGAACGAAAGACGCTACACGGCTGGTCAAGTGACTTTAAAGTATGGAACCTCGACAACTATAATTGATGTTCAGTATGATGGTGAATGCACTTTAAGGTATCCACAACTAGTTGGCTTGTGTGGATTCAGAACATGCTAATTGGTCGAGAGGACCAGGTCTGGCTTCTGAACATGCTTATTGGATTCGTCTACGAGGGACTCCCTCCACAACACAACATCATCAACAAAAGGCCAAGTCACCAGTCAAATGGGTGTCTCAATTCTTGATGAAATTTTGTTACTTTTAAATAAGGAAATCACCAATAAATGTATTTTTTATTATTTTTGTAGAATGAAATTTTGTTACTTTTAAATAAGGAATCACCAATAAATGTATTTTTTACAGTATTTGTCACAATTCACCAGTCAAACGGGTGTCACAATTCTTGATGTTATATTTTTTACTATTTTTGAAGAATGGATAAGTCTTGGATAGCAGAGGATGACCGAACGAGTAGTAAATACCTATGTGTAGTATCCAACTTGTTGGATTTTGCTTTTCAACATTCAGCGATTGGAGACAAGATTGTATGCCCTTGTAGAAAGTGCACTAATGTATACCAGGTCACCAGACAAACTGCATTGAGTCATCTATTGTGGAATGGCTTCTTACAAAGCTATATTTCTTGGGCTTTTCATGGAGAAGATGCCGATGTTGAAATGGATGCTCCAACTGATCAAGGTGATTGTCTAGATGATGAAAATTTACAAGATATGTTTCATGATGTTTTTCCGAGTTTTAGTGAAGATGAAAATATGGAAGGAGTACAGTCGGCTACTGATCAACATTTAAATGCTGACAAATTTTATATCTTGTTAAAGGATTCTGAGACAGAATTATATCCAGGGTGTAAGAAACTTACCAAACTTGCTTGCATCCTAGAATTCTATCACCTGATTTGTCTTAATGCCTTGAGTATGAAAGCATCATCTATGTTTATTAAGTTCTTTGAAAAAAATGCTACCAGAAGGAGAACAGTTACCTAATTCCTTTTATGATCTGAAGAAGACAATAAAGGAGTTGGGATTACATTATGTGAAGATTCATGTTTGTCGAAATGGTTGCATGCTATTTTGGAAGGAGTCTGCTGATAAAGACGTCTATGATACATGTGGAGAATCAAGATGGCTAATGACTTAAACACCAGATGATGATGATGAGGAGCTAGTAAACAAACCCAGAAGAACACCTGCCAAAGTGCTCAGACACTTTCTAGTTATACCACGGCTGAGGAGGTTGTTCATGGCATCAAAAACCTCTTCCTTAATGAAGTGGCATGCAGAAGAATATGAAAAAGATGTCAAGTTAAGACACCCGATAAATTCACCTGCATAGAAACATTTGATGTTATGCATCCAGAATTTGTTGCATACGCTAGAAATATTCGATTGGGACTTGCCACTGGCGGATTTAATCCTTTTGGGACAATGAGTAATTCTCATAGTACATGGCCTGTTGTAATTATTCCATATAATTTACCTCCTTGGTTGTTCATGAAGCAACAATATTTTATGTTGTCCCTACTAATTTTTGGACCATCTTCGCCACAGAATATAGATGTTTACTTGCGTCCATTGATTGATGAGCTGAAAGAACTATGGAGTATTGGTGTACAAACATATGACGCTAGAGCCAAGGAATTATTTCAGATGCATGCTTCTTTATTATGGACTATTAGTGATTTTCCAGGATATGCTCATCTATCTGGTTGGAGTACTAAAGGCTACAAAGCATGTCGTTATTGTAATAAAGATACTGTCTCACATTGGTTGCCACATAGCTGTAAAGTTTGTTAAAGAGGACACCGTAGGTTTTTGCCAGCTGGCCACAAATTCTGAAAAGAAGCTAGGGCATTTGACGGTGAGTAAGAATTTAGGAGTCCACCTAAACCTCCTTCTGGAGCTAAAATCTTGTCACAATTGGATGACAGAAGCACTGTAATTGGTAAGAAAAGGCCGAGAGGTAAAGATTCGACACACAATTGGGATAGGAAAAGCATATTCTTCGAGCTACCATATTGGAAATCTAACATTTTAAGGCACAATATGGATGTCATGCACATTGAGAAGAATATATGTGAGAGTATTGTTGGAACATTGCTAGCTCTGAAGGATAAAAGTAAAGACAACTTGAATGCAAGGAAGGATTTGGAGGATATGGCAATTCGATTTCTGCTTCATCCACAAACTGTTGGCACACATTCCATACTACCTCTAGCTTGCTATACAATGAGAAAAGAAGAAAAAATATCATTTTGAAACCTCCTAAAATCTGTCAAAGTTCCAGATGGGTATGCATCTAATATATCTAGATGTGCATGACTGACGGATCAGAAGATGCTACCAATGAAAAGTCATGATTATCATGTGTTGATGCAACAACTTGTACCATTAGTTGTCACTGTGTCTTTGCCCAGTAAGAATGCTAAGTCATGTATGTTTGTATGTATGCCCTGAGAGCCAATCATGGGATGATTGGTGGGATACATTAAGATTGATTTGATAAACATCAAAGGCAAGCTTCCAATTCTTTCTAGTTCAGTCATATGAGATAGTGATAGAACAGATCGAATGTCTAGAGAATGACGGTACTCAATGACGTATGCTTTCAGGTTGAGGACATGAACGATGAGATCATACAGATACTAAGAGTTTGTACATTCTCATTATGTCCCTAGTCGGATGTCATTGTGGAAGGTAGATAGACATCAATGACACACAAGACTAGATTGTGGTGTTGGTTGATGACAAAATCTCATTAGTCATGATATAGAGATATCAAACCAAACACGTAGGTACTTGTTAGAGAACAAGTGTACCGGACAGACCCACCGTGAGTTTGACACATGGAACCATGACATGGTAGTCACAATCAGTACTCACACTGATGGTGGTGAGTGTGATTCTTTGACCTGAAATCACTACACTCAACACATGTCGTTGGGCACACTTTGACATCATCAAACACAGTCCTGAAACATGGGTTGTTATAAAGGTGATGATTGGGTGGCTTTGACACATGGGGCTTTTGAGGGGTGAGTGATAGATATGGGATTTGTCCCTCCTTAGGGAGTTTGATATCCATGGCCACTTGATGAGTAGGATTAAGAAAGGCATGCATGCATGTGTGAATCAGTATGTGATATTGATGTCGTACATATCTCTTCCAATCTACTCTGAGATCAAGAAAGTGAATGAACGTTGACAGGATGACTGTTCCATGCCTCAAGTTCATTCGGGATATCAATGATAAAGGAATTATACATTCACTATAACACCATTCACAGATTGTAGTATTGAAAGTTGTTCTCCAACTTTCTATTTCACTTGGGTAGAACTGATGTGTGACTAGGCACCTCTCTTTGCTTGTGAAGTCATAACTGTTATGGACTTTCACTTCCAACGTGAAAAGGACCAGCAGGGTCACACACATAGGATTTAACCTGGAAGAGGAGTTTTTTCCACAAACAATGTTTAGTTTAGTAGTTCAATTAAACACTCAATTAATTGATAGCTCAATATCATAATGTTCAAGGTGTTGGACACATTGATTGGAGTATCAGATTGATTGAAACTGCAATTGACTGATTCTGCACAATCTGTGCTCCCAAATGATTGGCTCATGTGATGAACCGATCAACTCAGCTTGGTGAACCAATTGGCTCAGGTGGTGAGTTGATCGGCTCATGGACAGGGTGAAATGATTGATTCAAGTGTTGAAATGATCGGTTCAACTGGTGCAACCGAGCAAGTTGGGAAAGTAGGATTGGTGAGAAATTTCTTTTCGTTTCACTTGCCCTATTTGATTGGAATAAGGATTGGTATTTGATACCAATTAGAAACAAAAGGAGTAAAGTCAATCGGGAACTGACCAGGACCACGAACCGACCAGTTCAGAAGTGAACCGACCAGTTGAGGTGTCCCAACCAATTGGTTGAGGCATCAACCGACTGCCTCAGGTCCCCAACCGACCGTTTCGAAAATGAAACGATCGGTTCAAGTTGCGCAGTTGGTTGTTTTTGTAGAAATCTCGAATCCTTCTACTCCTGCTTTAGTCCCACATTGCCCGGGATCGAGAACCCTATCCCATGACCCTCCTATATATAGGGGTTTTGGGGGCTTCTCAAAGAACAACTCAGTGCAACCAGTTGCTCTGTAAAGTTGTCATTCTCTCTGGTTTTGGTAACTGAGAGAGCCCGAACAAGTGCTACCCGATAAGGGAGGCACAACAAGGGAAAGACAACTGCAGAAAGCAATTGGTGGCAAGAGAGTGTGTCACTGACTAGTACGCTGACAGGAGGGTGCGACTCCTTCCAATTCCTTGTGGGACAAGGAGATTGGAGTTCCAGGTGGTCTGTGTGGACAACTTCAGAGACGGGAGGTTTCTGCTGCTCGGAGGATAGCTGTCAATCCCGACAGTCCCGATGAGACCAGGAGTCGTCAGTCCCGATGCGACCAGGAGCTGCATAGACACCGTCCAAGACCGGAGGTGAAGACCACGCAAGCCGCGAGGTATTTTCGCCGAGCAA
Source organism: Alisma plantago-aquatica (assembly GCA_963693085.1). Taxonomy (NCBI): domain Eukaryota; kingdom Viridiplantae; phylum Streptophyta; class Magnoliopsida; order Alismatales; family Alismataceae; genus Alisma; species Alisma plantago-aquatica. The sequence goes on along the minus strand of OY856414.1, from coordinate 763,939,486 downwards.
GCCTCGGGACAAGGTACGATTCCACAAACCATCATTTCCTATTGTATAGACGTTGACGCATTTCCTTTTTATGGGTTTGGGGAATTTTTTTTTTCTGCTGCCTTCTCTGCCTCCCCTAAAACCCAACAGTGGTATCAGAGCCATGTCAACTGCTCTATACTTTAGGATTATCTATATGATCAATTTTGGTTTGTCGCCTTTGTTTATTGCATACGATGCGAATAATATTGGCTTTATGCATGTCCAATCCTAAATCCACAAATCCCAATTTACATATATGATATGTATTATTAATGCACTCGATACGTGTCACCCTTAAATGAGTTTTGTGGTGGATGTATAGCATGGTTGTGGCCAATAAACCCTATCTGTGTATGGTTGTATGTGGTTGCTTGCATCTCGGTCTGCACACCGATCTTCCTTCTCCTTTTCCTGATGTAACTCAAAATAATTCGAGATTTATTTCCTACCTTTGCTCCCCTCGAATGTAACTCGAGGTTTATCTTTTTACAATGTAAAATACGATAGAATTTTATTTCCTGTTATGTCAAAGAACGGAGGACATCCTGACGAAAACTGAGACGATCGGTTTAAGGCATGAACCGATCGGTTGACGTTCCAGACGATCGGTTCAGGGAGTGAGCCGATCGATCGATGGCCAGTTCTAGGAGCGAGACGAGCGAGTGGCGGCCATGATGAGATGCACAACGACCAGGCGAACTGATCGGTTGGAGGAACCAACCGATCGGCTGGTGGCACCCAACCGACTGGCCTGATGGCGAGTCGATCAAGCATGTGATGAGTTGATCAAACCCAGAAAGGCAAAGCACAGAGTTCATCTTGTACAGGTTGCATGTGATGTAAACCTAGATGACTGTGATTCCTCTTGGCTCAAAGAATCACATTAGGATGGCCATAATCATCTCTTTTATCATTTTGCATGTTTTCTATGGGATATAGCATGTATATGATACATACTATGTATTGTGGTGATTGGATATGCATATGTATATAAAAACCAAATCCCTCATTTAAATATTAAGTTTTAGATGCCTTCTAAATGCGACACACGTGAAAAGCTTGATCAACCAAGTGTGGGCACGCCCTAGCGTGGTGCACCGTCTATCTCGTGGAAGCGTGAAGGATGAATGTGTGGGTCTGCCTTAGCAGGGTGCATATTCATCGTGTTTTCTTTGGGTCGGACTTAACAAGGTGACCTAGATAGGATCTAGCACCTTGAGGCATGGAGATGATCCTGGCAAGGAGTTTCATATGACATCTTATCAAGAGTTGCATATGATGTAATTGGCAAGAGCTGCCTACCTGAGAGATCTAAGTTGTGGGTGACAGCCCTAGCTGGTCCATGACTTGGAGGATTTCAGGATCTTGTCCACTAGAAGGTTGTACGCTGCAATCTTCTGAATTGATGGTGAGGGATATCAATTTTAAGTAAAATGGTGGGAGGGATAATTAATTAAAGGCCTAATTATATCGTCAACCTTTTAAATCAATCAAATAAGTGAAAAATGAGTTTTTGGACTAAAATTGCATATTTCCCTTTGTAGTACAAATGACAACAAACAACACTCACTTTTCTTTGCGATCCGTCCTTGAAAAGGACAAGCTGAATGGGACAAACTTCCATGACTGGTATAGGACATTGAGAATTGTTCTCACTCAAGAGTGAAAGCTCTATGTCCTGGATACTCCAATTCCAGAGGAACCTGCTCCTAATGCACCAAAGGCAGAAAGGGATGCTTACAAGAAGAATTCTTATGATGCCATTGATGCAAAGTGCTTGATGTTGTTCTCTATGAACCACGAGTTGCAGAGACAACATGAGAACATGGGTCTCATTGAGATGATTCATCATCTCAGGAACATGTATGAAGATCAAGCACGACAAGAGTGATATGATGTCTCAAGGGCACTGTTCAAGTGAGTCATGACAGAAGGAGATCTAGTTGGTCCTCACACACTCAAGATGATTGGGTATGTGGAGAACCTGACAAGACTAGGATTTCCACTAAGCCAAGAGTTGGCTACTGACGTGATACTGCAATCGTTGTTAGAATCCTACTGTCAGTTTGTGATGAACTACAACATGAACAACTTTGATCGGCCACTGTCAGAGTTGTTGGGCATGTTGAGGACAGCCAAGACATAGATGAAGAAGGACAAGCCTAAGTATGTGATGGTGATCACGAGCAAGAAAGGAAATTCCTAGCACAAGGGCAAGGGCAAAGCTAATAAAGTTTCTGATGCTAGCCAGGAGCCCAAGTCGTCTTCAGCTCTCAAGGCCAAGGGAGGCGTGACCAAGAAAGGCAATTGCCACCTTTGTCAAAAGGTAGGACATTGAAAGAGGAATTGTCTTCTCTATCTGGAAGAACAAAAGAAGAAGGAGGCGACCAACGTCTCTAATTAAAGGTGTCATGAAAGTAAACCTGTAACACTTTTGAGGTATATGATACCAAGATGTAAAGTGTAAAGCACTCAATAAATAGGGCAAGTGTTGCCGCCATAGATAGGATTACTTTAGTTTATTTATAGCCTAAAAGGCATGTAATACAATTATGAACTGCCATTTCATATTTTCCAATAGATAGAAACACTTTATTTTTGCATATTGTATGACAATAATGGCAATCAATAAAGAGATGTTTCAATTTCTAAAGATATGATCTTTGTGGCAATGCCTTGTTTATCATGTGGTATTTGATATGCATAAGATAAAATGATCCCTAAAAGTTATAGATAACTCAAACAATCAAACTAGCATCAATCATGAGAAATTCATTTCTAGTTTCCATGTGATGGATAAATCTAGACTCTTTTGGTTAGAGAACCAGTAAAAGACATGAATATCTTGGACATGATTAATCAAGCTTCACTAATGGTAGTGGGAGAATGATTATCCTAATAGGTATGATACATGTGATGTATTTACATACCTATTGGAACAAATGCTAATACTTCAAATGGTGTTTAGAGAAATACCAATATGAATATCTTGAAGTGTTCAAGATTATCATAGATGAAGTACAAATTTGGTAAAGTGTTGATTCTTGATGAGATCAATGAATGAAATACTTGGACCTAATGTTTGAGATCCTTATGAGTGATTATGATAGTGTATCATAGTGAACTCATGATTATGGCATGGTGATGTCTAAATCAAGAAGGAATCATACTCTAAGGAGTTAGAGAATGATTATCAAATAACTAAATTCTTCATAATAAAAGAATACCCCACACTAATAAAGGACATTAAGAATCACAAGGAGTTGTGAATTCTTATATCCTTACACCTCAATTATCTATGTGATGAGTTGTTCATGTGATGAGTCAACTATCTAGATGAATATGAGGAACCGAATTTTGAGTTATGGTTTATGACCATCCTAAATGACATCCATGTGAACCATAAGGTATGACCTTGATGGTAGCACTCATTGGATGAAATCCATAAGTGCAAATGAATCTTAAGTGTTAAGACACATGGATAACATTTTGAGAAGGATGATGCTTGTTGATTGCAACTTAATGACTAAGACATTTGGCATATGGATACTAAAATTGCATTCCTATGAGGAATAAAACAAGGATGTGTACGTGACACAACCTATAAGGTTTATGAATCCACTAATGAAAATGAAGTCTATAAGTTACAATGGACTAATCAATATGATTGATTGAGTACAAGCAACTCAGAATTGGATCTTTACTTTGATAATATAGTCAAAGGGTTTGACAGATACGTCAAAGATAAAGAAGGGATCTATGATTTAGTGGGAGCGTATTCACATTTCACATGTTGATGTGAAATGGAAATGTTCTAGAATGGAAATCCAAAAGTGGAAATTATCTTTAAGGAATATAGAGATGTTTCCTATGTGATAGGAATAGAGGTCTATAGAGGTAGTTCTCAAAAATCTCTTGACCTGAAAAGAGAAAGTATACATTGGTAATCTGTACTGAAGGGTTCAGTATGCACATATTCAGTGGGAGAAAAATTGTCCATGTTACATGGAGTTAGTATCCCAAGGCCAAGTGTCCAATTCTTATGAAGAATGGGAACACTAAGAATAGATATGGATCTATCATGAATGTAATCATCCCATTATCTTGCATGCCAAGAACAAAATGCATTCATCATCTTGTATGAAGGACATGGCAATATGATGTGCTCATCCGGATAACTCGTATGTGGGACATGACGAATGGATGTCTGACTACTTCTAGTAAGGGTTACTAGAATACCATGAGAACTTGATAAGTACTTGGGAAGTACTAATTCTATAGAGATAAGGAAGAGTTCAATGTAAAGATTTACATTGATGCGAACTTCTGAAAGGACATAAAATTAATCGCAAAATATATATATATAGGATATATAAAAGTGAAAGTTTGTTGATGATTGGAAGTGTTCCAATAAAACCATGTAAAAGGAAATGCCTTATAGATATATAAAATCTATGTGTTGGAGAACAACAATGGATACTATATGGATCTGGAAGTTCATGAGATGAACTTATAGATATTCTTCTCATTGATGAAAAGTATGGAATCCTTGATCATGCAATGTGGATATACATTAGCAAAGGAATACTAGATCGCATGTTACAACAACTCCATCTCATACGTGTGACGTACAATGAAGAGATGAGAGACATGCAATTTATACTGACTTTGGCAAGGTGTTGCCATTACTCACTATGTTCGTACTAGAGCACAGTAACATGTGGGACATGTTTGAAGATCACTATGAATATGATTCAAGGGTGATTGGCTCACAGTGCAAGTGGGAGTCTGTTGGTATGTATGCCCTGAGAGCCAATCATGGGATGATTGGTGGGATACATTAAGATTGATTTGATAAACATTAAAGGCAAGCTTCCAATTCTTTCTAGTTCAGTCATATGAGATAGTGATAGAATAGATCGAATGTCTAGAGAATGACAATACTCAATGACGTATGCTTTCAGGTTGAGGAACTGAACGATGAGATCATACGGATGCTAAGAGTTTGTACATTCTCATTATGTCCCTAGTCGGATGTCATTGTGGAAGGTAGATAGACAACAATGACACACAAGACTATATTGTGGTGTTGGTTGATGACAAAATCTCATTAGTCATGATATAGAGATATCAAACCAAACACATAGGTACTTGTTAGAGAACAAGTGTACCGGACAGACCCACCGTGAGTTTGACACATGGAACCATGACATGGTAGTCACAGTCAGTACTCACAGTGATGGTGGTGAGTGTGATTCTTTGACCTGAAATCACTACACTCAACACATGTCGTTGGGCACACATTGACATCATCAAACACAGTCCTGAAACATGGGTTGTTATAAAGGTCATGGTTGGATGGCTTTGACACATGGGGCTTTTGAGGGGTGAGTGATAGATATGGGATTTGTCCCTCCTTTGGGAGTTTGATATCCATGGCCACTTGATGAGTAGGATTGAGAAAGGCGTGCACGCATGTGCGAATCAACATGTGATATTGATGTCATACATATCTCTTCCAATCTACTCTGAAATCAAGAAAGTGAATGAACGTTGACAGGATGACTGTTCCATGCCTCGAGTTGATTTGGGATATCAGTGAAAAAGGAATTATACATTCACTGTAACACCATTCACAGATTGTAGGATTGAAAGTTGTTCTCCAACTTTCTATTTCACTTGGGTAGCACTGATGTGTGACAAGGCACCACCCTTTTCTTGTGAAGTCATAAGTGTTATGGACTTTCACTGCCAATGTGAAAATGACATGCAGGATCACACACATAGGATTTAACCTGGAAGAGGAGTTTTGTCCACAAACAATGTTTAGATTGATTACTAAAGGAGTTTGGTAGTTCAATTAAACACTCAATTAATTGATAGCTCAATATCAGAATGTTCAAGGTGTTGGATACATTGATTGGAGTATCAGATTGATTGAAACTGCAATTGACTGATTCTGCACAATCTACGCTCCCAACCGATTGGCTCATGTGATGAACCAATCGGCTCAACTTGGTGAATCGATCGGCTGAGGTGGTGAGTCGATCGGCTCATGGACAGGGTGAAATGCTTGATTCAAGTGTTGAAATGATCGGTTCAACTGGTGCTACCGAGCAAGTTGGGAAAGTAGGATTGGTGAGAAATTTCTTTTCGTTTCACTTGCCCAATTTGATTAGAACAAGGATTGGTATGTGATACCAATTAGAAACAAAAGAAGGAAAGTCACTCGGGAACTGACCAGGACCACGAACCGACCGGTTCAGAAGTGAACCGACCAGTTGAGGTGTCCCAACCGATCAGTTGAGGTGTCAACCGACCGGCTCAGGTCCCCAACCGACCGTTTCAGAAATGAAACGATCGGTTCAGGTTGCGCAGTTGGTTGTTTTTGTGGAAAATCTCGAACCCTTCTACTCTTGCTTTAGTCCCGCATTTCCTGGGATAGAGAACCATGTCCCATGACCCTCCTATATATATAGGGGTATTGGGGGCTTCTCAAAGAACAACTCAGTGCAACCAGTTGCTCTGTAAAGTTGTCATTCTCTCTGTGTGTCAGTGACTAGTACACTGACATGAGGGTGTGACTCCTTCTAATTCCGTGTGGGACAAGGAGATAGGAGTTCCAGGTGGTCCGTGTGGACTACTTTAGAGGCGGGAGGTTTCTGCCACTCAGAGGACAGATGTCAATCCCGACAGTCTCGGTGTGACCCGAAGCTGCACAAACACCGTCCAAGACTGGAGGTAAAGACCGCGCAAGCCATGAGGTATTGTCGTCGAGTAAGCCTCGGGACAAGGTACGATTCCACAAACCATCCTTTCCTATTGTGTAGACGTTGGCGCGTTTCTTTGTTCTAGGTTTGGGGAATTTTTTTTTGTTTCCGCTTCCTTCTCTGCCTCCCCTAAAAACCAACAATGTATTATTAATCTTTGTCGCTATTTTCAGAGGTTGTGCACTAAAGTCATAGATCCAAATGATTTTGCTACATTGTAAAATTCAATAGTTGTGACACTTTGTGAGATGGTGAAGATTTTCCCTCCATGTTTTTTTGACATAATGGTGCATCTATCAGTCCATCTCATTTTTGAAGCTATGATAGCCGACCATGTTCAGTATCATTGGATGTATCCAATTGAAAGGTAACTTTTCATATGTCATGATGACTTCACCTATTGGAATTTAATTTATCATAATATTTTTGCCAACTTTGTTATCAGGTATCTATAGACCCTAAAAGGATATGTTCGTAATAAAAGATACCCAGAAGGATCAATAGTAGAAGGATATATAGCTGAAGAGTGTCTTACGTTTTGTTCGAGATACTTGGATGGAGTTGAAACAAAATTAAATCGGCCAAATGGAAACGATACCGATGAAATAAATTTGGAAAACGAGCCAACACATGACAGTGATGATTGGTCGATTTTCTCAATAGTAGGTCGTGGTGTTTCTAAAATGATAACATGTGTCTTGGATGAACATACATTACAACAAGCCCATAAGCATGTACTATTCAATTGTGACACAGTTGAACCCTACATTAAGAAAGTTAGTGACAATTGTCTTCTATTATTAAAATATTATTACATATTCCAATTACATAGTGCACATATTTTGTTTTCAGGAAGCACTATGATATCATTTGGCTAAAACATCCTCATAAGTCCTTAAAGGAGGTACAGAGAATACATAGTAACTCATTTGATGGATGGTTTAAGGAACATGTAAGTTAATTTGTCATAATTAAATTTGTTATTCTTCATGATTAAATACTAACAAACTTTTCTTGTGTTGGATTGAGACACTCCTAAGAACAGAGATGGTGGATGATAAAAATCAAGTTTATTTCTCAAGGTTCACATCAAGTGGCTGTTAAGTATAAGGGCTACATTGTCAATGGTCACAGATTCCATACCAAAGCAAAATATTGACATCTAACAACACAAAATAGTGGAATCTTTCTGGTAGCTAAGATTGATTGTTATGCTAAAACCACTGACCGCAATCCAATTACTAGAGATGTTACCTACTATGGTGTTTTGAAGGATGTTATTATGCTCAATCATTATGAACACTTTAAGGTGACATTATTTAAGTGTGATTGGGTGGACATGTACTCCAAGAGGAAAATCAAGCATGATGAACATGGGTTGACTCTAGTTAATTTGAGACGACTTCAATCAATTGGTGAACCGTATGTAGTGGCATCTAAAGTTGTACAATTCTTTTATGTAGAATATGTCACTGCAAAAGGGTGGCATTTTACTGTAAAGATTCCCACACGAGATACATTCAACATGGAAGATCCATCTTGTAGTGAGACTTCGAAGCTTATGTGCAAGGTGAACCTAGAGATGGGCCATCAATAACAACAGAGGATGAAAATGCAGACTGTGACATAGTTAGATTGGATATGGAAGGAATCACAGTTGATAGTTCAACAATTGAGAAAGACCAATCCCAAATTCAGTAGGATGATGAAAGTGTATATCAAAGTTATGAGGATGACAATTTTGAATGAGAAAATTACAAAGTAGCAACCAATGTTTATTTTAGTTTGTCGTTATTATTTGACTTTTATATGCCTGTTTCATTGGCATGAAGTTTCCACTGTCTGAAATGTATCTGATATATTTTAGTCGCATGCTTCTATGTCTATTGGATTATCTTGCATATTCTCGAGAGAGAAGGTTGTCTGATCAGCTCCTTTGATGTATTGTAGCCTAGCCAAAGTGGTATCTAAAAGTAGTATCTAAAGTAGTATGTTCTGCTTAAATTCTGATGTCCAACTTACTAACAATGATGATCACCTTTTGCCTTGCCTTAATGTGGGTGTATGCAATCAGCGTTTCATTTTTATGCAATCCTCTTCACTAACACTGCTGCTAGCTCTGCTGTTACCGATATGTTGACAATGACTTGGTGTACCTCTGCAGTTTTGCGTCCGAATTTCTCTGCAGAGGTACATGAAGTCATTGTCAACATGTCAAAACTATGCTCTAGTGGAGAAGTCTACGAAGAAGCCTCAAAGAAGAATGGTTTCTCTAAGAGATTAAAGGCCATTCTTGAGAGATAAGGTTGTAAATGTCTTTTTGCTTCCTACTCTGGAAAGTCTTCTTGCATGTTTTGCAATTGCTTGTTTTTTACATGTGGTGGTTGCCATGATTGGTGATGGTGTCAATGATGCACCTGCTCTGAAAATGGCAGACATTGGTAATGCCATGGGAATTTTTGAAACTGAGGCGATTATATTCACTATGGGAATTTGTATATCTATCTTCTTGTCTTTTAGTAATTATTATCGATAATGATGTTTCTTCTCTTTTTATGTGTCAGTCCATGTTGCCAAGGAGGCTTCAGACATGGTTCTTGCTGATGATAACTTCAGTACAATATTTATTGTAGTTGATGAAGGGAGATCTATCTATAACACCATGAAGGCCTTCACTAGGTTCTGCTCTTATTGATCATTTTATGCATTCTTACCTTACTAAAATTCTTTCAACTTATTATGTATAGACTATAGTTTTATGAGAACACTGGACGAGATTGAGTTTGATTATAATCTTTTGCTTTTACATAATTTTCAAGATTGTTAGCTTTTCCCCCTTTCTATAATCTGCTTAGTTGTGTGCTTAGCTAAATGTCTAATGCTTTGTTGCATGGCAAACTCTATTCAGCTGACATAATGTTAATGTTAATTTTGAAATTATCACCCCTGTCGAACTTATTAGGAGTGGTGAGAAGGTGGGTTCTTGTGAGGTTTCCCTTCTTGCAAAGCTCAGCATTAGGCCCTTCTCATATGGACTGGTTGTGATGTCAGTTTATGACAGTGGATCTATATTCAGCCCTGAGGTCCTTGACCTTACTGAAAATGACCTTATTTATAAATATGGAAATGGTGCTATCTTCCCTGATACTATCTTATTGCATGCTAGTTTTGTAAGGTTTTTTGTCTTACATTTGCATGCAAGTGCTCAACTTTCTGCTCACATCATGGTAGGATCCTAGCAAGTTTGCAGTTGTTGCTGCCCCTGCTGCTGCTTCAGGCTATGCGGTTACACCAGCGGCTTCTGCTGCCAAGGTGGAAGAGAAGAAGGAAGAACCTACTGAAGAATCTGATGACTTTATGGACGAATTATCATATGCTATCACTGCAGCTGAGAAGAAGGATGAACCTTCATTGCAGTGTAGCTGGTCTAATCCTACAGAATCTCACAATTACTTGGAATGCTAGAATGGAGCTGTATGTTTTTGTAAGAAAATGAGTTTGTATTCCTTTGGGGGGTCTCCAAGTGCAAATTGAGTTGATATCCAGTGCAAATTTATGACTACTCCGAATTAGTTTTCCGAGGACTTTGTCAATGTTTCCATCTTGGCTTGAATTAAATTGTTGGATGAATTTAATTCATGCCAACTATAATGTGGATATGACTATCACCTAGGATATGTGCCTACTAACTCAGATCCTAGTCTCCTCGATAGCTTGATAGACTGACCTAGTATATGGCTACCTATGGGGTAGGTCCATTAGGTCATTGGATGACTTAGTACATGGCTACCAATGGGGTAGGATTATCAAGTCACCTTGAGTCAGGGATTGGACTACTTTTGTGAAGGGCCATGTGACTCTATAACCCTAAGTATTGGCTACCTATAAGGTAGGGCCATGGGGGTAAGGATCTACCATATGAGAGAGGTAGTATCCTTGTCCACTGCAGGGACATCATAGAGATAGGGGATGGGTAAGGATTGAGTAGTATTGCTTAAAATGTAATCTTGAATGTTAAATGATAATTGGTTGATTACTTTGCTATCATAGTTGCACAATTTTCATAATCCCCCACATGCCATCTTTATGCTGACCAACGTTTTCTTTATCGGCATTTTAGGTACAAAAATTAAATGAACAAATAGTAAAGTGAAACATTGTGGAAATAAGAAATAAACTGCAAGGAGGATTAGATAGAATGAATCTAGGCTATGGATAGAGTAGTTTACCAAAGTTTTAAAAAGGTATGCAAGGTTTTGTTTATACCAGTTTACATTATAGTTGGTAAAATTTGATAATTATTATTGATTATTTGTTGAACCTTTGATCTTGTTAAGTGGGATAATGGCTCTAACCTTTTGGCCTCCCTTAGTTGGGGGTTACTGGGAGGCGGGGTTGTTACAATTGGTATCAGAGCATAGGTTCCTCATTTAATCTTCAATAACTATTAAATTTTACAAACTCCGTAGAACCCATGGGAGTTATTAGAGGACTTTCTGAAAGACTGAGGTGTCTAGAAAAGGATCATGTCCGGGGGCTGGCAAGGTTTTCCTCTGCATCGCTAGTCGGAATACAAGGACTCCCGGATTAGTGTCACTTCCTGGCCAAAGTGTCATGAGTTGACTCGAAATAAGATACCTTTAGGACTCTCTCATCTTGTTCATCCCTTCTCAACTCAAATGCTATTAAGGACCTTAAGGATTAGGGATTTCTCTCTTTTCCTCACCCTCTCGAGGTATGGGTAAGGTCGATAAGGATTAAGGAATCCTCCACCAAATTAATAAAAAGTATGTAAATAAGATGTCCTAGACATAAGCTTAATAGATTAAGTGCAAACTAAAGAATAGATACATGCTTAGGTCGTATGACATAAGTGGCCATGCCCTCAGAAGAGACCTGAGGCTAGTCCTTCTTGTCAAGAGGATAAGTAAAGAGAGATTTACTCTTGGAGGTAGAGATCTCCATTAAAAGTAGAGACTTGGCACATCCTCGAACATGTCACCTGTGTCTCTACATCTCAAACATCATGATATCAAAAGTTACTTTCATGGAAAACTGGTCTCAAACCTACTAGGGTTTATACACAATCCTTGGTCATCTCCTTTGGGTCTATAGGGTGCCGACACTTTTGGGGTCATCCCTCTCCCCTCATGCATTAGAGAGTGCCCTATTCATCTACTCTTTAGGTCCCATGAGTTCATGAAGGTGATCAATCTCCTAACCCATGGCCCTTAGACAATGATAGTTGTTACCTCCCGACCCTATGGTCATGTGCAACTAGGGAATTAGGCAACTCCTACTTCCATCGGTCTTATCCCTACCTGACCCTAGGATAGACTTAGGATTCTAGAATAGTACATGTTCAACTTAGAACCTTACCCAAGCCTTCATCATCTCTCTCTCTACATTCATGGCTGACTCCCATCCTTTCATAGGGACATGGCAACTTGCCTACCTTGGTCAGGCCCCATACCGGTTACGTCCATGGTAACACATCCACATGCACTTAGAGACGATTATCTATGGGTCTATAGGTACATTCTCATACCATGTACTTTTCACTTAGCTTCTCACAATCCTATAAGACCTCCTTAGGTTTCCACAAAACCCACAAATTGGTACACACCCTACCAAAGGGTTCCTCTCCCAGGATGGGAGGAAACTAAAACTCTTAACAATGAGGTCACAAACATCCTTAGGGTTTATATTCGCATGAGCATGCTTAACCCAACAGCCATTAAGGCACAGGCAGACCACCTACTAAACCATGCTAGGTCGTACTTGTTCTCATATTCAACATTAGACCAACTTAGTTGTGAGGGGTTCATCAAACATACCTTTAACTTAAGGAGTTTCCTTTTCCTCTACATATGAGGAGTACAATGCTTGAAACTATAGAGACTCAAATCTCATCATGAGCATCAGGTACACTGCTTCCCCTCTTATTCCTAAGAACCCTAGATTCACTTCTCTGATGTCCCCTGTCTACTTTACCTCTTAACTACAATCCAAACATGTACAAGGCATGACATGCACTTCCTCTCATCCTTCTACTCAAGCAACACTTCAGAGTCGAGGCCTCCTCAAGGACAACCAACAAGGTACAAGGCCTCACAACCTGATACTAAACCTCTAAGGAACTCTTCCTCTCATCTTTACCAAAGGTACAGAGGTACCAGCAGACTCATCCTCTCTCTAGGGTTTGGTTCCTCTCACAGAAACCAAGACATCATCAACCTCCAAAGATCAAGCATGAGACAACTACAATCATTCACTTAGGTTGCATCATCCTCAACTCCCCATTGTTCCTCATGTCTCGGAATCTAAACTTCGATCGTCCTTCCTTGGGTCCTACTTTCCCTCTAGAGATAACCCTACAACATCCTCACTATTTTAAAGGTGTACTGGCAAGGTGGGATGTACCATCTCTACTCTTGGAATAGGAAGAACTCTATATTTAGACTACAGCCAAATGCTTATTTCCTCTTGTTATGGGAATGAGAGATAGGACAATACACATTCCATACACCAAGGATAAAAGGTAATGTGAGTTGGAACGTTGACATGAGGTATGGGGACAGAGATGATAACATGCATGGTGGAGTGAATGATACATGGGGTGGTTTACAAACATTAAGAGTGTTAAGGTAATCATCTTGTGATGATGTTTAATCATGAGATATGTGAAATTTTTAAGTGATATAAGGTTGAGTATGATAACCAAGAGGATGAGCTCAGAGTTTCTTGATGAAGATAGACTTAGAGTTTGATATGAGACGATAAGTGGAATACACAGAAGTGTATGCCTTCAACCTTACCTAAACACTTAAGGAAGTGAAGCGGTAATGGATGCTCTGGTTGAGATGTAGTTGCCTAGTATTTCTAGGGGCTAGAGGAGGCTGTTAGGTTAGCCTTAAGTTTTGTTTTGCTAACACTCAGATGTAACGAGCTCTGTTGAATGAGTTAGTGGTTGTTCGGTTAGCCAGCCTAGGCCTTGAAAGGATGGTTGTAGAACCTCAGATGCACTTCTCTGGAGAAGAAGGTGATGAAACCCTGACTAGGGTGGTTTAGGGTTTCTGAGGAATCAATCTTAAGGAATCATGATATACATGGGATCGTGATTTTAAGATCACCATGCACCGTTCTACTAAGACAGTAAGTGATAGTAGTACTTTGGATGTTTAATATGAAGTTGCATGTGGTATGTTTCCATGCAAGCCAGGAGGTGAAGGACGAACATGAATAACCCAATGAGTTCATACAGAGGATAAAGAGAGTCCCCGAGAGGGAATGGGAGTTCACCACTATGGATGTTGTGGTAAGTCTCCCCTAGACCAAGGAAGGTCGAGATGCAATATGGGTGATGGTAGATCAACTTACCTAGATGACACGAGAAACAAAGGGTACTATCAAGGGATAGATCGGGTTGAACTACTCATATGAGAGAGAGATGGTTCAACTACACCATGATGCGAGTTCAAATGTTCTTGAGTATGATCTAAAGGTTTACTTCCATGCGGTGGAAGTAGGCACATGAAGAACTCAATATTAGTAGCGTTTATCACCCCATGCTAATGGACAGTATGATCCAGACGAGAGGGTCTGATGAGAGGATGTGTACTCATTCAGGGTGATACATAAAGACAATTCTTAAGATGTGATGTTAACCACCATAGCCTTTATCGGGATGCAAGAATTTCTCTAAGGAGGTTGTGTCGGTCACCACTTCATTAAAATAATGTTGGTGAAGGAGGCCTCACGAAGGTAAAAAAAGAACCACGGTGTGCGCAGATGAAGTCACTGTGATCGTACAATGGCCAAGAGGGAGCCAGAAGTGACATGAGTCATGAACTGATGCAAAGTAGACTGACATGCAGTTCACTGTGGGAGAGTATGTGATGTGAAAATGCGACCCCTCTAAGCTACACCTGATAAAGTCGAGTCCCTAATATATGGGTCCATTTGAGATGGATGGGTGGATATGGTTGTGTTTAGCCTTGCTCCTCAGGATAACATGATGTGTAATGTATGCCATGAGTTCGATCTAGAGCACTATGTGAGGTACCCAAGCCAGGTGCTGAGCCCTGAACCTATTCATCTTTTGAGAGGCTGAAATGTCCTGAGTCACCTGTGAGGGTACGATATACCAAGGTAAGAAAGAACTCAGATGGAAGAATATGAGATGATGAAGGTTCTTGGGAAGCACCATGGAAAGGGTGAAGCCACATGGGAGCCCTGATGGACATAAGAAAGGCTTATCCTGAATTGTTTGTTTGTTTGATGGAACTTTGATGACAAAATTCTTATAAGAGGGGAAGGATGTTACAACCCCAATTTTTGGGTTCATTTAGTGAGAAATGTAATTTCTCATAATATAGATAAATGAACAAATAATGATTGAATGCATTAATTTCATTTAAAATAGCCTTGTTGATTTATTTGTGGGCTTTATTGGCTATTGGGCCCAATAACAAGGAAAAGACAAAAGAAACACCATTATTAATAAGAAATGGAGAAAAGAAAAATGTAGAAACCTCTACAAGGCAATCGAGTGTAATCCAAAGGTGTATTTCATGCCTCTTGGGTTTCTTGGGTCCCAAGGAGTCCAAAATTGCAAAGATAAAGCAATAAGAAAAGAAAAGATCAATTAGATATTTCTATTTTAAGAAAGAAATTGAAAATAAGGATTAAATATGGAAAACAAGTATAATTGAGTTGTCCTTGATGAATTTTCGTATCCAAAGGATTCCTAATGATAAAAGGGATGCTAATGAGGAAAATAAAAAGAAAGATAAAGAGAAATCTTTGAAAAGAGATATTTTGCTAAAGAAATGAATAAGAAGAAAGAGAAAATAAATAAAGGATAAGTAAAAGGCTAAGGAATATTCCCAAGATGGTATTTCGAGCCATTAAGGGTACCTTGAGGTTCAAGGAATTCAAAATAATAATTTAAATGGAAAAGAAAGAGGAAATATCAATTAATTTGAATAACTTGCATATGAAGGAAATAACTTTTCCTTTGGAATTTGGGTTTCAAATTTAATACACGAGTAGATAATGGCAAGACAAAGTTTCCTCTAAAATTTGAATGAAAAAGGAAAAGCGAAGAGAGAGATATGTTTTTACAAGATTTTCTAAAGTGGATGGGTAATCCTTAAATCATATTAAATGTTGCAGTGTGTATTTTCGGATAAGGAATAACGTGAGTGATCAAGACCATTGATTAGAAGATCAACGGGGGATAAGTCATTCCCTAGCTCTCACTGGAATGGGAAACAAGAGCAGTGGCAACTGAGTTTCCCAAACCAAATTTCTCGCGAGCCAAGACATGTCATACGTAGCAAACCTTCCCAATAGATTCGGGGGATCAGTCCGAGTTGATCTACCCCTAATTTTCCTGTGTTTGGTTGCCTCTAGGCATTTTGCCCAAATTTCCGGACTCCCAGATCTTAGCCTTATATAAGGGAGGACACTCGAGGGTGCCAGCATCCCTAAAAGATATCCCCATCACCACAGAGCTTGACGACGAGTCGAAAGAGGTTTTCAATCGTCGATTTTGACCTAACCTACCCCCCTCTACAACCAGCAACCCACGACGGATTTCTGATGAGTGGTTCGGGGTGAAGGTCGAGTATGTTTGGGCAATTGAGCAGCTCGTCAGGTTCGGGAGATGACAAAGAAGCTTCTTGGCTTCTCGGATTTCTTGCTGATAGCTTGGAGTTCGAAGTCAACTGGTGAGTTCACTGCGTTCCTTTACACAGACGGAGGTAGATGACAAACCCCCAACCACCCGATCGTGGTCCACGGTGGTCTCCTCTAGATCCGACGCTCCTGGGTGGGAGCCGCTATCTTTTAGGCATGCATGACCGTGACCGTCAGATCTGAGGAGCGGACCACTGGTCCACAGATCAAACGACCCTCTAATTTTCGATAATTTCCTCTTTGATCTTCATAAGTTAGAAAAAGGCTTTTCTTGCTAAAATCATATCTATTGATAGAAAACTCGGATGCAGAAAGTTAATACATGAAAAGTGATTCGAAAAATACGAGGAATAAATTAAAAATATATTGAAGGCCTAAATCTATATCTTTTTGCAAAAGTATTTAATTTTGATAAAAAGGTGTTAATTTGTGGTTAGAAACCCTTATTGTTAATCAAGGATAGATTTAATATTGTAATTAGGTTAATTCCAGCATGGTTAACTTGTTTAATGATAAAGTTAGATTTTAACCTGTTTTGATGATGAAATTGCAAGAATTAGGGTTTTAAACCTAATGTTGTAATTAATACCCTTATAAACCGTAAGTGAGGAAAAGGGAAGAGAAGATATAGTAATATGAAAATTGGGGTTTTTGTGGACCAAACCTGATCTTAAGGATCTTAATGGAAAATAAGACAAGATAGTTAGGGTTTTATGGATATTTTAATAAAAGTAAAATAAAAGTGGTAAAAAGGAAATGAAACCCTAATTTTCAAGAAACACTAAAATTGGAATAGAAATCCTAAGGAATAAGATGAAATTGGATAATTTTTGATAAAAGGAAGTTGGAATGTTTATTTCAAGATTTTTGTGTCTCTCTCTACATAATTCTGTCTCCAAATCTGCGGTATAGGTATGTGTTTACACTTATGACTACTCTGAATTAGTTTTCCAAGGATTTTGTCGATGTTTCCTTTGTGGCTTGAATTAAACTGTTGGATGAATTTAGTTCATTGAAACTATAATGTGGATATGACTATCACCTAGGATATGTGCCTACTAACTTAGATCGTAGTCCCCTCTGTAGCTTGATAGACTGACCTAGTATATGGCTACCTATGCGGTAGGTCCATCAGGTCATTGGATGACTTAGTACATGGCTACCAATGGGGTAGGACTGTCCAATCACCTTGAGTCAGGGATTGGACTACTTTTGGGTAGGGCCAAGTGACTCTATAACCCTAAGTATTGGCTACCTGTAAGGTAGGGTTATGGGGGTAAGGATCTACCATATGAGAGAGGTAGTATCCATGTCCACTACATGGACAACACAGAGATAGGGGATATGTACGGATTGAGTAGTATTGCTTAAAATGTAATCTTGAATGTTAAATGATAATTGGTTGATTACTTTGCTATCATAGTTGCACAATTTTTGTAATCCCCCACATGCTAGGTTTATGTTGACCGACGTTTTGTTTGTCGGTGTTTTAGGTACAATAATTGAAAGAACAAACAGTAAAGTGACACATTGTGGAAATAAGAAATAAAGTGCAAGAAGGATTAGATAGAATGAATCTAGGCTATGGATAGAGTAGTTTACCAAAGTTTTAAAAAGGTATGCAAGGTTTTTTTTTATACCAGTTTACAGTATAGTTGGTAAAATTTGATAATTGTTATTGATTATTTGTTGAACCTTGGATCCTGTTAATTGGGATAATGGCTCTGACCTCTTGGTCTCCCTTAATTGGGGGTTACCGGGAGGTGGGGTCGTTACAAGCCCCATAACCCAAAATAGTCTAGAATGATAAGGAAACCTATAAGGATTTTAATTCTTGTATAAATAAACAAAGAAAACCTCTGAATTGGGTAACTTGCAGAAAAGTCCCGAATGTACATAAAATTTCATAACTTGCTCAAACAATGTCCAAATCGGACCGAATTTGAAACTTAATCTTGTCTTATGATTCCAAAGAATATAAAAAGGTAATATTAAGGTTCTAAAAATTCAACTAAGGTAATTAAGCTTGTTCAACACTTTGAGAAAGTTTAGGGGCCTTACAACTATAAACTCCTAACAAGGATTTTGCCCCAAAATCCTACGCAAAGAGAGATGGGTACTTACTACGTGTCTCATTCTCTAGTTCCCATGTGGATTCCTATATGCCAAGATGATGCCACAAAACATTTACTAACACTAAATCTTTCTTCTTCGGGTTCTTCACTCTTCCGTCAATGATCAACATTAGACCTTCAACAAAAGAGATATCCTCATCTAACTCAACTTCTAATGGTTGGATTGTCTGATGTGTATTTAGATGGCATTTCCTTAGCATGAGATGTGAAAAACATTATGTAACCCATGTAGATCTAGTGGTAACTCCAACTTTATGCCACCTTTCAAACACGAGCTAAGATAGGGTGTGGTCCCATAAATCTAGGAGCCAACTTACTCTTCTTCCCAAACCTTAGCACTCCTTTCCAAGGAGAGACATTGAGATATACTCTGTCTCACACTTGGAACTCAAGTGGTCTGCGTCAGTTATCTACATAAGATTTCTGCATGTCCTCGACTTCTTTCAATTGTTATTGTATCACTTTAATCTTTTCTATAGTTTGTTGTACTAGCTCAATGCCCAAAAGTTGATATTCACCAGTCTCATACCAGCAAAGAGCAGACCGATAACATATTCCATATAGAGCCTCATAAGGAGCCATATTTATGCTTCTCTAGTAGCTATTTTTATAAGCAAACTCTATAAAACTAAGATGTATATCCCAACTACCCAAAAATGGCAAGACACACGCCCTCAAGAGATCCTCTAAGGTCTGAATAGTCCTTTCATACTGGCTATCTATCTGTAGATGGAATGCTATGTTGAACCTCATCTATGATCCCATTACTAAATGCAAACATTCCCAAAAATGACTTGTGAATTGTGGACCTCTGTCAGAAACTATAGTCACTAGAATGCCATGTAGACGGACTATCTCATCAACATATATCTGTGCCAATTTCTCTATTGTACACATCATCTTGACTGGCAGAAAATAAACTAACTTAGTCAATATGTCCACTATCACCCATATGCAATAAAGACCCTTAGCTATCCTAGGAAGACCAACCACAAAGTTGATGGTAATATGATCCCACTTCCATTGTGGTATTGGCAAGGGTTGTAATGTTCATGTAGGTTTTTGGTGCTCAGCCTTAACCTACTGACAAACTAAACATCTGGCAACGAACTCTACCACATCAGTCTTCAGACATGTCCACCAATATAAGTCCTTCAAGTTCTAGTACATCTTGGTACTTCTAGGTTTCATTGCATACATCAAGGAGTTCTCCACAAGTACCATCTTCCTCAACTCCTCAACATTAGGAACTACTATCCTCTTGTAGAAACAAATTGTACCATCATCTACCTCATGGAAGCCATCATTCTTTTCACCACCAATCCCTAATTGGATATTATGTATCATAATATCATTCTATTGTTCATCATGGATATGTTGTCTCAAGGTAGGTTTGATTTGTAATTGTGTCGAAAGACCTACCAACAAGGAAAGTTCCAACTGTACATTTGTCTGGTGAAGAGAGACTACCATATCCCTCTTGTGGCAAACCAAGGAATACATCTATGATTTATCTACAGATGAGTATGAAGATGACATCCTACTCAAAGCATCAACTTCCACATTCGCCTTCCCTGGATGGTAGTCTATTTTGCAATCATAATCCTTAATCAACTCCATCATTCTCCTTTTCCTCATATTTAGCTCCTATTTTGAGAAGATATATTGTAGATTCTTGTGGTCAGTGAAGATCTGACACTTTTCTCCAAAAAGGTAGTGTCTCCAAATCGTTAAGGCATAGACTACCAGTACAAGCTCCAGATCATGTGTTGCGTAAATCTCCTCATGTTTCTTAAGCTATTGCAAAGCAAAAGAAATCACATTTTTATCCTGTATCAACACGCATCCCAACCCAACTTTTGAAGCATCACAAAAGCAAATAGAGCCTTTCCCTTGCTCTGGTAGCACTAACACTGGTGCATTGGTCAACTTTTCTTTCAACAGCTAAAAGGAACATTGACACTTGTCATTCCAAACAAAAGGAACATCCTTCCTTGTTAACATAGTTAGGGGTAATGTTGCAGAACTAAAATCCTTTATGAACCTTCTGTAGTAGCCTTCCAAACGTAGGAAACTACAAATCTCTTTCAGTGTATTTGGTTGTTCCCATTCTAGTATAGACTCCACTTTCTTGGGGTCAACACAAACACCTTTAGCAGATATAACATGGCCTTGAAAAGACATTTTAGATAACCAGAATTTACACTTGCTAAACTTTGCATATTGTTGATGCTGCCTCAACAAAGTCAACACTTGGCAAAGGTGTTTCATGTTGTTGACTATCCTTGGAGTATATTATGATATCATCTATGAACACGACCACACACTGATCAATATAAGGTCTAAATACCCTATTCATCATATCCATAAAAGTTGTAGGTGCATTCGTTAGCCCAAATGGCATCACCACAAACTCATAATGACCATACCTAGTCCTAAAGTCAGACTTAGGTATGTCATCTGCCTTAATCCTCAACTGATGGAAACTTGACATGAGGTCTATCTTTGAAAATAGAGTGGCACCTCTCAACTGATCAAAAATATCATCAATCCTTGGCAAATGATACTTATTTTTTATCATCACTTTATTTAATAGTCGGTAGTCTATACACAACCTCATGGAACTGTCTTTCTTCTTTAAAAAAACATGGGAGTACCCCAAGGGGAAGTGCTCAGCCAGATAAAACCCTTCTCTAATAGTTCCTATAACTATTTATTTAACTAATGTATCTCTATTGGCGCCATTTTGTATGGTGACTATGCTATGGGTTGTGTTCCTAGAGCAAGATTGATGTCAAAGTCAATCTCTCTAGGAGCGGGAACTCCAGGAAACTCATCAGGAAAAATATCTTCAAACTTCCATACCACTGGTACCTCCTGGATACTAGGACCACTCACCTTGATATTCACAACATGAGCTAAGAAAGCTTCACATCCTTCGTTACATCAATCGCTGCAAACAGGTAGGAAGAATCTTCCTATCACCTTGGAAAACCCATTGTGCCTCTCCATCATGGAATGTTTCTACCTTAGTACTAAAATCCAAGATTACCTTGTACTTTTACAAGGTATACATCCCTAGGATCACATCAAAACCATGCATGTCAAGTGGCAAAAGATCCACTTGAATGTGACATCCAGAAAAAGAAAGAACACAAGAAGAGCACACTTCTTGCAACTAGGTGGAACCAACCAAAGGAGTATCTAGTCGCAGGATATTAGATCTATGACTAACATGTAGATAACAACTATCTATCACCTCTCTGGTGATAAAAGAGTGTGTTGCACCAGGATCTACTAGAACAAATACTAAAGAAGAAGTAGAAAAATCAGAATGAAATAACTCCATCTGACCTGTCATGACTTGGGGATTCACTACTGCTTCTAGCTGGCTCATGTCATAGAACCTTGCCATCGCCTATTGTCTTTCCTATCCTCTACTAGACTGTCCATAGGATCCTATCTCCAATGCTTGATCGCGTCCTCTACCATTGCCACTACTGAACTGTCTCTGTTGCGATCCCTACTGACTCTGCCTTGGTTGCTGAGTTACTTCCTTAACCTTCATAGGGTAATTCCATCTAATATGTCATGTCTGTCCACATTGGCAGCACACCCAATAATCACTCTATTGTCTAAATGGCCCTCTGGTCGAGACTGATGATGAGCTATGTGATACGACCATCACCAAACTGACAACCAAATCGTTACTTATTAAGTGGATTAACAAAAATAAATCACTAAAATTTAAAACCATTTTGCACATAGGTCCATCTTCCATAAAATTCTTACATAAAGAACCAAAGCCTCATATACACATGGTTCATGTTATACATTCATTGTTCTATATCTTCTTGAGGATAACAAGTACTAGCTGCTTTGCTTTATAACACATAGTAACAACATAAAATCCTTGAGATAAGCAAAATAAAATCTCAAGTCGCTCGTGAAAACCACTAAGACTATCTCCCAAGGACCTGAGAGTACATAGACAACACATAGGACTTCTATCTACAGGACATTGCAAACAATGTACTCAACTTGAGATACAACTATGATCCTTACTGATATGCTGCTTCTTCTACAGCCCGATGCTTAGTCCCTTGTTCACATCTTGCCTTAAAATTGCGGATCCCACAGGATGAGACAATTGTCCCAGCGAGAGATATAACTCTTGGCCAACAATATTATTACCAAATGCGTTAATATAAAATTGAATAGAGTTATTAACATCTATTTACTTGAGAAGGAATATAGAGAACATGTTTACCATCTATCTTATCAAGATGTATGAAAGTATTAATTCATCAATCAATGTTTCTGACAAGAATCATATCAAATGGTAGAAAGAAAAGCATAATTGCATCTATCAAGTGCTTTCATATTCACTGAGACATATAATTCATTTAGAATTCAATGTTATATCACCATCATACTTGGGTATTCAAACCCTTAATTCATCACTGAGTATTATCACCACTTAGCAGATGATCATTGCCTCTAGGTCTTCAGACCCAGATAATTGTTCACATAGTCCACACAGTTCATTGAGTCTGTATCACATAGTCACATAGCTCTTACTTATCCATGCTTATTACATTAATATACTTTCATGATTATCATATCATGTTAACAACCATCTCAACATATGCCTTTAACCATGAAGTACTAAGGAACACATCCTTTGGATTATCATTAACCAATTAGGGTTTCAAATTTCATTAGAAATGATTATGCCCTAACTCTTACTCCACTCACCTCAGGAGCATTAGTGTATGCTAATTACATACATATCTTTCATCAATGCATTAAGCTCATTATTTCTCAATATTACATTAATCATATTCATCACTTAGTCAATTTTAATAATTGAGAACATGCTTACCATAGCATGATTGATAATGCCATTCGTACATCATCTTGTCAAGTATTCAATTTGATCATGTGGTATGACCACATCCTCATATCAGGTATAGGGCCTATCCCCTATCATCATATTGTGCAACTATCATATTGGTTCACCTATCCTAGATACCATATTAGGTGTGGTGACCGTCTCGCGAAAACATGATTAACTAATGCGGAAGCAAATTATTTGCAGTGGATTCTTGAAAATTACTGAAAATTAAAACTTTTTCAAAGAGATCCATTCACAGGAAAACTCTTTAAACAAGAACCAAAGTATTCCAAATTCATCCTAGTTCACAAGTACACAACCTGTACCAATCCTTCTCAAAGATTACAACATCAACTATCTTATAAACATTATATACAGACAGTATACGAATCTCGAGGCATCAAAAGAAAACCTCATATTGATTCATAAGACACTGACTAAAAACTCCGAGGACCTGAGAGTACAGAGACGATACATAGGACTACTATCTGTATGACTAGACAGACAATATCTCCACCTGAGATCTTATTGTTGTCCCTACTGTTGCTTTATATATATATATATATATATATATATATATATATATATATATATATATATATATATATATATATATATATATATATATAGTGTTGTTGTTGCTCTTTACTTGTTCTAGGATTTCTACTTTGCCTCCGATGCATACCTAAAAATGTTTCCCACGAGGGTGAGACAATTGAAAATTGCCCCAACGAGAGATATAACTCTCCGCCAAAAACATTGTTATTGCAGTTTATTAAATTAAAACTGAGCAGGGGTTACTTTTACATTATCAGGGAGAATTATTCATCATACAACAGAATAAGATAATATCCATTCTCAAGGAGGTCACTGCATCTACCCATGGTAGATAAGTAATTCATCTGTCTACCTTGCAAAGAATATAAAGAAACATAATTAACATTTATCCACTAAGGAATGTACAAAGAAATGCAACATCGGCCAATGAATCTCTGTAGTCAATCCTTAAGAAAACATGTTATACAACTGATTACATTTTACAATCACACTTATGCTCTGAGGAGATGAGGTATACCGCTCATACTCCAACTGACCACTACTAGGAGTCGAAATCGGTACCATACATAGGTCAATGGAAGAGCTGGACTCCAAGACCTCATCCGTCTCGGTCAGTACGAGACCACATGCAGGACATCTCGTGTCTCTGCTAACTAGCTAGCCAGGGTATACTGGCACCTTCTCTACAGAGTTACAGCGTCAACTGCACTCTCATCGCCAATCGAGAGATTTCTTGTTTATCTCCTTGATCCGACATTAAGTATCATTGGGAGATGTGTACACCATCTAACCCAATCATCGGGAGATTTGTGATACATCCATCCCGACATATTCATGAAGGATTGAGAGGTTTCTTGTTTACCTACCAACAATCTCTTCAAGAGGACGTAAGGATGTTTTCACCCATTTACCCCCACATATTCAAAATATGTGATCCGGGTTTTGCCGCGAGCACCCGTTTCACCATCACCTATTCCTGACGATGATGGATCTATGGTCAGAGCACTACATGAATAGATTTCACTTGATTTATTAAGTACATTCTCATATTCTTTTAGCATCAGCCAAGTTCTCAAACATAACTTATTACAACAATGCTATAAAGAGACATGTACTACTTTCATCAGATATTTATCACGCTTTCAAAGACTCGGGGAACTGAGTCTCGCATTTCAATACTGGGAATTCTCATCCCTTCACATTGTCATCACCATAATCATACGGTTCTAGGTATTCAAACCCTTCACTCATCATTGAGCATCATTACCATTTATTGGGTAACTATCACCTTCAGGTCATCTGACCAAGGTATACATGATACTTGTTACCCAAGCATCACACATGGCTCATCGGGCCACTGCACATTTTGTCACCTCTCACTAGGCAACAACTTATTCACATGGATCACAAGGCCATTCACATCTTGTCACCTCTCACTAGGAAACAACTTATTTAAAGATATCATAAATATTTATTCGAGATCATTAGTCTCATCATATAACATTAATGATCATTAGTTCAAGGAATGAGTTTATTTTCATTCTCCACATGGTATAACTACATCATACTCATCATTTGGGCTTAACCCCATTTTCAAGGTGCATTAATTAACACTCATCAAGTGCAACAACTCATTACATTTCATTGTAATAATAGTTTCGTATCACATTTCATATATTTCTTACCCAATTATTTTGGATTTGGAGTATATCAAGGTATATAAACCCTGAAGTTCTGAATGTCATAACCATCATATCTTGATGTATAATTTTCTCATCATTTCAGACCCTCTTGAGTTAACCAACTTGATCCTGTATTAAGGTATTTCCCATCTTAATACAACACATCAATAAACTCTCACCTTTAGCATATAATGTATAGGACACACATTAGAATTGTCCAATTATCTTTAATGATATGGACTTATCTAATGCTAAAGACATTGCTTACAATAAGGTTGCTTATAATCAACCACATGAAATGTTCCACCTTTATAAGGCCATTCCTCTTGTTTCATCATTAGGGTTTCTCTATACCCTTACTTAAGATTAGGATTATGATTCATTGTCACATTGCCCAAGATTAGGGCTTTATGTAATATGACTTCTCATTAAAGTCCCATTTACATGCACCCTTCTTAGGGCCTCTCATCACAACATAGCATTGGAGCTTCATGTGATGTCAACTCTTAAATCAGGGTTTCTCATGGAATCACCCTCAACTAGGAATTCACATGGAATCACCCTCAACTAGGGTTTCACATGGAATCACCCTCAACTAGGGTTTCACATGGAATCACTCTCAACTCGGGTTTCACCATAGTCCCCCACAATTTGGGTTTACTATTCATCTCCTTTAGGATTTCATTCAATTATCCATAATTAGAGATTCACTATTCATCCCAATTAGGGTTTTACATCTCACTTCCCTAATTTGGAGTTTCATATATCATTACCCTAAATTAGGGTTACATTCTTACCCCGAATTAGGGTTTTAATTGGAATTGCACTTATTTAGGGTTAGAATTCAATAACCATGTCAATTAGGGTTTATGTTCATGATTAGGGTTTCATGATCTCTCTACTTAAGGATCATACCCTTAATTACCACATGAATCATATTCATGTATGAATTCATGATAACATATTCTCAAATTGATAAGGTCATGTCATCCCTTCAATCAAGTACATACAACTATGATTAACATAGTGTACCAAGTCATTGATCCTTTAAGCAATTAGGGTTCATCCCTTAATTGGCCCTAATCACTTAGGTACTATTAGGGTTTCAACCTTTGTACCTTCATTGATTATCATTACTAATCATAATTGGATCAATGAATCATTCATCATCTTAATTCTCAAGAGATTCAATCCCATTGGACCTTAATTACATAAGGTATCCAATTGAATTGACCAATTGAATCTTCAATCACAATAGGTGTCCAAGTGGATTAACCCATTGAATCCTCAATCAACCTTGACTACTTGAGCCCCAAATGGTCTTGGTCTTTCAAAGTTCAAATGGTTTGAAACTGTTTGGTAAAGGTGGTGCTTGAGACCGTTTGCTAAAGCATGTAGGTGAAGACCGTTTGCCCAAGTTTCACTTTTGAAACCGCATGGGCACAAATGGTTTGGGATTGTTTGGTCCCAAATGGTCTTGAGACTGTTTGGCCCCAAATGGTCTTGAGACCGTTTGGACTCAAACGGTCTTGAGACCGTTTGGTCCAAACCTCCTTAAAACTGCATGGACCAAAAGTGTCTCAACCACTTTAATCGTATTAGGGTTTCCAATGTTGATCCTCTCAATCGATCATATACATGTTAGCCAATCATCAATTTAGTTAATTAGGTCAACCTTCAACTAATTTGACCCTCAATTGTACCTAAATTGATCATCAATTAGGGCTTGAATCAATTGGATTAGGGTTTTAAATCAATAACCCTTCAAGATATTTCAATGTGGGTCTAATTGATTTGAACCCATTGAACCATCATCCAATTTGGACATGACCTGACCCCAAACGGTCTTGGGATCGTTTGGATGACTTCCAAACGGTATTGGGCGACCCCCAAATGGTCATGAGACCGTTTGGGTGATCCCCAAATGGGTTTGAAACCGTTTGGGCTAAATAACCCAAAAAATCAAATCAATCAAGTTGAAAATCATGAATTAATCCAATTAGGTTTGCCTAATTGATTAGCCTTCAACTCATGATTTCTTTGGAATTTATCTATCAAATTTGGTGGGTTATCAACCAACATAATTAGGAAGAGGAATCTCAAACGGTCAACCCTTAGTCAACCCTATGAAATGGTTTTGAAACCGTTTTCCCAAAAAGTCAAATTAATCAAGCTGAAAAATCACCACTTCATCCAATTAGGTTTGCCTAATCGATTAGCCTTCAACTCACGATTCCTTGGGAGTTAACCCATCAAATTTGGTGAGTCAATAACCAACATAATTAAGAACAGTAATCTCAAACGGTAAACCCTTGGTCAACTCACTCAAATGGTTTTGAAACCATTTGCTCCCAAACAGTTTCAAACTGTTTGCTCTCAAACGGTTTGGTGAAACCGCATGAGCAATTAACTCAAAATCATATGAACCATGATTTCTTTGGAAAAAGAATCCAAGATGATGTCACCATCATCTACCTTCATCCCTGAAGTTCTAACAACTTCTGATTTCATGAAATAACCATTTTCAACCAGCAATTAAATAAGATAATGAAGGAATCATTGAAATTGCAAGATTAATAGTTGAATAACAATGAAATAGGGTTCAAGTTATAAAACCCACCTCCAATTGAGCTCCAAAGATCCATGTCCATGGCAACAATGGCGGATGCAACTCCATTCACCATTCCAAGGCTCGTCCTCAAGGTTTGAGTGAAAAGGAATGGTTAGAATTGAAGAGGAGATCGAAATAGGAAGAAATCCATAATTTATTTTCGATTTCCACCATGGAATCAAGGTGAAATGGATCAAAAACCTTACCAACAGGTTGGGGGTCATCCTCCGGATCCTCCCAAGCTCCCTTGGTTGCTTCCCAAGCAAGGAGAAGAAGTGGGGTCGAAAAAGCCTTTCATTTGGCTTGTAAAAGGTCTTTTTATAAGAAATTCAAGGAGAGAGAAAGTGCCTTATAAAAAATCATTTAATCCCAAAAATGTGGCCACCTCTTCCCCCTTATCTTCCTTAGGGACGAGGCTATCTTGTCTGCCTCTTATTACTCTCAATTATCCATGATTTAAAGAAAAGCAAATTAAGCACCTCAATTCATATTATATTAATATCCATATGTGAGTGGATATTTCTTTTTCTTATAAAATTGTGTGTGAGTTATCCACTCCCTTGGATATTTTCGTTGTCCTTGCAAGGCTCAAGGACGTCACATACACATCTGAATCCAACTATTTTAATTTTGGTTGAAGGCCCTTTAATTAATACATTCATTTTTGCCCTAAATCGAATTAGGGTTTCAATTAGGATTAAATCTTGATTATTTTAATATCAATATTCTCTCTCCTCCAACTTAATTCAAATGAGGCGCCCCTCCCATTTTGTTTGCTCTAAATGATGACAAGAAACATTAGGAACCTTATTGAAGTGCTAATTTGTATATTGCACCCTAGGTTTTGGATAAATTGCACTTTACACCAAAACTAGGTTTTAATGCACAATCATTGCTTTATCAGCTCTTCCTTCGTACTCAGGCTACCACAAGCCATATCTTTTCATCATATTAATTCTCATGATGCTTCAATACATGAGGAACATCTTATCATGCAAAATTTGCAATTTAACACCTCAACTTGGGTAATTTGCACTTTAGTCCAAAATAAACAAATATTGCTTCAAAATTGTTCAAACAGGGCCAAAATTGAAACATAAGTTTCTCATGAGCCCTAATTACTTTTCACAAGATAAGATTAAACATATAATCATCTCTCTTAATCAAAACACCTAGGGTTAAAGTATAATCCAGGTCAGGGATGTTACAAATTATAAACCCCTAACAAGGATTTCGTCCTCGAAATCCAGATAAAGGAAGACACATATGTATTTTATTCATCATACTATCTAGTCTTCTCATAAAATTTCCTTATTATGGAGACACCATAAAACTTTGATCAGTACAAAGTGTTTCCATACAAGATTCTCATAGAATCAACACACAAGGCACATGCTCCACTGTTCCTCATCATTAACTATAGAGTCAACTTTGTGTCAAACAACACTTTTCTTGTTCAGAGGAACATCATACATTCTTTATTAGTATCATGTTTATGCAGAGCATAAACCCCTAACATATGATGTTCATATTGTTTTATATATTCATAATAATTTCACAATTGACCACTCCAGGTAGCCAACCTAACCCAATTGATAACTCTCAGATATCAGAATCTTTCACCTTGGTATCTATCACATGTGTTGGAAACACATCATATATATCTCTTCTTTTCATCTTGGAACATTAATTGTTTCATATGTCCTCATCTTGGGACCAAAGTCCAAGATAACTGATACTTTTCTAAGTATCCATCACATTAACACCTTTATCTTATGCACATCAAGTGTCCTAAGACCCACTTGATTGCCATGTCCCTGAAAGGAAAGAAAATAAGGATTCATATTCCTCTTATTAATTCATGTATTTTCAACTATTCTTGAACCATTTACTCTTTATCTCATCCTAGGTTCCTTGCCTTTAGAATTGGAATTTGTAAGGATGATTGCATGTCATTATCCTTTTTTTTATCTAGCATGTTTATGATCATCTCATGATCTCATCACATTTCCCATTTTGTCATTATGTGAAAGATCTTTATTATGCTGGCAGCATTATTGAACATGGTTCCTCTCCCTTATTCTTATTCTTATCTTATGAGGAGTACACTTTTAGTCCCTCATACAACATTCTCATCTGAGATTATCTCAGACTTCTCTTTCTTGTTCATAGGATATGACACATTTATTCATTCCATATTTATGATTTCATGATACTCATTAGATTGTCTCAGAATGACTGCTTGATCAGAGCAATTAAAAAGACAACAATCTAAGAGTTTCCATACTCACTTTATCATCAATAGTTGTATACCTGGCCAGGGTATATAAATACTGAGATTAAGTGGTATGCACTTTGTATATTATCATATTCCTTCTTTTCATATTATCACAAGCATAAGGCTTAACATCCCTGAATTTTATCCAGGCATCTCTTTTATACCTCATCTTTTCTTATAGAGGTAAGAACAACATAAAACATTTGGAATGTTTTACCATGCAAAACATAAGTCCTCATAGGACTGATCAAGGAAAGTTCAATCATTTCCTTTCTCAATTAATTCAGGAATTCATAGGATGACATATTTAAATGACATTATCTTGTCTAACTTGTCATAATTCGTGAATTATTCGCTGCCTCAGGCTAACTCTGCCTCAAAGGTTGATTCAATAGGCTATGGTTAAGCACAGACTCAATTTAAGTCCAGAAATTCATCATTTCCTTTTGCTTCAACCTGTTGATGCTAATTACAAATCTTGTTGATATCTATAACATCATCATTGGGACTGGTAATCTAGGTTACACTGCCAAAACTTGATCCACTATATACATTACTGTTGCCCTAAGTTCTCCAACATTAATATTTAAAGAAGGATTTTCTTATTATAGTTGGATCAGCTAGGAGATTCTCAGGCAATTTTCTCTCTCTTGCATGTTCCCATGCACCTCTTCTTGGTGCAACATTGCTGCTCTCAGCAGCAATCTCCTCATGTGACCCAGTCATCTTGAAGTTCTTCTTCCCTTATACGAGAAGAAGACACTATCAGATATACTAGATGACACCAAAACAGACTCTACTACCTAGTCCTATGTCTCTATAGACTCAGCGAACCTAGAGCTCTGATACCACTAATTATGGCGACCGTCTCATGAAAACATGATTAACTAATGCGGAAGCAAATTATTTGCAGCGGATTACTGAAAAAAACTAAAATTTAAAACTTTTTCAAAGAGATCCATTCACAGGAAAACTCTTTAACCAAGAACCAAAGTATTCCAAATTCATCCTGGTTCACAAGTACACAACCTGTACCATTCCTTATCAAAGATTACAACATCAACCATCTTATAAACATTATATACAGACAGTATACGAATCTCGAGGCATCAAGCCAACACCTCAGATTGATTCAGAAGACACTGACTAAAACCTTCGAGGACCTGAGAGTACAGAGATGACACATAGGACTACTATCTGTATGACTAGACAGACAATATATCCACCTGAGATCTGTTTGCTATCCCTGTTGTTGCTATTGTTGTTGCTCTTTCCTTATTCTAGGATTTCTACTTTGCCTCCCATGCATACCTAAAAATGTTTCCCACGGGGGTGAGACAATTGAAAATTGCCTCAACGAGAGATATAACTCTCCGCTAAAAACATTGTTATTGCAGTTTATTAAATTAAAACTGAGCAGGGGTTACTTTTACATTATCAGGCAGAATTAGTCATCATAGAACAAAATAAGATAATCTCCATTCTCAAGGAGGTCATTGAATCTACCCATGGTAGATAAGTAATTCATCTGTCTACCTTGCAGAGAATATAAAGAAACATAATTAACATTTATCCACTAAGGAATGCACAAAAAAATGCAACATCAGCCAATGAATCTCCATATTCAATCCTTAAGGAAACATGCTATACAGCTGATTACATTTTACAATCACACTTATGCTCTGAGGAGATGAGGTATACTGCTCATACTCCAACCGACCACTGCTAGGAGTCGAAATCGGTACCATACATAGGTCAATGGAAGAGCCAGACTCCAAGACCTCATCCGTCTCGGTCAGTACGACACCACATGCAGGACATCTCGTGTCTCTGCTAACTAGCTATCCAGGGTATACTGGTACCTTCGCTACAGAGTTACAACGTCAACTGCACTCTCATCGCCAATCGAGAGATTTCTTATTTATCTCCTCGATCTGACATTAAGTATCTTTGGGAGATGTGTACACCATCTAACCCAATCATCGAGAGATTCGTGATACATCCATCCCGACATATTCATGAAGGATTGAGAGGTTTCTTGTTTACCTTCCAACAATCTCTTCAAGAGGACGTAAGGATGTTTTCGCCCATTTACCCCCACATATTCAAAATATGTGCTCTGAATTTTACCGCGGGCACCCGTTTCACCATCACCTATTCCTGACGATTATGGATCTATGGTCATAGCACTACATGAATAGATTTCACTTGATTTATTAAGTATTTTCTCATATTCTATTAGCATCATCTAAGTTCTCAAACATAACTTATTACAACAATGCTATAAAGAGACATGTACTACTTTCATCAGATATTTATCAGTCTTTCAAAGACTCTGGGAACTCAGTCCCTCATTTCAATACTGGGAATTCTCATCCCTTCACATTCTCATCACCATAATCATATGGTTCTGGGTATTCAAACCCTTCACTGGCTCATTACCATTTATTAGGTAACTCTCACCTTCAAGTCATCTGACCAAGGTATACATGATACTTGTTACCCAAGCATCACACATGGCTCATTAGGCCACTGCACAGCTTGTCATCTCTCACTAGGAAACAACTTATTCACATGGCTCACAAGGCCATTCGCATCCAGTCATCTCTCACTAGGCAACAACTTATTCAAAGATATCATAAATATTTATTCAAGATCATTAGTCTCATCATATCACATTAATGATCATTAGTTCAAGGAATGAGTTCATTTCTCATTCTCATCATGGTATGATTACATCATACTCATCATTTGGGCTTAACCCCATTTTCAAGGTGCATTAATTAACACTCATCAAGTGTAACAACTCATTACATTTCATTGTAATAGTTGCATATCATACTTCATATATTTCTTACCCAATTATTTTGCATTTGGAGTATATCAAGCTATATAAACCCTGAAGTTCTGAATGTGATAACCATCATATCTTGATGTATCATTTTCTCATCATTTCAGACCCTCTTGAGTTAACCAACTTTATCATGTATTAAGGTATTTCCCATCTTAATACAACACATCACTAAACTCTCACCTTTAGCATATAATGCATAGGCCACACATTAGAATTGTCCAATTATCTTTAATGATATGGACATATCTAATGCTAAAGACATTGCTTACAATAAGTTTGCTTATAATCAACCACATGAAATGTTCCACCTTTCTAAGGCCATTCCTCTTGTTTCATCATTAGGGTTTCTCTATACCCTTACTTAAAATTAGGATTATGATTCATTGTCACATTGCCCAAGATTAGGGATTTATGTAATATGACTTCACATTAAAGTCCCATTTACCTTCACCCTTCTTAGGGCCTCTCATCACAACATAGCATTGGAGGTTCTTGTGATGTCAAATCTTAAATCAGGGTTTCTCATGGAATCACCCTCAACTAGGAATTCACATGGAATCACCCTCAACTAGGGTTTCACACGGAATCAGCCTCAACTAGGGTTTCACATGGA
Source organism: Alisma plantago-aquatica (assembly GCA_963693085.1). NCBI lineage: Eukaryota > Viridiplantae > Streptophyta > Magnoliopsida > Alismatales > Alismataceae > Alisma > Alisma plantago-aquatica. The sequence goes on along the minus strand of OY856414.1, from coordinate 763,905,365 downwards.
ATCACTCTCAACTAGGGTTTCCCCATAGTCACCCACAATTTGGGTTTACTATTCATCTCCTTTAGGATTTCATTCAATTATCCATAATTAGAGATTCACTATTCATCCCAATTAGGGTTTTACATCTCACTTCCCTAATTTAGAGTTTCATATATCATTACCCTAAATTAGGGTTACATCCTTACCTTGGATTAGGGTTTTAATTGGAATTGCACTTATTTAGGGTTAGAACTCAATAACCCTGTCAATTAGGGTTTATGTTCATGATTAGGGTTTCATGATCTCTCTACTTAAGGATCATACCCTTAATTACCACATGAATCATATTCATGTATGAATTCATGCTAGCATCTTCTCAACTTGATAAGGTCATGTCATCCCTTCAATCAAGTACATACAACTGTGATTAACATCGTGTACCAAGTCATTGATCCTTTAAGCAATTAGGGTTCATCTCTTAATTGGCACTAATCACTTAGGTACTATTAGGGTTTCAACCTTTGTACCTTCATTGATTATCATTACTAATCATCATTGGATCAATGAATCATTCATCATCTTAATTTTCAAGAGATTCAATCACATTGGACCTTAATTACATAAGGTATCCAATTGAATTGACCAATTGAATCTTCAATCAAAATAGGTGTTCAAGTGGATTAACCCATTGAATCCTTAATCAACCTTGACTACTTGAACCCCAAACGGTCTTGGTCTTTCAAAGTTCAAACGGTTTGAAACCGTTTGATAAAGGTGGTGCTTGAGACTGTTTGCTAAAGCATGTAGGTGAAGACCGTTTGCCCAAGTTTGACTTTTGAAACCGCATGGACACAAACGGTTTGGGATCGTTTGATCCCAAACAGTCTTGAGACCATTTGGCCCCAAACGGTCTTGATACCGTTTGGTCCAAACCTCCTCAAAACCGCATGGACCAAAAGTGTCTCAACCACTTTAATCGTATTAGGGTTTCCAATGTTGATTCTCTCAATCGATCATATACATGTTAGCCAATCATCAATTGAGTTAATTAGGTCAACCTTAAACTGATTTGACCCTAAATTGACCCTAAATTGATCATCAATTAGGGCTTGAATCAATTAGATTAGGGTTTAGAATCAATAACCCTTCAACATATTTCAATGTGGGTCTAATTGATTTGAACACATTGAACCATCATCAAATTTGGACATGACCTGACCCCAAATGGTCTTGGGATCGTTTGGATGACCTCAAAACGGTTGTGGGTGACCCCCAAACGGTCGTGAGACCGTTTGGGTGATCCCCAAACGGTTTTGAAACCGTTTGGGCTAAATAACCCAAAAAGTCAAATCAATCAAGTTGAAAATCAGGACTTAATCCAATTAGGTTTGCCTAATTCATTAGCCGTCAACTCATGATTCCTTTGTAATTTATCTATAAAATTTGGTGACTTATCAACCAACATAATTAGGAACAGTAATATCAAACGGTCAACCCTTGTTCAAGCCTCTCAAACAGTTTTGAAACCGTTTGCCCAAAAAGTCAAATTAATCAAGCTGAAAAATCAGCACTTAATCCAATTAGGTTTGCCTAATTGATTAGCCTTCAACTCACGATTCCTTGGTAGTTAACCCATCAAATTTGGTGAGTCATTAACCAACATAATTAGGAGCAGTAATCTCAAACGGTAAACCCTTGTTCAACTCACTCAAATGGTTTTGAAACAATTTTCTCCCAAAGAGTTTCAAACTGTTTGCTCTCAAACGGTTTGGTGAAACTGCGTGAGCAATTAAATCAAAACTGTATGAGCCATGATTTCTTTGCAAAAATAATCCAAGATGATGTCATCATCAGGTACCTTCGTCCCTGAAGTTCTAACAACTTCTGATTTCATGAAATAACCATTTTCAACCAGCAATTAAACAAGATAATGAAGGAATCATTGAAATTGCAAGATTAATGGTTGAATAACAATGAAAAAGGGTTCAAGTTATAAAACCCGCCTTAAATTGAGCTCCAAAGCTCCATTTCCACGGAAACAATGGTGGATGCAACTCCTTTCACCATTCCAAGGCTCGTCCTCAAGGTTTGAGTGAAAAGAAATGGATAAAATTGAAGAGGAGATCAAAATAGGAAGAAATCCATAATTTAATTTCGATTTCCACCATGGAATTAAGGTGAAATGGATCAAAAACCTTAAAAACAGGTTGGGGGTCGTCCTCCTGCTCCTCCCAAGCTCCCTTGGTCGTTTCCCAAGCAAGGAGAAGAAGTGGGGTCGAAAAAGCCTTTCATTTGGCTTGTAAAAGGTCTTTTTATAAGAAATTCAAGGAGAGAGAAAGTGCCTTATAAAAAATCATTTAATCCCAAAAATGTGGCCGCCTCTTCCCCCTTAGCTTCCTTAGGGACGAGGATATCTTGTTTGCCTCTTATTACTCTCAATTATCCATGATTTAAAGAAAAGAAAATTAAGCACCTCAATTCATATTATATTAATATCCATATGTTAGTGGATATTTCTTTTTCTTATAAAATTGTGTGTGAGTTATCCACTCCCTTAGATATTTTCGTGGTCCTTGCACGGCTCAAGGACGTCACATACACATATGAATCCAACCATTTTAATTTTGGTTGAAGGCTCTTTAATTAATACATTCATTTTTGCCCTAAATCGAATTAGGGTTTCAATTAGGATTAAATCTTGATTATTTTAATATCAAGATTCTCTCTCCTCCAACATAATTCAAATGAGGTGACCCTCTAATTTTCTTTGCTCTACATGATGCCAAGAAATATTAGGGACCTTATTGAAGTGCTAATTTATATATTTCACCCCATGTTTTGGGTAAATTGCACTTTACACCAAAACTAGGTTTTAATGCACAAACATTGCTTTATCAGCTCTTCCTTGGTACTCAGACTACCACAAGCCATTGCTTTGCATCATATTCATTCTAATTTTTCTTCAATACATGAGGAACATATTATCATGCAACATTTGCAATTTAACCCCTCAACTTGGGTAATTTGCACTTTAGTCCAAAATAAGCAAATATTGCTTCAACATTGTTCAAACAGGGACAAAATTGAAATATAAGTTTCTCATGAGCCCTAATTTTTCACAAGATAAGATTAAACATATAATCATCTCTCTTAATCAAAACACCTAGGGTTAAAGTATAATCCAGGTCAGGGATGTTACATTAGCAAGCCCGCGCGGTAGCTATTCCTTCCATTCTGGATGTGCAAACAACACGTTCCTCACTGACATCCTAACTCGTGCCGCCAACGTGGCACTAGGTTGTCCCTATTCACCATGTCTTCTTTTGTTTCTTTCCATCCAAATAAAGTAAGTAGTTGCAGCAAGAGCGAGTAACACAAGGTCCCTCGTCGGTGCATCCATCCACATAGTGGTGATGTCATGTTGTGTGCAACGATTCAGATCCATCACCCCCTAGTTGCCCGTCATGAGTGTAGACCATACAATGGATGTATATGGGCATTGAAAGAACATGTGTGACATTGATTCTTCACCACCGTTACATAGAGAGCATGATGTGTAATAGTCCACAGTCCATCTCGCAATTTGATCCGCCGTGAGTAGTCCATTGTTGTGTGCCTTGTGGATTGTAGTTTCCCATCGGGGAATGCAGCGTGCATGCCAGATTGCTTTGGCAAACATACACTTAGGTCTATGTGGACGAACAACTTGCCAAAAATCAGGTAATGTCTCACTGTGCAAGTGTTCACCTCTATCATTGAGTGTATATAAGGCTTGGCAATTTCTATATTTGTCAACCATTCTCCTCCATGTGCATTAGAGCCTTGTCTCATAGGGTGATGTACATCAAGCGAGTGCCCATAGAATCTCCTCATCCATCTGTCCAGACTGAGTCGGTGTTATTGAGAAACCTGTCCACTTTCTTTCTCATTGCCCACTTTGTCAGGTCTTGGAAATTTGTAAGCCCCAGTCCACCTTCTTCGATTGGGTAGGCCATCTTCCTCCAAGCAATGGTGTGCACTTTACCACTCCATAGGAAATGGGCAGCAGTTGTCTGGAGTTGTCTAGAAAAACGTTGGGTATGTGGCCTTGCATGACCCAGAAAGTGATAAGACCCAAGATGTTGGCTCTCGTAAGAGCCACTCTTCCTGCAAAGAGCATACAATGGAGTGGCCACTGATCAATCACCGCCCTCAATCTATCCATGCATGCACCGTAGTGTCTAGAATAGACCGTCCTGACAATAAGTGGAAACCCCAAATAAGTACACGGTAGCTCATGGATAGGCATGTCAATGGTTGAAGATAGCAGCTCACTCATCTGTCTGACAATCTTTGAGAGAAACATCATGGATTTGGTTTGGTTGGCATGTAACTCAGTGATGGTAGAAAATATGTCAGTCCTTCCTTTATTGCTCACAGATTCACAATAGTCCCATCTAAGAACATGAAGACATCATCGACGAATATTAAGTGGGAAGGCACTGGTGTGCATCTCACTTTAAACATTTTGAGGCTTCCCCTTCTTTCCATATCTTCTAGAATGAGTGTGAGCTTCTGTAAGGACCCCGCCTCCCGGTAATCCCCAATTAAGGGAGACCAAGAGGTCAGAGTCATTATCCCAATTAATAGGATCAAATGTTCGATAAATAATCAATAATAATTATAAAATTCTACCAAACTATATTGAAAGCTGGTATAAAATAAAACTTTGCATACCTTTTTCAAAAACATGGATATCTACTTCTATCCACATCTGGAGTCTATTCTAACTAATCCTCCTTTGTACTTTAATTCTTATTTAATTCCACATATGCCACTTTAATGTTTGTCCTTTTCAAACTTGTACCTAAAATGCCGACAAAAAAAATGTCGGTCAGCATAAATGAATATGCTAGTATGTGGGGACAACCAAAATTTTGCAAATATGGCTAAAAATCAAAATATCACAATCAAATTAATTAACAAGCCAAATTACACTTTCATTGTGACATTATCCACCGCTTTTTTCCCTAACCCTGGCATACCCACCTTAGGGTTTCTCTTATGTCAATGACTTAAGGCCACCTTCTAAATCTCGAGCTTGGTGTCTGGGGTCACCTCTCATAGTGCCCATTAGTCATTCAATAAAGACCACCTTCTCAATCCCGAGCCTGGTGTCTGGGGTCACCACTCATGGTGCCCATGGGTCATCCCTCCTGGTCTTTACCTTTTGGGATCTTCCATCAGGGTGGCATATAGGTGCAAGAATACACACTTATTTTATAATTGTGATAATCATAGTGACTTTATGATTTGGAAGTATGAACATCCAAACGGATAGGTTGCACTCAATGTGATTAATCATCCGTGAAACCTTCGGGAAACTAATGCGATTCACCATAATTAAACACATACCTAATTTTATACAATTACTCACAAACACTAATTATCTCATCTATTCTTCACGAAAGATATTAAGGTTACCTTTTAATAACATATAACTTTAATTTCATATTAAAGGCACAATTAACCATCAATTAAGTCCATTATGTTCTTTTACATTGAAACTATCATTTTTATCCTTTTGATTCATGACAAGATCATTAGGCCTTATCATCTTTGGTTCCTTCTGGATTAACAACTCATAGTTCATTATGATCTAATTCACATATGAACTCTATTTATCATTAATTCCACCTTTATCCATTAGTAAACCCTAATTACCATATTAAGGGTATTTATCCGCAATTAGGAACTCTTATACTTGAAATAGCTTAGAACCATCATATCTCATCTTATTCATGAATTTGAACAATTAATGCCATTATGAGTCACAATTACTAACATTAGGGTTTCAAGGCCCATTAAAGCTCATTCATGTACATGGAACTCTAAATTAAACCAATTACATGCAATATGTTCATCTTTTTCTATCTTAATGTATCTTTTTATGATTAACATGTTAATATAGCCTTTAATCATCCATAAAACCCTTCTTCATACATCAAACATCAAAGATTAGGGGTTTTCATTAATTAAACCATTTAAAGATATCATATTTACATACTTTTTGAATTGCAAGAAAAATTAGGGGCAAATTACATTTTCATTGCATTCCTTACAATTTTCTGATAAAAAAGCACTACCTATTTGTATTTTTAGGCCAAAGGATCTATTTTTAATGATTTATGCAAGATTCACCTATTTCTTTGATTTCCTATTTAGAGAGTGAGTAATTACATTATTTCAGAAAAAGACTAGCAGTATGATCAGCGGTCGCACAGACCGACCCACAGATCGTGTGGTTCGCATTGTTTGCACCCACTATCAGCCCATTGAAGTCGTGGATGACCAGGACCGTCGATATGCTCCCGTGGCCCATCGTGATCCTTAATCGAATGACCAATGTTCTTCTTCCCCATCCGATCCCGCAACAGACCTACAGTGGCTCCACGGTGGTTGCCTCGTCGGTGCCCTACCAAACCGATGACCTAGGGCACGATGAGACCAGGGAAGGTGTCGTTCGGGTGCGCTAAGGTGAGAGGAGTTGAGAGGGGGTATTATATATTGGGTTTAGGGGCTCTTATAGGGTTTTCTACCCCTGACATCGCCTGCCTTTTGAGGCAATTAGGCATTTCTTCTAGATGCATCCAAAGCACGAGAAAGTAGGGTATAACTGACTTGGAATTCCATCCTGAATCCAACAAAGAGCTTTCCATGTTTTCACACGTGCTAGTTTGCGAGGAAAATTGAGGGAAAGATCCCTCTGTTCTCATGGCTCTTTCCTTCTTGGACTCGAGGAAGGTGATGCACAACTGGTTTCGGATCTCGATTTGATGGCTGGCGTCGTCCCTATTATTTTCATTTAAAGCAGAAAATATGTGACATTTATTATAATCCCAACACTTTAGAGAATCTTGTAAAAGTCATAACTCCCAAACAAAGTATCCAATTAATCCAAAATTTTGAGAGAAACTTATTAATGGCTTAATCTACGACTCTTCCAAATTTGGGCGCATTATCCAAAATAAAACGTGCCTTTTGTTTAGGTGTAAGATATTACTCAACCAGGCTTGTTTATCCCATCTTTTCTCTTTCTTATTTTCTTATTTACCATTATTTCTATTTCTTGTAATACAAGAAAGCAAGTGGGGTTAGAATTATCACTCATTATGACCAAACCCTCACTTCTCTCTTTATTTCTTGCATTATCTCCTTTATTCCAAATACTCTTCATTAATTGTTTATCTCTGGTTTTTCTTTTGATTTTGATTCCTTTTTCCATTAGAAACTATGTGGACACGAAATCTCATCCAAGATGGTTCCATTATCAAAATATCCACATATTTCTTGTAATATTATTATTATCTTATATTTCCTTTAATAAAGCAATATTTAATTGATATTTTCTCTCTCTTATTGCATTATCTTTGCAACTTGGACTCCTTGGAGACCAAGGAATCCAAAAGACACGAAATCCACCTTTGGGGAATATTCTTTTTCCTTCTATAGGTTTCTACATTTTTATTTTCTCCATTACTTATTTACTTATTTAATAATGGAGTTTCCTTTGTCTTTTTCTTATTACTGGGCCCAATAGCCAATAATAGCCACAATACAACCAACAAGGTTATTGTAAATGAAATCCTTTTATTCATAGCAAATCATATCATTATTTGTTCAAATATCTTTAATAGGAGAAATTACATTTCTCACCAAAAGAACCCAAAGGTTGGGGTTGTAACATCCTTCCCTTCTTATAGGAATTTTGCCCTCAAAATTCCACCAGATACACAAACAAATAGGATAAGCCTTTCTTGTGTCCATCATGGCTCCCATGTGGCTTCACCCTTTCCATGGTGTTTCCAAAGAACCTTCATCATCTCATATGCTTCCATCTGAGTTCTCTCTCACCTTGGTATATTGTACCCTCTCAGGAGACTCAGGACATTTCAGCCTCTCATAAAGCTGAATAGGTTCATGGCTCAGCACATGGCTTGGGTACCTCACATAGTGCTCTAGATTTGACTCATGGAACACATTATACATCATGTTATCTTGAGGGGTAAGGCTAAACACAACCATCTCCACCAATCCATATCAAATGGACCCATATATCGGGGACTCAGCTTTCTCAGCTGTAGCATAGAGGGGTCAGATAATACTCTCCCACAGTGAACTGCATGTCAGTATGCTTTGCATCATCTCACAACTCATGTCACCCCTGGGCTCTCTCTCAGACATTGCACGACCAAAGCGACTTCATCTACACACATTGTGGTCCTTTTATAACCTTCACAATGTCCCTTCACCAACATCATCTTAATGAAGTGGTGACCGACACAACCTCCCTTACAGAGCTCCTTTACATCCCGATACTGGGTATGGTGGTTATCATCACATCTTGCATAGGACAGTAACTATCTCTATGTATCACCTTGAACAATAACACATGCTCTTATCAGACCCTCTAGTTTGGATTATACAAACCATTAATTAGGGGTGATAAACTGTACTAGCATAGAGTTCTTCATGTACGTACTTCCATATTATGGAAGTGACTCTTTAGGTTATAAAAAACTTTTGAACTCTCATCATGGTGTAGTTGAACCATCTCTCTCTCATATGTAGTTCAACCGGATATGTCCCTTGACAATATTCTTTCTTTCTCATGTCATCTAGGTAAGGTGATCTACCATAACCCATATTACATCTTGACCTTCCTTGGTCTAGGGGATACTTACCACAACATCCATAGTGATAAACTCCCAATCCCCCTCAGGGACTCTTCATCCTCTATACCAACTCAGTGGGTTACTAATGTTCGTCCTTCACCTCCTGACATGCATGGCAACAAGCTACATGCATATTTGTACACTTTTCATCTTAGGCACCAAAGTACTCCTACCACTTATTATCTTAGCAGTACCGTGGTGTATGGTGATCTTAAAATCATGATCGCTCGTATGTCATGATTCCTCAAGATTGATTCCTTAGAAACCCTAAACCACTCTAGTCAGGGTTTCATCACCTTCTTTTCTACATAAGTGTATCTGAGGTTCTACAACCATCCTTTTATCACATCAAGGCCTAGGCTGGCTAACCAAACAACCACTAACTTGATCAACATATATCGTTACATCTGAGTGTTAGCCAAACACATCTCCCTTTTTCAACTAAGGGCTAACTTATCAACCCCTTCTAGCCTCTAGCTAAACTAGGCAGCTGCATCTCAACTAAAGCATCCATCACCACCTCACATCCTTATGTGTAAGGTAACAGTGAAGACATACACCTCCCTATATTCCACTTATCATCTCATCTCGGGATTTATGTCTATCCTGAACAAGAAAACTTAGAGCTTATCTTCTTGGTTATCAAACTCAACCTTGTATAGCTCATGATAAAAATATCCTCACAAGATGACCACCTTAGTTCTCTTGATGTTTGTAAACCATCCACATATCGTTCACTCCACAAGGGTATGTTATCATCCCTGTCCTCATACCTCATAGCAACGTTCCAACTCACATCATCTTTTATCCTTGGTGTATGGCATGTGTACTGTCCTATCTCTCACTCCAATAACAAGAGGAAATACGCATTTGGCTGCAGTCCAAATATAAAGTTCTTCCCATTCTAAGAGTAGAGATGGTACATCTCACCTTGCCAGTACACCTTCAAATCTAAGTTGAAACGTGCAACATATGTCTCTACATCACGATCATCTCGATATCAAAGTTACTTCCATGGAAAACTGATCTCGAACCTACTTGGGTCCACACACAATCCTTGGTCATCTCCTCTTGGTCTATAGGATGCTGACACTTTTGGGGTCATCCCTCTTTCCTTATGCATCCAGAGAGTGCCCTCCTCATCTGCCCTCTGGGTCACATGAGTTCATGAAGGTGATCAATCTCCTAACCCATGGGCGTCAGACAATGATAGTTGTTACCTCCTGACCCTATGGTCATGTGCAACTAGGGAATTAGGAAACTCCTACTTCCATCGGTCTTATCCCTACTTGACCCTAGGATAGACTTAGGATTCTAACATAGTACATGTCCAACTTAGAACCTTATCCAAGTCTCCATCATCTCTCTTTGCATTCCTGGGCTGACTTTCATCCGTTCATAGAGGTCATGGCGACCTGCTTACCTTGGTCAAGCCCCATACCTATTACCTCTATGGTAACACACCCACATGCACTTAGAGATGGTTATCTATGTTTTTACAGGTTCATTCTCATACTATGTACTTTTCACTTAGCTTCTTAAGATCCTATGAGACCTCCTTAGGTTACTTCAAAACCAATAGAAACTAGTATACACCCAAAAAAGGGTCCCTCTCCCAGGATGGGAGGAAACTATCTCTTGATAGAAAAAAAGGTCACAAATGTCCTTATGTCTAGGGTTTACATCGTTCTTAACCCTAGAAAGCTACTAAGGCACAAGTAGACCACCTACCAAACCATGCTAGGTCATACTTGTTCTCATTCCTCAACATTGGATCAAGACCATACCTTCCCCTGTCACCAACTTAGTTGTGAGGGGTTCATCAAACATACCTTAGACTAAAGGGGTTTCCCTTTCCTCTTAACATGAGGAGTTCCATGCTCAAATCTATAGAAACTCAAATCTCATCATGAGCATCAAGTACATCACTTCCCCTCTTAGGTCTAAGAACCCTAGGTTCACTTTTTGGATGTCCAACTACATGCTCAATCTTTTAACCACGAACCAAGCATGTACAAGGTATGACATGCACTTCCCACGATCCTTCTACTTGAACAACACTTTCAAGTGGAGTCCTCCTCAAGGACAACCAACTAGGTAAAAGGCCTTACAACTTGCTACTAAACCTCTCCATGGTGTAAGGAACTCTTTTTCCCATCTTAGAAGGTAAACACCTATACCATAGGCACATAGGTACCAGAAGCCTCATCCTTTCTCTAGGGTTTGGTTCCTCTAAAGGCAACCAAGATATCATCATCTACAAGGGATCAATCATGAGGCAACCACTATCATCCACTTACGTCACATCATCCTCAACTCCTCACTGTTCCTCATATCTCAGAGTCTAAGCTTCCAACCTTCTTGCTTTGGTCCCGCTCTCTCTCTCTCTAGAGCTAACCCTAAAAACGGCCATACTACTAGAGGTCCTTTCTCCATTAAGGATCAGGCTCACAAGCGTACCCCTACATTGGTGAAGCCTATGTTCAAACTTATGTTTTCTCAAGATTATCCATAGCCCTTTATGCTTATCTCATGAGCTATCCAACATACTCTCCTGGCCAGGGTTTCAACCTACTACCCGCACTATAGACGTACTCTGTGTGCATGTTATGCCCTACTCGCATAAGCCCATAGGGTTTCTATAGGTTCTTCACTAACCTCATCATTGAAGGAGCTATCCTTCACTCTAACATGCATGACCCTTTCCCGAGTCGGGTCATCAAAGGTACTAGTTCATCCAACCTCACATGGCTCATATCGTCATGGGCATCCAAAAGCATGTCCACCCACACACCTGGTCTATCATGACATCTAACTCATTGTATCCTCTCTTTCTCTAACCAACACTTAGGGTTAGGGTTAGCATCATCCTCATAGGATGTGTCAGGTCTCTACTTATAATGGAGATCTCTACCTCCAAGACCAACTCTCTCTACTCATCCTCCTGATAAGAAGGTCTAGCCTCAGGTCTCTCATGAGGGCATGACAACATATGTCATACGACCTAACCATGCATCTATTCCTTAGTTTACACTTAAACTATTAAGATTATGTCCATGACATCTTATTTACATGCTTTTTATTAAATTGGTAGAGGATTCCTTAAACCTTATCAACTTTACCCATACCTAAAGAGAGTGAGGAAGAGAGAGAAAGCCCTAATCCTTAAAATCCTTAACATCATTAGAGTTGAGAAGGGATGAACAAGATGAGAGAGTCCTAAAGGTACCTTATTTTGAGTCAGATCCTAAGACATCGGCCAGGCAGTCACACAGATTTGAGATTCCTCATATTCCGACTAGCGGTGCAGAGGAATGTTTTGCCAACCTTCGGGTGTGATCCTTTTCTAGAAACCTTTGTCTTTTAGAAAATCCTCTAATAACTCCTTTGGGTTCTATAGAGTTTGTAAAATTTAATAATTATTAAAGATTAAACGAGGAACCTATGCTCTGATACCAAATGTAACAACCCCGCATCTCGGTAACCCCTAATTAAGGGAGACCAAGAGGTCAGAGTCGTTATCCCAATTAACAGGATCAAAGGTTCTACAAATAATCAATAATAATTATAAAATTCTACCAAACTATACTGAAAGTTGGTATAAAATAAAACTTTGCATACCTTTTTCAAAAACATGGATATCTACTTTTATCCACATCTGGAGTCTATTCTAACTAATCCTCCTTTGTACTTTAATTCTTATTTAATTCCACATATTCCAATTTAATGTTTGTCCTTTTCAAACTTGTATCTAAAACTCCGAAAAACAAAATGTCAGTCACCACAAATGAATATGCCAGTATGTGGGGACAACCAAAATTTTGCAAATATGGCTAACAATCTAAATATCACAATCAAGTTAATTAACATGCCAAATTACGCTTTTAGTGTGACATTCTCCACCACTTTTACCCTAACCCTGGCATACCCACCTTAGGGTTTCTCTTATGACAATGACTTAAGGCCACCTTCTCAATCTTGAGCTTGGTGTCTGGGGTTACCTCTCATAGTCATTCAATAAAGACCACCTTCTCAATCCCGAGCTTGGTGTATGGGGTTACCACTCATGGTGCCCATGGATCTTCCCTCTTGGGCTTAACCTTTTGGCATCTTCCATCAGGGTGGCATGTAGGTGCGATAATACACACTTATATTATAATTGTGATAATCATAGTGACTTTATGATTTGCAAGTATGAACATCCAAACTGATAGGTTGCATTCAATGCGATTAATCATCCGGGAAACCTTCGGGAAACTAATGTGATTAACCATAATTAACCACATACCTATCAGGCTGATTTGAGACAGAATTAATCCAATCAATGCAAGAAATCCAATAGGCAAGCAAGCACACAAAGAGATCCTGAAATATGCATACAATTTCCTATCATTGATCATGCCATCAAGATCTATTAAACTTAGCTCACTTCCTAGGGTTTCTAGTCCACTTTTACGGTTTCTATTGCAATTAGGGTTCCTCTTCATTTTTTACTCTTTTAAACCCTAATTTTATACAATTACTCACAAACCCTAATTATCTCATCTATTCTTCATGAAAGATATTAAGGTTACCTTTTAACAACATATAACCTTAATTTCAGATTAAAGGCACAATTAACCATCAATTAAGTCCATTATGCTCTTTTACATTAAAACTACCATTTTTATCCTTTTGATTCATGACAAGATCATTAGGCCTTATCATATTTGGTTCCTTCCAGATTAACAACTCATAGTTCATTATGATCTAATTCACATATGAACTCTATTTATCCTTAATTCCACCTTTATCCATTAGAAAACCCTAATTACCATATTAAGGGTATTTATCCACAATTAGGAACAATTATACTTGAAATATATTAGAACCATATCTCATCTTATTCATGAATTTGAACAATTAAATCCATTAAGAGTCACAATTACTAACATTAGGGTTTCAAGGCCCATTAAAGCTCATTCATGTACATGGAACTCTAAATTAAACCAATTACATGCAAAGTACATCTTTTTTTATCTTAATGTATCTTTTTATGATTAACAGGTTAATCTCAACTTTAATCATCCATAAAACCCTTCTTAATACATTAAACATCAAAGATTAGGGTTTTTCATTAATTAAACCATTTAAAGATATCATCTTTACATACTTTTTGAATTGCAAGAAGAATTAGGCGTCAATTACATTTTCATTGCATTCCTTGCATTTTTCTGATCAAAAAGCACTACATATTTGTATTTTTAGGCCACATGATCTATTTTTAATGATTTACCCAAGATTAACCTATTTCTTTGATTTCCAGTTCGGAGAGCGAGTAATTACCTTATTTTAGAAAAATGTCAACTGTATGATCAGCGGTGACACCGATCGGCACACGGATCGTGCAGTTCACATCTCTTGCACCCACTATCTGCCCATTGAAGTCGCGGATGACCAGGACCGTCGATCTGCTCCCATGACCCATTATGATCCTTGATGAAACGACCTTTGTTCTTCTTCCCCGCCCGATTCCGCAAAAGACCTGCACCGGTGTCGTTGCCTCGTCAGCGCCCTACCAAATAAATGACCTAGGGTACGAGGGGACTAGGGAAGGTGTCGTTTGGGTGCACTAAGGTGAGAGGCGTTGAGAGGGGGTATTATATATAGGGTTTAGGGGCTCGTCTAGGGTTACCTACCCTTGTCGTTGCCTGCCTTTTAGGCAATTAGGCGTTTCTTCTAGATGCATCCAAAGCACAAGAAAGTAGGGTATAACTGACTTGGAATTCCATCCTGAATCCAACAAAGAGCTTTCCTTGTTTGCACACGCGCTGGTTTGCGAGGAAAATTAAGGGAAAGATCCCTGTGTTCTCATGGCTCTTTCCTTCTTAGACTTGAGGAAGGAGACACACAGTTGGTGTCAGATCGCGATCCTACGGCTGGCATCATCCCTATTATTTTCATTTAAATCAGAAAATATGTGACATTTATTATAATCCCAACACTTTAGGGAATCTTGTAAAAGCCATAACTCCCAAACCGAGTATCTAATTAATCCAAAATTTGGAGGGAAACTTAGTAATGGCTTAATCTACTTTTGTACTAAATTTAAGCTCATTGTATAAAATAAAACGTGCCTTTTTTTAGGTGTAAGATATTACTCAATCAGGCTTATTTCTCCCATCTTTTCTCTTTCTTATTTTCTTATTTCCCATTATTTCTATTCCTTGTAATCCAAGAAAGCAAGTGGGGTTCGAGTTATCACTCATTATTACCAAACCCTCACTTCTCTCTTTATTTCTTGCATTATCTCCTTTATTCCAAATACTCTTGATTAATTGTTTATCTCTGGTTTTTCTTTTGATTTTGATTCCTTTTTCCATTAGAAACTATGTGGACATGAAATCTTATCCAAGATTAATCCATTATCCAAATGTCCACATATTATTATTATCTCATGTTTCCTTTAATAAAGCAATATTTAATTGATATTTTCTCTTTCTTGTTGCATTATCTTTGCAACATGGACTCCTTAGAGCCCAAGGAATCCAAAAGGCATGAAATCCACGTTTGGGGAATATTCTTTTGCGTTCTAGAGGTTTCTACATTTTTCTTTTCTCCATTTCTTATTTACTTATTTAATGATGGAGTTTCCTTTGTCTTTTCCTTATTATTGGGCCCAATTGCCAATAAAGCCCACAAAAAAACCAACAACACTATTGCAAATGAAATCCTTTTATTCAAAGCAAATCATATCATTATTTGTTCAAATATCTTTAATAGGAGAAATTACATTTCTCAGCAAAAGAACCCAAAAACTGGGGTTTTAACAAGTGCTCCATAACAAGGGTGAAGAGCAATGGTGACACCTTGCCTTAGACCCCTATTGCTTGTGAATAAACCACCTTGGTTGTCCATTGACCATCACTGAAAAGGACGTAGATTGGATACACTCCTTTATCCATCGTATCTAAGTGTGTGGGAAACCGTACTCCTCCAACAGTGCCCATAAGCTTGCCCAAACAACATGATCATATGCTTTTGTGATATCGAGGTTGATCTACACCTTCGGCTTGTTCCTCTTCAACTCAAACCCATGGAGAAATTCCCCAGCAAGTTGAGCGCAGTCACTGATGTTTCGGCCTAGTATAAAAGCTCCTTAGTTTTTTGAAACAAGTGTGGGAAGCACGACCTTGAGCCTAGATGCAAGAAGTTTTTTCCAAATCTTGTATAAAACACTACATTAGGCTATGGGGTCAAAATCCCTCATAGAGGAGGCCATCATTGTCTTAGGAATGAGGGTTAGGAACACATGGTTGCATTCCTACAACATGCTTCCTCCCTCTGCTAGCCACACTATTGCATTGTATACATCCTTGCATATGACCGGCCATGCATGTCTGTACCATTTAGCATTGAAACCATCCGGGCCTGAGGACTTATCCACACCTATGGACCATAAAGCCTCCTTCACTTCAAAAGGTGAGACCTTAGCACACAGACACCCCTTTTGTGCTTCAGTAAGAATGTGTTCTAGCTTCCTCGTGGTTTGGTTATGTGTGCCTCCCTGTCCATTGTATAGGTTGGTGAAGAATTGTACCACCTCCGTGCACAGGTCAACATGTACACTCACTTTTCGTCCATCATTAGATATAAGTTTGTGGATGGTCTTTGATGATCTTCCTCTTCATCGTGCCTTGGTAAAAGGAAGTGTTGTGATCCACATCCTTAATCCACCTTGTGCGACTCCTTTGGTAGAAATATCCTTCTTCTACTTTGGCTAGCACCTCCAACCAGGCTCGTAGTTCCCTTTCCACTTTAATTAACCCTTGGTTCTTAGGCTGGTGTTGAAGTTCTTTACTAACATTCTCAAAATCGTGGAGAGCATCGCGATTGAGTTTCAAAATGTTGCATTTTTCAGTAGCCCATCTCTTGATGCACTTCTTCGTGTTTTGAAGCTTATTATCCATAATGAACATAGGATTTCCTTCTACTTGGAGGTCCCATCCTTCCTTGAGTACTTCGTCATAACCATCCCACTCTAACTAGTAGTTAAGAGATCAGAATGGTTTCTTCTTGTACGTTAGTCCACGTGATGTCCCCCCCCCCTTGCATAGGGAGTTCTATCAGGCTAGACGTGGCCAAGGCATCGTTGAAGTCCAGGATAGCTCGTAGGCCACATTCACAACCTCCTTTCTTCTCCCATGTGAATCGTGTGTAGTTGAAGTCCCCCAACAGTAACCATGGCCCGCTCACCATGTTGGATATGTCATTGATGGTGGACCATAGTTGTCTCTACTCGCTTGTTGTTGTATATCCATGCACCGTAATGATGGATAAGTCTGCCCCTCCTGTATTGTGGCTGCATGTAGTGATTTTCTAGGGGGTAGAGTAGATAACCTATACCTCTCAAACCCTTGGGTCAAAACCCCAGCATAAGCATCCACCTTACACTTGTTCATGGTTAGAGAGAAAGCTCCAACCGACTGGAAATAGTGTTCTCACCTTGGCAATGTTGCCCCTCATGATGTGAGTCTCAGTGATGGTAGCAAGAGAGGAGTTTTCTTCACAAATGACTCTTCTAGTCTCACCTCCACAGTAGGATTCCACACCTCCTCTCACATTCCATACGAGAAGGGTCATTTAGTCACTTTGGCCGCGTTGTGATCCATCACGCAGTAATGGTGATATGATGACCTGCTCGCTGCCTCTTGCTTGTGTGCCTTGCCTTCCTCCTGCTCACGCATCACCCTTCTTTTTTCCTTCCTTGCCTCCCTGTCTCCCAGCATGGGATCAACAGTTTCTTGCTTCCCTGTTCGGGTCTTCTTAGGAGGTCCATTGTTGGACCTAGGTCCTACTAATTTGTGTTTTGGGG
This sequence comes from Alisma plantago-aquatica, assembly GCA_963693085.1. Taxonomy (NCBI): domain Eukaryota; kingdom Viridiplantae; phylum Streptophyta; class Magnoliopsida; order Alismatales; family Alismataceae; genus Alisma; species Alisma plantago-aquatica. The sequence continues at coordinate 763,887,818 of OY856414.1, read as the reverse complement.
TCTTTGTCACCATCCTAGGTCTTAGTTCCTCTTCTGTAGATTACTAAGTTTGTGGATTCCATACTAGCAACTTCTCTATCGAGAGGGTTGCCCTTAGGGATGGCCGTTTAATCATCATCCAAGTTGAACGGGATCGTGGCTGAGTTTGGAGTGAGGACTGCCCCCGGCGTATATACATAGATGGTATTCAACAGATCTTCCTCTGAGAAGTGTGGGCAGTCCTCCTCTTCACTGTCCAGGGTTGCTATGTTGTGGGTCATGTGTCCCTCTTCGTCGAAGCACACCGCGTCAGTGTTAAGATGTGCACAGCTGGCCACCGTAACTGATGCAGTCTACGTAGGTGGGCGTGTCACTTCCATGTGGGCATTCAGACCCTCTTGGATCAGATCGGTAGCGACACCTGCAAAGGGAGCGCTTCCATTAAACTTTGTATCCTGGTCAAATCCACATGCCTCGTTGGAAGCCCCCTGGTCATTTGAATTTGCAACAACTTGAATTTGTATGGACCTATTTGAATCAGAATTGGTTTGGTCCATATTTGGAATATTTTCCAAATTCAAATCTATTTCAATGCGGTCATTTCCGTTAATGTCCCCCATTAATGGAATTTGTGAAGAAGTAGGAGGGCCGTTTGACCTGTTGACCTCCTCCGCTGCCTCTGGCACAATGGGTGGTGACGCCACCTCCTTGGCCACCGTTTGGGTGGTGTCGTCGACTGTCATCGTCGTCCCCCGACTGTTACCCCCACGATCTTGGGCCTCCGTCGCCTCACCATGATCTTTTTGTTGTTTCCGCGGTGGGGGTGGTCTCCTTGAATGGGATCGTCCTGTGCGCAGTGAGCGAACACTAGATGGACAGCGCTCCTCGGTGTGTCCAAAAGCTACGCAGGCTTTGCAACGCCTTGGGTAATATTCATATTCCACTGGGCATGGAATAGAATCTCCGCCTTCCACCCAAAGATCAACAAAGAGCGGTGGATCCTTGTCCATAGAGAACTCAAACAACACTCTCGTGTAATTAGGGTTGGTACCCCTCACTGTCCTGACATCCATACGAAGGGGATTACCGAGGAAGCTTGTCATCGTACTTAGAATTTCCACCAAATTGAGCAATCCCAAGGTCGGGAACTTGACCCAACATGGAATGGTAGATAGAAGATCATGTTCCAAGGATGAAGATGGTCTCCATTGTTACATAAGAACCATTCTTCCATCATAGAACCAAGGTTTAGATGCCATAGCCCGATCTCTATCTGAGGATTCTTCAAAAGAAGCAAAGAAGAATTCATTCTCCTTCTTGGTGATCGCCACGTGTCCCACAGGTCTCCACGAACGAAGGGCCCAAGCATTCATTGGAACAAGGTGGGGGTTAGCATCGATGACATGAAAGATTAGTGTCTTCTCCCACCTTCCTTGGATATGATCCATATGCTCTTTACGGATCATCGCCACAAGATGATCGTCTTCGTTGTGTACAAGTGGCACCCTTTTAAGCACAAGGTGTGATGCATATTCCCCTAGGGTTTCCTCACACACACCTCCTTCCATCCATGAGAAAGGATTTGGTTTGAACATCCAAGCCCTAGGTGGTCTGCCGCATCAGGTGGCCATCACCTCAGATAGGTTGTCGCCAACTGAAGAAGGACCCGCCCTAGCAGTGGTCCGATCTGAGGACCGTATGCCCACCGCAGAAGCATGACGACTCCCACCTCTCCAAGAACTCCCCTTCCACATGAGCCACCTAGTGATAGGCATTCTAGATAGTGTGCTCCTCAACATCAGGGATGAAATGTCCACCGTAGCCACTATCCCCTTATCCACCCGTCTGTCCTCTTCCCTCTGCATAATAGCCTCATGAGAGTCATCTCCTAACGGCGCGCTCCTACCTCCACCTCGAGCCGATCTGCCTCCTCTGCCTCTTCCCGCACCCCTTTGACCTCCTCCACGAGCCGCCATGTCGTTCTTCTCCAACTCTTGTTGCCTCTCCACAGCCAACGTTAGTCGGACACCTCTCATCCCTTTGTTCTTGCTACGTCGGACCATGCTGGTAGCAACCACCTGGCGGGTGTTAGGTAGTCAGTAATGGGTGGGTGTTTCCCAGCAGAGTGTTGGATGACGAGTGTCGTTGGGCGCCCTCGTTCTAGAGAGAAGGTAGAGCCTCACCTAGAGAGCATAGTGGTAGTTAGATGATGGTAATCTCTGAAAAGGAACTTCAAAGGTGCTACCTCATGACCATATCGTGTGCCCATTAATGATAAGAACTCTTACTCTCAAATCATGACAAGATGGATACCAAATTGATCCTTCAACACAAAGGAGGTATATCGGTTTTTCAAAGGTCAAAGAGCATATCGCGTTCCCCATCCTCATTCTAGGGTTCTACAAATGTCGGGCATAAGATATTGATTCACTTTTGCACTAAGTACAAGTGACAAACAAGGGTCCTTCATATCATCCATAAGACCTACTATGTCTTACCTACATATCAGGCAAGTCTCCATGTTGGGTCCCATATCAATCTTCCCACATCTTCAACCCATGTCAGGTTGCAAGATTTTCAATCCATATGGGTTGCTTAAGAGTGATCAACTCATGTCGAGTATCAAATGATGATGTCATCATCATCAACTTCTTTAATCTAATTCAAAAATATGTATAATAATACTAATTACATTTTAGAACTCATGATTACATCAATTGATCATAGGAAACCCTAATTTGCAAACAATCAATAAATTAAATATTATTGAAGAAGGATAATAATATTGAAGGGTTTAAGTTATATAACCCGCCTCTAATGAGCTTCCAAGCTTCAAGCTTCACTTCCCACGTTCTAAGGTTGAGGATGGACCTTCTCCAAGCCCCAATACTTGGGCTCCAATCTCTTACACGATATCTCTAACCACTTTGGGTGATATCACCTTGATTGATTGCTTCAACCTTCTTTGGCCGATATCTTTCCTCCTTGACCGATATCACTCAGTTCTCTTCACTATCAATGAGACAAGAAGGGGTGTTGCATGATACAAGAGAAAAGGGCACTTGCTAGATTCGAAAAATCTTGCCAACAAATGAAGGTCAAGTTATTTATACTTGAGGTTTATAGAAAAGAGTGTCATAGGTGTCACTAACTTAAGGTACTTCATGCCACCTAGCCATGCAAGGTTGACACATACTCTTGCATGCATGCCACTATTATCTTTCCATGCAAAAAGGATAAAGAAAAGATAAGGGGCGGCTCTTGAGTTGTCTCCTAGGGCAAGCTTTCTTCCACTATCTTATTATTATATTCAACTCCATCATTTCCAAGGCAAGTTGCAAATTGATGCTTCAATATTTCCTTGAAGTGCCTTGCCCGTCATGGGCCAAACCAAAGCTCCACAAACTGATAGGATGATCTCCTTATGGCTCTATGGTCAGTAGGGGCTCCTTTCCTAAGTCCACAATTGATATGGCTCATGTGTATAACTTCAACTTATGCATTTTCTTGTTTCGTTCATTATTAGGAGTATTAACACTTCAAGATGCTTCAAACATATTGTCTCCTTCTTTCTATTTCCTTTAGATAAAACTAGGTAAGAGTAAAAATAATCTAGAGGTAATAAGTTACACATTAACCCTACATTTTATACATATTGCAATTTGTGCTACAATTGATGCACCAAGCACTTAGCATTATTTACACAAGTTCTCACTTAGGGTTTAGGCTTTGCACAAGCCACCACTTAGCATCATATTCTCTTTCATGACATAAAATATCATACAAAACACTTAGAATATATTCAACATGTAACATTTACAACATGACCCTTATCTTGGGTAAAATGTACTTTTCACTTAGATTATCATATAATGCAGACATAGTTTGCATATAAGCTTAATTTCGAGAATAAACTTCACAAATGCCTTAATTGCTTTTTTCCCAAAATATAAGAACGAGTCATAAGAAAATTACTTAATCAAAAAATCTCGGGTTAGGCCATAACCCATGTCAGGGGTGTTACAAATATAAACCCCTAACAAGTATTTCTTCCCTAAAATCTCGGATAAAGGGAGACAATTTGTCGTTTATGCATCATATCATCAAGTGTCTACATAACATCTTGATGTTATGGAGATACGAAAGAAATTTGACTAGCACAAGGCTCTTTTACATAGGATTATCATAGAATCTGTTATACTCAACTGCCATTCCTAGACCAAAGTTACATTATGTCCTTCATATGAGGCTACAAGTCTATTCATGCCTCTATTGTACCAGTCTATTCTGTTGGTTCAACACTATCTTTCTTATGACTTGTATCGGCTATCACATTAACTATTTATTTTCTTATCATAAGGAGAGGCTACTTATCAAAGAAGAACTTATCTCGAAGGTATATCTAGAGGTTATGTATAAGTTGCCTCAATAGATCTAGATAGGGATACTTTTAAGGAATCATTTTTAGCTTGATAAGATTTTTCTTAAAATGGTTCTACAATAGTTCCTTCAATTAATTCATCCTTATAAATTTTATGTTTATGCAGACCATAAACCCCTAACATATGACCTCCATACTAGAGTTATCTCACGGTTGTCCCTTCTAAGTTACCAAACATTATTCACCTTATTAGGAGTTATAATCTTAATCTCTCATACCTTCTGACATATCTTGGGTACTAGAATTCCTCATCTTGGTATCCTTCACATGTGTCAAAAACTCATCACGTCCTTATTATTTCCATCTCCCTATTGTTAATGCCAAAGTTAAACATACAAAAGGATCTTTCTTTAATCTTGAGACATTATATATATTACACATTTCTTAATTTTGGAACCAAGGTCCCAAACTAACTGATACTTTTCTAAATACCCATTAAACGAATGCTTTTAACTCGTGCACATCAAGTGTCATAAAACTCAATTGATTGCCACGTTCATGAAAGGAAAGAACATTAAGGGACATATTACTTGTTGTCACCCCATCATTACCTAGGGTTGTTCATAAAAAAGAAGACATATATTTAGTTGAGGAAGTCCACTGAGCAACCATTATTAATTAGGGAAGTCCACTTAGCAACCCATATGTAGTTTGGAAAGTCCACTCAGAAATCCCTATTTAGTTGGGAAAATCCACTTAGCAATCCCTATTTGGGAAAGTCCACTTAGCAATCCCTATTTAGTTGGAAAAGTCCACTTAGCAATCCCTATTTAGTTGGGAAAGTCCACTTAGCAATCCCTCTTTGGGAAAGTCCACTTCGCAATCCCTATTTAGTTAGGAAAGTCCACTTAGAAATACCTATTTAGTTGGGAAAGTCCACTTAGCAATCCCTATTTAGTTTCATTCCTTTCTTTGTTTTTTTTTCTTTGGGGGGGGGGGAACTAGAGATGTCTATTTATTTATGCTGCTCTCTAGTGCAGTCAAAACTTCACAAATGTTTACAAGAGAAATGCAATTACAATTAATAGGAATAGAATGCATAAAGAAAAGGTTTTGGCTGGTTGCAAGGCATTGATTTGCATTCCTATCAGCATGCACATTGAAGGTACGACTGATATAGAAGATGGTTTCAAGCGGGATGACGCTCATCACCTTCACCACATATGGTTTTAGAAGAGGGACAAAGGTAAGTCCTGTAACAACTCAGACCGCAGACAAAAAGTATGAAAAAATATATGCATTGTCCCAGTGGTGTTGTTTGCATAATTCAGTGGCGCTCATGATGGCTTTGTCTTATGCATCCATGGCTGAGGTAGCTTTAGTAATGCTGCCCAACCCCAAGATATGTAGTCCGCTGGCATCAACAACATGAATGTCAATGGCTACGTTATGTGTGCTGACTTGGAATGAAGCGTCTGTGAAGACATAGATATCTCTGCCTTGGAATTATCTCTAGTTGAGGTCAACTTCAATGACTCTCTCATGAACTTAAGTAGCTATATCTTGGATTATGAGATTACGCTGCTTGATGAAGAGGGTTTTACTTGCAGCAGGTTTCTCTTGGCATTGGTGGATGAAGTTATTGCGACACTGCCACAGGTGCCAGCAGGTAATTACCCATAGATTGTGAGACGGGTGTTGAACATTCATACCTTGGTCAATCCAATCCTTCACATTCAAAGTGAAGTGCCCGAGTCCAGGTGACACAAGTTGCCAGACTTCGGTGTTAGGGGGGGTAGTCCCTCAGAGCATGAAGAAGAGTGTCCCTTTCTTTGTTACACACTGGGCATAGTTCAGATACATCAATGTGTCGATGATTCTTTTCCACATTGTTAAGGAGAGCCCATTGTTGTAGAAGCCAGAGAAAGGTTTTGATACGAGCAGGTAGGGTGGAACGCCATATCTATTTCCAATTTCCCCGAGTGTTAGTTTCCTTTTCTTTGTAGAGCCATCTATAAACTGATTGAGAGGAGAAGTCACCAGTGTGCTCCAGGGACCATATCCACTCGTCCTCCAAGGGGTTGTTAGAGGGCAACGGGGTGTGCTTGATGATGTCTTTTACCTCCGATGGCACGTAGGAGTTAATAAAGCTCCAGTCCCAACCATCATCTGCATACGACATACAACTAATCGTGAGAAATGAGAGATCTTCAGGGATTGGCCAATCTAGAGAAATGTCTATGACTGGTTGTCCTGCAAGCTATTTGTCTCGCCAAACATTTGTATTGCTACCATTATTGATATATTTTTTGTAGAGTGGCTTGATGAGGTCGAGGCTGCGTTTGATGAAGCTCCAGGCTGAAGAGCATGACTTAGAAATAGGTCTGCCATTCTTCATATACTTCTCAGTCATCACTTGGACCCATAGCTTGCACAGGTCAGAGATGAAAGACCAAGTGTTCTTGAGCATAAGTGCATTTTTCTGGTCGCGCGCATCACTGATGCTAAGGCCACCTGTGTCCTTGCTTGAGCTTATGTTCTTCCAAGATACTAGGGAGATTTTTTGTTGAGAAGAGGTTCTAGACCATATGAACCTTCTGATATGCCTGTTGATATCGTCACAAAGTTGGGGCGACAATTTGACAGTTTGCATTGTGTATGTTGGAATACTTTGGAGTGTGGATTTGGCAAGGGTGATTCTCCCTACAAGAGAGAGATGGCACAGTGACCAACTGTTAAGTCTGCTTTGGATAGACAAAATGATGATACCATGGATGGATTTGTTAACTCTATGATGCAAGATTGGTACACCCAAATACTTCCCAAGGTCCATAGTCCATCTAATTCCCAATTGTTTGCTGATGGATCGGATCTCTGACCTGTGTGTGTTCAAGCTGGAGAAACACTTGGATTTCTGTTTTGAGACCATTTGTCCAGAGGCTTTAGAGAAGATGTGAAGGATTTTATTGATGGTACTAGCTTGTGCCATGGATGCTTCCCCCAATAGAAGGATGTCATCTGTGAAAAGAACACGAGAGAGCTTGGTACCACCCTATGTAAGGGAGATGGGTTTCCAGTCTCCAGCATGGACAGAACTAGAAATGGCCTAGCTTAGCTGCTCCATACACATAACAAAAACATACGGGCTGATGGGGTCGCATTGTCTAACACTCTGAGAAGCCTTAAATGGCTGTAGGGTTCTCCTTCCAACAGGATCAAGGTTGATCCATGTGTAGTAATTTTCATGATGATACTGATCAGCTTTGGAGGCAAATCAGTTCTTGAAAGCGTGTCATGGATGAAGTGCCAATTCATTTTATCGAATGCCTTAGCCAGGTCCAGTTTGATACACATGAGATTCTTCTTTGTGGAGTGGGCTTTCATTGTATGGATAACTTCCTGTAGCAAGAGAATGTTGTCACTGATGTGATGCCCAGGGATGAAACTTGATTGTGTAGCTGCTATCCAGTTACTCAGTAGGGGTTTCAGACATTCCACTATGATTTTAGAGATGAGCTTGAAGCATCCGTTGTTTAAGGAGATGGGTCTAAAGTCATAGTATTTCTGAGGGGAAGCCACCTTTGGAATGAGAACCATATAGGAATCTATAATGGAATCCTCTATATGTTCAGACTGGAAAGCATTACGAACCGTGGTGATGATGGAATCACCCACAATGTCCCAATGTTTTTGGATGAAATCCGTGTAAATGCCATATGGGCTAGGCGCCTTGAGCAGCACCATGGCTAAGAGGACACGCTTGATTTCTGAAGCTTGTGGGATCGTACCCAAGAAGATCCTAGTTTGAGCTTCAATATCAGGGAATACGGCAGGGTAGCAACAAGTGTGGTCAGGAGAATGTGTAGATTTCTATGTCATCAAGTCCTCAAACTAGGCTCAGATGCAGGTTTTGAGTGCAGCAGGATCAGTGATCCAATTGTCACCATTTGAAACATCTTTGAGGCGAGTAATCTTGTTGCAGTGACGTCAAGCCTTAACATATGATTGAAAAAACTTGGTGTTGAGGTCCCCAAGTTTTAACCAATCAATATGTGCTCATTGATGCCAATCTCCTTCTTCTAAGAGGAGTATGTTGTGGAGCTTATCCTAGAGGGGGATGGAAGGATCAAGTTTAGGAATGGGCATGAGGTTTTGAAGTCGTACCTGGCACTTGTCGATTCTATCTAGTAGATGATCTTTCTCCTTGCGTTGTGACATATTGCATTTAGACTCCCATTTTGTGGCAGCTCCCTTGAAGGTCTTGATGGAATCTTGGAAATAGGATTGAGTAGGCCACTGGATGAGCAACTCCGTATGGAATCCAGGTTGCATGTACTAGCTTGCTTTAGTGTGGAAGTTGAAGGCTCTCTAGACTCTATGGCCACAAGATAGAAGGAGCAGATTGTGATCGGAGAATGTTCTTGGTAACACAGTGACAGAAGCATTGTCGAATTTTTGGATCCAATCGGAATTAGCTAGCACTCTTTCAAGGAACTCGAGAAGGTTGAGTTTTTTAAAAGTGAAAAAGTGACCCTGCATTTTCAGATCTGCTAGGCCAGTATTAAGCAGTGCTTCTTGAAATCGGGAACTAGCTCGTTTGTCAAAATACTTGCTTCCTCGCTTTTCATCGTGATGGAGAAGAGTGTTGAAGTTACCCATAACTGCCCAGGCCTCAGTCATGGATGCACTTATTGTTACGAGATGCTCTCATAGAACATTCTTCCTTGATGGGTTTGGGCTAGCATAGGCAATGGTGAGATACCATGAGTTATTGATGCGGCAGTGGATGAACTGCCTGTGATTAAGAAGAATTTCAACTTCATAAAGGTGATGGTTCCAAGCAAGCCAGATGCCACGAGAGAAGCCACAAGCTTCGACCCTGTGCAATGAGGAGAAACCTAGTTTCTTGATAATATTAGTTGCTTTAGTTCCAGAGCAGTGAGGTTCTAGAATCACAACAAATTGGATATTATGGATTATCTTTAGTTCTTTGATTAGAAAGATTTTCTTATCAAGGCATGCCTTTTGAATATTTCAGCATAGAGCATTAATAAAGAAAGAATTATTGGAGGGCTGCGCACAGTCCGACGAACCGATCTTCTATTACAACCCCAATTTTGGGTTCATTTGCTGAGAAATGTAATTTCTCATATTAAAGATATTTGGAAAAATAATGATACAATTTGTTTTGAATAAATGGATTTCGTTAACTATAGCCTTGATGATAGTGTTGTGAGCTTTATTGGCTATAGGGCCCAATAACAAGGAAATTCAATTAATTAATGAATAATTGAGAATTTGAGATAAGAAAGGTGTGGAAACCTCTAGAAGGCAAAATAGTAATCCAAAGGTGGATTTCGTGCCTCTTGGGTTTCTTGGGTTCCAAAGAGTCCAAGGTGGCATAGAGAATGCAATAAGAAAAGAAAAGATCAAATAAATATTTCATTATCAAGAAAGAAATTGAAAATAATGAGAAAATATGGGAAATATGTTGAAATGAGTTTAATTGAGTTATCCTTGGTGGAATTTTGTATCCCAAGGATTCCTAATGTTAAAAGGAACTCCCATAAGGAAAATAAAAAAGAGATAAAAAGAGAAATCCTCAAAAAGAGATATTTTAATAAAGAGATAAGGAGAATATGTGAAATAGACATAAATAGAAGGATAAAGGCAAATAGCTGTTCCCCAATATGGGAATTTGTCCCTTTAGGATTTCTTGAGGTCCAAGGGACCCAAGATAACAAGATAACAATATAATGACAAAGGAAAAAGGAATATCAATTAATTTGGATTAATTACTGAGATAACTTGGGAGAGAAGGGAGGCTTCTCATACATTGGAATTTGTTTCCCAAATTTCGTACAAAGATAGATAATGCAAACAAAAACCTTCTTTTAAAATTTGAGCTAAAAAGGAGCAAGGGTTTGGTAGATACGAATTTCTCAAGATATTGCAAAAATTTGGGATTAATTCTGAAATAGGAAAATGATTTTCCTTTTTATTTGAACGCGTGCAATTTAGACCGTTGGATCTTAATCCAACATCAGGCGATGATCGTCTAAGTCCCACTGGGATTGGGATTCTATGAGTTTTAGAGGATCTTTCCTCTCTTATTTCCTTGAGATACAGGATTGATGCGAGCTTGCAATGATTCCCATTGCATTCAGGAGAGGAAACTGCAGGGATTCCTCCCTGGTTCGACTAGGATTGGTCGCCAATACAGGAAACACCCTATTCTTGCAAGCCTGACGTCGACCCTATATATAGGGGAGGGTGAAGGAGGGAACCTATGTCCCTTTTTGTTGGCTTGATCTTTGAGGCGGAGTGCAAGTGTCGTTCTCACACCTTCGATTGAAGTTTTTGACCTGACCCTGACCCCCCGCCAAGGACATGTTTCAGCTGAGGTTGTGTGGTGTTGGCTGGGTGCTAGAGGGGAGTAGGCGGCACAATCAAGAGGTCATTTGAGTTCGGGAGATCTTGGCGGAGCTCCCACTGGCCTTGGTTTTTGCAGAGAGGCAGTAGCGCGCAAAGTCAACCATCTGGTTGATCGACGGCTTGCGAGGAGAACAATTTGAAGGTGGAAGACGACCAAGGGGGGAATTACACCCCTGACCTCACATCCCTATTGAAAGGGATTGTACCTTGAGGTAATTTCACCCCCTCCCCCTGTTAGCAAATGTGTTGCCCGCCTGTGAGCTGCATAATCCAGTAAATCCACGTGTTCACTTCTGATTGGTTTAAAAAGAGTTATCTTATAAAATACTTATCTAAGTATAGAAATATCGGATGAGGGTGATCTATACATGAAAGTTGATCAGAAAAACGTGAAGAATCCAATAAAAATATAATTGGAACCTAATATTGCTTGCAATTTAAAAATAACACAAAGTTATCACTTTTGATGTATTAAATTATGGTAAAACCCTAATTTGATATGGAACTCAGATTTAATGACTCTTTTTGGGTAAATTTGGTTTGGAACCCTAATTCTGATAAATATTAACTTATTAAGAATAAAAAGGGAGAGTTAATTGGGAAATAGGAAGTTTCATGCTTGTTTTAGTGTTTTATGAACATGAATATGTTTAGAAACCCTAATTTGGGAAAATATGGGTTTTAATGGGTTAAATATGAAAATATAATTATAGAACTGAGTTTTCATGGTTATAAGCTATTTCGAGCATTAAAGTTCCTATTTGTGGTTAAATACCCTTAATGTGGAGATTAAGGTTTCCTAGGGGATAAAAGGTGGAATTAATGACAAATCGAGTTCATATGTGAATTGGACCCTAATGAACTATGAATTGACGATAAATGAGCATAATGACTTTGTCATGGGTTAAAGAGAATAAAAAGGGTAGCTTTAATGAAAAGAGGCTTAATGGACTTATATAATGGTTAATTATGCCTTAAATCTGAAACTAAGGATTAGATGTGGAGATAATTAGGGTTTGTGATCGATTGTGTTAAATTAGGGTTTTAAATAGTAAAAGATAAAGGGAAACCATAATTACAAAGAAAACCCTAAAAAGAGTAAGAAACGCTAAAAAGGAATATAACCATAAGTAGCATGATGATTTGGATAGTTTTTGATAAAAAGGAAATTGAATGTAATTTCAGGATCTTGTTGAAAATGCTTGCTTGCTTGGATTCTTATTTGCATGGATATTTCTGTTCAAATCGTAAGATCAGGTATGTGGTTAATTATGAATAACCACCTTAGTTTCTCGAGGATTTTCCGGATGGTTAATCCAATTGAATGCAAATTATCAGTTTGGATGTTCATACTTGCAAACTATAACGTCACTATGATTATCACATTAATAATAGAAGTATGGATTCTCACACTTACATGCCACCCTGATGGATGATGCCAAAGGTCAGGCCCAGATGGGTAGACCAATGGACACCTTGAGTGGTGACCCTAGGCACCAAGCTCGGGAATGAGAAGGTGGCCTATGATATTGCATGACTAGTGGGCACCATGAGTGGTGACCCCCAGGCACCAACCTCGGGATTGAGAAGGTGGCCTTAAGTCATTAGCAAAGGAAACCCTAAGGTGGGTATGCCAGGGTTAGGGAAAAATCACTGGAGAATGTCATACTAAAAGTGTAAATTGGCTTGTTAATTAATTTGATTATGATTATTAAATCGTTAGCCATATTTGCAAGATTTTGGTTTCTCCCACATACCAGTATATTTTGATATACTGACCGACATTTTGTTTGTCGGAATTTTAGGAACAACAATTGAAAGAACATACAGTAAAGTGACACATTGTGGAAATAAGAAATAAAGTGCAAGGAGGATTAGATAGAATAATTCAAGCTCTGGATATATAGATTTCCAAAGTTTTCAAAGGTAAGTAAAGTTTTAATTTTATACCAAATTCCAGTTAGTTAGTATAATTTCATAATTATTATTGATTATTTGTGGAACATCTGATCCTGTTAATTGAATAACGACTCTGACCTTTGAGTCTCCCTTAATTGGGGGTTATCGAGAGGTTGGGTCGTTACAATTGGTATCAGAGCGTAGGTTCCTCATCTAATCTTTAATAATTATTAAATTTTACAAACTCTGTAGAACCCAAGGGAGTTATTAGAGGATTGTCTGAAAGATTGAGGTGTCTAGAAAAGGATCACGTCTGGGGGCTGGCAATACTTTCCTCTGCACCGCTAGTCAGAATACGAGGAGTCTAGGATTGAGTGACTGTCTGGTCGATGTCTTAGGATACGACTCAAAATAAGATACCTTTAGGACTCTCTCATCTTTTTCATCCCTTATCAACTCAAATTCTGTTATGGACCTTAAGGATTAGGTATATACGATGTCATGGACATAAGCTTAATAGATTAAGCGCAAACTAAAGAATAGATACATGCTTAGGTCGTATGACACGAGTTGTCATTGCCCTCGAGAGAGACCTGAGGATAGACCTCCTTGTCCGAAGGATGAGTAAAGAGAGTTAGTCTTAAAAGTGGATACCTAGCACATCCTTCGAGGATGATGTTAACCCTAGCCCTAAGTGAAGGTTAGAGAGTGAGATGACATGGTAGACCATATGTTAGGACAAATATGCCTTGGATGCCATATGAGCCATGAGAAGTTGATGACCGAGTACCTTTGGCAACCCAACCATGGGAAGGGTCGGGCATGCTTGAGCGAAGGATAGCTCCTCCATGTATGAGGTTAGATAAGAACCTATATAAACCTTATGAGTTGTTGCAAGTAGGATATAGCTTGCACCCTAAGAACGTCAGTGGTACGACAGTAGGTTGAAACCCTAGACAGGATAGCTTATGAGATAAGCATAAAGAGTTATGGAAAACCTTGAGCAAACATAGGCTTCACTCAGGTAGGGGTATGCTCGTAAGCTTGATCCAATGTGGGACAATTTCTAAGGTTAGCTCTAGAGAAAGAGAGAGAGCAGGACCCATCAAGAAGGTTGGAAGCTTAGCTTCTGAGACATGAAGAATAGTGGGGAGTCGAGGATGATGTGACCTAAGTGGATGTTAGTGGTTGCCCTATGCTTGACCCCTTGAGGCTGACGATATCTTGGTGGAGAAATCAAACCTTAGAGAGAGGACGAGGTTTCTGGTACCTATGTGCTTATGGTTTAGGTGGTTACCTGTCGAGGTGAGATAAAGAGTGCCTTAGACCCTGAAGAGGTTTAAGTAACCAGTTGTGAGGTTTTATACCTAGATTGGTTGTCCTTGAGGAGGACTCAACTCTGAGGTATTGCTCGTGTAAAAGTATCATGGGAGTACATGACATACCTTGAACGTGCTTGATTCATGGTTAAGAGATTGAGCATGCAGTTGGATATCCAAAGGAGGGCCTAGGGTTCCTAGGCCTAAGAGGGGAAGTAGTGTATCCGATGCTCATAATGAGATTTGAGCCTCTATAGTTTCGGGCATGGTACTCCTCATGTGTAGAGGTAAAGGAAACCCCTTAATTTAAGGGTATGTTTGATGAACCCTTCATGACTAAGTTGATCTAATGTTGAGGATGAAAACAAGTATGACCTAGCATGGTTTCGTAGGTGTCTGATTGTGCCTTAGTAGCTTTCTAGGGCTAAGCATGCTCATGTGAATGTAAACCCTAGGTACGGTTGTGACCTTGTTGTCAAGAGTTGTAGTTTCCTCCCATCCTGGGAGTGGGACCCTTTCGTAGGGTGTATATCAGTTTTGTGGGCTTTGAGGTAACCTATAGAAGTCTCATAGGATCTTGAGAAGCTAAGTAAAGAGTACATGGCATAAGAATGAACCTTTAGACCCATAGATAACCATCTCTATGTGCATGTGGGGGTGTTACCATGGAGGTAACCGGTATGGGGCCTGACCAAGGTAGGCAGGTCGCCATGATCCTTGAGAAATGATGAAAGACAACCCATGAATGCAGAGAGAGATGATGAAGGCTTGGGTATGGTTCTAAGTCAGACATGTACTATAATAGAATCCTAAGTCTATCTTAGGGTCAGGTAGGGATAAGACCAATGGAAGTAGGATTTGCCTAATTCCCTAGTTGCTCATGACCATAGGGTCGGGAGGTAACAACTATCTTTATCTGAGGGCCATGGATTAGGAGATTGATCACCTTCATGAACTCATGGGACCCAAAGGGCAGATGAGTAGGGCACTCTCTAATGCATGAGGGAAGAGGGATGACCCCAAATGTTTCGGCTCCCTATAGACCTGGAGGAGATGACCAAGGATTGTTTGGTGACCCAAGTAGGTTCGAGACCATTTTTCCATGGAAGTAACATGGATAACGAGATGGTTGTGATGTAGAGACATAAGTTGCACGTTTCAACTTAGATTTGAAGGTGTACTGGCAATGTGGGATGTATCATCTCTACTATTGGAATAGGAAGAACTATGTATTTGTAAGGATGCCAAATGCTTATTTCTACTTGTTATGGGAGTGAGAGATAGGACAGTATGCATGCCATACACCAAGGGTAAAGATGACGTGAGTTGGAACATTGCTATAAGGAATGAGGACAGAGATGATAACATACCTTTGTGGAGAGAATGATACATGGATGGTTTACAAACACTAAGAGTATCAAGGAAATCATCTTGTGAGGATGTTTTATCATGAGCTATGTGGAATTGCAAGTTATGCAAGGTTGAGTTTGATCACCATGAGGATGAGCTCAGAAGTTTCTTGATGAAGACAAACTTAGAGTTAGAGAAGAGATGATAAGTGGAATACATGGAGGTGTATGTCTTCAAAATTACCTGACACCTAAGGAGGTGAAGTGGTAATGAATGCTTTGGTTGAAGTATAGCTGCCTAGTTTAACTAGAGGCTAGAAGAAGTTGAGGTTGTTTGACTAACCCTATGTTTGGAAAGTAGATGTGTTTTGGCTAACACATATATGTAACAAGAGAGGTTGAACAAGTTATTGGTTGTTTCGTTAGCTAGTTTAGTCCTTGATATAGAGAAAGAACCTTGGATACACTTCTTTGGACAGGAAGGTAATAAAACCCTGATGAGAGTGGTTTAGGGTTTCTGAGGAATTGATCTTGAGGAATCATGACGATACAGGAAATCATGATACATCGTACTACAAAGGTAGTAAGTGCCAGTAGTACTTGAGATGCTTAAGATAAAGTGGCACATGACTTGTTGCCATGCATGACAGGAGGTGGAGGATGAACACCAGTAACCCAGTGCTTTGACATAGAGGATACAGAGTCCCCGAGAGGGAATGGGAGTTCACCAATATGGGTGTTGTGGTAAGTCTCCCCTTGAACAAGAAAGATCAAGATGTAATATGGGTTATGGTAGATCGCCTTACCTAGATGACATGGGAAAGAGTATTGTCATGGGATAGAAACGGTTGAACTACTTATAAGAGAGAGATGGTTCAACTACACCATGATGCGAGTTCAAAGTTTTTGAGTATAACCTAAAGATTCACTTCCGTGAGGTGAAAGTCATACATGAAGAACTTGATGATGGAATAGTTTATCACCCCTAACTAATGGTTAGTATGATCCAGAATAGAGGGTCCGATGAGAGCATGTGTGCTCATTCAGGGTGATACATGGGGACAGTTCTTAAGATGTGATGTTAACCACCATAGCCTTTATCGGGATGCAAGAAATCTTACAGGGAGATTGTGTCGGTCACCACTTCATTAAGATGATGTTGGTGAAGGAGTCCTCGTGAAGGTCAGAAAAGAACCATAGTGTGTGTAGATTGTGGGGTCCGACTTATAAATCACGAGGTAAACTCAGCGGAAGTCGTCGATTAGTAGCGGAATTATGAAAAATCACTAAAAATTTAAAACTTTCTAGAAAGACATCTTTCAACCATAAAGCTCTTTTTATAAGAAAACAAGGTAAATTGTTTACATCATAGTTGACATTACATCTCTGTGAAATCACATCTCGAGTGATTACATACATCCATTGCCCTGTTATTTGTAGAAGGCAAGATACAAAATCTCGAGGCACTAAGCCAAAAACCTCAGACCTACTGACTCCTAGGACCTCAGAGTACAGAGACGACATAAGACATACTATCTACAAGACTTGACAGTCAGTATCTCCACCTGAGATTCACTACTACCCCTGATGTTGTTGCTGCTCTTGTTGCTCATTCTTATATGGATTCCATCATCCTCAGCGTCTACCTAAAAAGTAGAATCCTACGGGGGTGAGACAATTGAATAATTGTCCCAGTGAGAGTTATAACTCTCTGCCAGAAGCTTTGTTATTGCAATAAGTAATAATAGTAAGCAGTATAATTATTAACATTTAACAGCAGGTTTAATGCCAAGTAAAGCAATGTTTCAATTATAACTTAATTGGATATCAAAGCATATCTTATTAAAGGATATGAAGAACATGTATACTAGTTATTTAACTCAAATATTATAAACAATGTAACATCAATCGTTGTTTCTCGTAGTTCAACCTAAGCAGTTATGCTACAGGGCTGATTATGTTTTCCAAACATTATTATGCCCTGCGGAGATGAGGTATACAGCTCATACTCCAACCGACCATTACGAAATCACGTCGGTACCATACATAGGTCATCAAAAGAGTCGGATTCTTATGACCTCATCTTCCTCAGGCAGTGAGAGGATCTACTTGCAGGACATCTTGTGTCTCTGCTATGATAGCTATCCAAGGTATTCTGGAACTTCTCTATTAGAGTCACAATGGCATTCTTTACTCTCTTCGTCATCGAGGGATCTCTTGTTTATCTCTCATCAATGCAGTATTGGTGATTCCCTCGGGAGATTGGTGATACATCATCCTGGCATTAACATATAATGAAGGATTGATAGGTTGATGGTACATCCTACATCAATTCCTACATTAGGGCGTAAGTATATTCGCGTCCACAATCCCCCATGTACTCAAAAGTATATGTTCCAGGAGTTCACTTAGGAAAACCTGTTTCACCATCATTTGGTCTCTGATAATGATGGATCTATGGTCAGGGCCCTACATGATATCATTATACTTGCTTATTTAAGTACATTTCAGCATTCTTTTAGCACCAAGCATGTTTTCAATCATTAATCATTAAAACAACTGCTATGAAAGAAGAATACTAAATGTATCGAGTTTCACTCACATCAGGTATCATATGGATGTCATTTCTTAGCCATTTCATCATAAGTCATCTAATCAACATCACCTTGATTATAGTAGTAACGTTGCCCATGGCTCTTACAGCCCACCAATCTCATATGTTGCCACTTAAACTAGACAACATAGTATGTCACTATTCATAAAGCTTATAACATGCTTTCAATGAATATAATATAATAACCCTTACCTGGCTATGATCACCTCTTGCTAACAATCTGCATGACTAACATAATTGAAGATATGCATAAGATATCAATATCAACACAATATCAGTTCTTTTTAGTTTAATCATAGAACATCATGGTCGTGTTACCTTACACGATCGTGCAAAGGGAAGCTACCACAACCGTGCTCCATAGCATGGTCATGCTATCAATAACATACCATAAGTATGTTACATTACCACAATTGATTTCTAGGGTTAGGGTTTATTCAACTCAATTAGGGTTATTAAATCCCTTTGACTTACAAGGCATAAGGATTTCTTCTATTGTAATGCATTCACAAATTTTTATGCTTGAAGGCATAACCCAGGATTAGGGTTAATGTACCCCACCTTTCAATAATTAGGGTTTCATGTTCATGTTATCATTCAACCCTAACATACTACTCCACCACTCTTGGGAACATACAAGGACAATATAAATGTTTACCTTCGAATTAGTATACTCATCATATATCGTTAATGATCATCAATTCTATGTATTAGCTCATTTCACATTCATATCATGGTATGATTACATTAATCTTATTGATTTGGCTTACTCCCCTGCCAAGATGTATTACTTTCTACTTATTACCATCTTACTTAAGATAATTGATTAATTCAGTACTAAGATATTTCTCTTTTAATACTTTATCTACTAACTTGTTACCTTCCTCATATGGTGCATGTATCATATATCAGAATTATCCAATTAACTTTAATGATGTAGGTTTAAACATTGTTGATGTAGGATAAACCATCATCAACTATTCTAGGTATCTCCATATTCAGGGTGTTATCTACATCATGCTTTAGTACACATCATTTCTAAGAGTTTCAGGCCCATCCTTATTGTAAGGTGCAAACGCAATTACTCATTCTTAGAGATGTTTGGATCTAGGCATCATCTTACCCTTTTAAATCCTTATTTATTGAAATTACCACATTTATCCTTCATAGGGTTCATTAACCCTATTCTATATGCTTATGACATAATCATCGTATTTAATTGATTTAGCTACACCTCACTTTACATGTACTATCTAGTAAACCGTCTCTAGGATTTCATAACAAATAAGCCATAAATTAGGCTTACTATTCATCCTATGAGGGGTTTCTTATGACATCACCTCCAATTAGGGTTTCTATTCATATCACATCTCCCCTAGATTAGGTTTATGATTAATATCCTATCATTAAGGACTATTATTTCACATCATGTTAATCCCCTAGAATTAGGATTTATTATTCACATTACATGATTTACCCTAAAATTAGGGTTTACTATTCACATTACATGATTTACCCTAAAATTAGGGTTTACTATTCACTTCATAGTGAATTGAGGTCATAACATAATCATGTATGAAGATTACTATCATAGATGCCTTCAAATTAGGTTAATATTCATCAGTCATCATAATTAGGGTTTCTATGATCTCACTACGAAGGATCATACCCTAATCATGTGTATTCATTCATATTGAAGGTATTTTACTTGATTCTCATTTATATTAGGAGTCTTCTCTCTCCTCTTACTATTAGTTGATGTTTACATCACTCTATATTAAGTTGGATCAAGTCAACTTTGATTAACATAAGTCATGACATCACCATTGTGGTCATTAGGGTTTGCTTGGTCAAGAGGTGTTGTCTACTTAAACCCTTAAAGGGTACCTTGGTAATGTTCACCATTGATCATAACATACATCAACCAACTAATTACTTGTTCCCCTAATGTCTTTAGGTATCATTAGGGTTTAGGTTGATCAACCATTGAACCATCTAAGCCTTTAAAGCATTAAGCAATCTTGACCTTAAAAGACCCCAAACGGTTTTGAACTTTCAACCTCCAAACGGCTTTGAAACCGCATGGAATGGTTGACCGTTTGGTAACTTTGACTTTCAAGACTGCATGAACAAGTTCATACTCAATACCATTTGCCCCTAAACGGTCTTGAGACCGTTTGGTCACGTTGACCGTTTAGCCAAATTTGACTTTGAAACTGTTTGACCAAATCAGCCTTGAAACCGCATGACCATAAACGGTTTTGAAACCTCATGACCATAAATGGTTTTGAAACCGCATGAATCCAAATGGTTTTGAAACCGTTTGGTCCCAAACGGTCTTGAGACCGTTTGTCCCCAAATGGTCTTGAGACCGTTTGGTCCAAACATCTCAAAACCGCATGGACCCAAAAGTGTATCAACGCTTGCAATTGAATTAGGGTTTTCAATGTTGAACCCCTCAATTGTTCATGCCAAGGTTAACCACTTATCAATTGAGCTAATTAGGTTAATCCTTAACCAATGACACTGAATTGATCCTCAATTGGTCACCAATTAGGGTTATGACCAATTGGATTAGGGTTTGAAATCAATCAACCTTCAACATTCATCAACATGAGTCTAATTGAAGTTGAACCCATTGAACCATCACCCAATTGGGCCATGACCTGACCCTAAACGGTCTTGGGATCATTTGGAAATCCTCCAAATGGTCTTGAGACCGTTTTCCCAAAGTCTCATCAAAAACTAAGTCAATTAGTTAAGGGTTGAACCGTAATTAGGTCATAAATTCAACACTTTGATTGTTTCAACAACCTATTATGATTGAACCTTCAATTGATTAATTCTACTTAACCCTAGACCTACAAACGGTCTTGGGTGATCACCAAATGGTCTTGAGACCGTTTGCGTGATCCCCAAATGCTTTTGAAACCGTTTGGGCCACTCAACCCAAACTTTGACATGATTGGTCCATTGAAATCAGCAATGAACCCGATTAGGGTTTAGGTGATTAAAGTGCCTTCAACTTGAGATTTACTTGGAATTAGTTAATGATTATTTGTGGGTAATTAGTTCATAATATATCCAGCAGACCCCCAAATGGTCAACGCCTGGTCAACCCATCCAAACGGACTTGGAGATTGTTTGAATCTAAACGGTCTTGTGAAACCGCATGGATCTAAACAGTTTTGAAACTGTTTGTTTCCAAACAGTTTTGCAAACCGTTTGGGCATGGGTACAAGACCGTTTGATAAAGTGACAGAGGTATTCACACCCATCTTCTTCTACCTCAAGATCAAGGCATGTTCTTCACGGTTTTGCTTGCAAGAGTGCAAAGAAGGATGGAGGGAAGAAGAACAAGCAATGTTTGCAAGAAGGAAAGATGCATAACAAAGTTTAAGGGTTTAGAGTTATAAAACCTGCCTTAAAGTTGACTCTAGAGCTCCAAGTTTTAATGGCGTATTGAGTTCCATAGGTCGTCCAAGGTTGCTTCCTCAATAATTGGTAGGAAGGGATGGCTAGAAAGAAGAACTAAGTAAGAAAAGCTAGCAAACCAACCTTGTATCATGAATTCCTCCATGAATCTGAGCTAGATGATGATCAAACCTTACCTAGGACTGCTTGGCAATTTTCCTTTGCTCCATAGCTCCGTCCTTAGTCGATCACAACAGAAGATAAGTGAAGATAAAGGGGAAACGATTCCTTGGTTGTAAAAGAAAGGTGACTATATACTTTGGGGGATATTTCCAAGATAAAGACAACTATTTCTCCTATTGTCAACTAGGTCCTTCTCTCCTTCTCCTAGGCACGTCCCTCCTTCTCTATACTTAAGCAAAAATCTTTCTTAAACCAAGGTCTAAAGGATAAGAAGCCAAACCTCCTACTAAGTTGTACACAAAAAGGGGTCATTATGCTTACAACTTGGTTAACTAATTATAAGGGTTATCTTTCTAATTTGATTATTCAAATGAAGTGCTCTCTTTATCATTTTCACTCTAATTGATGTAAAGAGTCATAAAAGATACTCTAGAAGGTGTATTTTACATGTTTTACCCCATGTTTTGGGTAAATTGCACTTTACACCAAAACTAGGGTTTAAAGCACAAGGATTGCTCCGCAAGCTGCATCTTGGTGCCCAAGCTTGGAGAATCCATAACACTTCATCATACTTACTCTTATGATGTCTCAACACCAGTGGAACATCTTGACATGTGCAATTTACAAGTTAACCCCTCTAATTGGGTAATTTTCACATAGGTCCCGATTAAACAAAACAATCTTACAACATTGTTCAAAAAGGGTAGAAAAGGAGATACATGTTCCTCAGAAGCTTTAATTACATATTAAAAGATAACTACAAGCATCTAATCTCATATTTAGGAAAAACACCTAGGGTTAGTTCATAACCCAGGTCAGGGATGTTACAAATTATAAACCCCTAACAAGGATTTCGCCCCCGAAATCCCGGAAAGAAAAAGGGGAAGTAGATATTATTTAATCATCATATTATCACATCCTTAGATAACATTTCATTATTAGGGAGACGTTATAGATTTTTGATCAACTTTTCTTAAGATCACACTCATACTCTGTTATTTATTTG
Organism: Alisma plantago-aquatica; assembly: GCA_963693085.1. Lineage (NCBI taxonomy): Eukaryota > Viridiplantae > Streptophyta > Magnoliopsida > Alismatales > Alismataceae > Alisma > Alisma plantago-aquatica. The sequence continues at coordinate 763,865,239 of OY856414.1, read as the reverse complement.
AGACCATATAAGTGTTTTCACACCATGATTGTGTCATCACATCCGATAATCACCATACTAACTTTCCTTATTATTTGTACTAACTATCTCATTAGTTGTAAATTCTCTTATCATAGGTAAAAGTTACTTATCCAACAAGGACTTATTTGACAGACATCGTGGAGAAAATATGTTTATGAAAAACATAAACCCCTAACATGTGATGTTCATATTAGTCTATATGTCTATTTTAATTTCATAGTTGACAAATCCAGGTAATTAATATAATCATTTGATATATTATTGAATTCTTATTTTGATATCTATCACATGTGTTATCAACACATTACCTCTCCTACTTCCTTTCACCTTGGGACATTACTTATTACATATATTCTCACCTTGGAACCCAAGTTCAGGGTAAACTGATACTTTTATAAGTAATCACCCCATAAACATCTTTATTATTATCCTTACAACTTTACTGGTCCGGGTTGACCTCCCTTATTCCCATATTTCTTATTTGATGATACTCATTAGGTTGTTTCAGAATGACTGTTTGATCAGAGCAATAAAAAAGGTAACAATCTAAGAGTTTCCATATTTACTTTATCATCAGCAATTGTATACCTGGCCAGGGTATATAATTACTAAGATAAGGTAATATGCACTTGTATACTACCATATTCCTTCTCTTTTCTTATCATCACAAGTATAAGTATTAATCTTACTGAATTTTCTATCCAGACCAATTCTCTAATACCTCATCTTTTTATGGAGGTAAGCATGCAACATGAAACATCTATTTTATACAACATTATAAGTCTTTATAAGACTAATCAAGGAAGGTTCAATCAATTGCTTTTTCAATTTTTATCCAAAAAGATAATAAAAAGACATATAAGAAATACCATTTATTTTGTCTAACCTGTCATGACTCGAGGATTATTCATTATCTCAGGTTGATTCTGCCTCAGAGGTTGATTTGCCATAACATTTTTGGCTGGGCAATCTTTTACCAGATGCCCTACCTGTCTACATTGATAGCAAGTTCTGGGTCCCCGGTATGGTCTAAAGGGTTCCTTACCCTTTCTGGATAACCATTGCCTTGGTGTACTAGGTCCTGGTTGTGTTGGTGACACCAGAAACTTCTTCCTTTTGGAACTACTAGGTCTCTGCTCCTGGGTTTGGATAGGCCTTTTCTCAATTCTTCCTTTATATTTCTTTTCTGGACAATTAGGTCTAATATGTCTAGTCTTCCTACACCTATGGTAGGTCCTGGTTTATGGTTGTATTCTAACCCCTATATTACTATATATTGATTCAACATGCTGAGGTTGAGCATAGACTTGCTCTACGTTCAAAGCTTCACCATTTACCATTGCTTCAACCTGTTGTTGTGGGTTACATATTTTGTTGATATCTAAAACATCATCATTAGGAGTTGGTAATCTGGGTTGTATTGCTAGTGCTTGATCTACTAGATACATCATGGTTTCCCTAAATTCTCCAACAGTGATTCCTAAGGAAGGATTCCTTATCATGGTTGGATTAGCTAGGGGAATCTCAGGTAATTGTCCCTCTCTTGCTTACTCCTCTGCACCTCTCCTTGGTGTAGCATTGTTTCTCTCTACAGCAAACTCCTCATCCGATCCAGTCATCTTCAAGTTCTCCTCCTCCTATGTGAGCAGAAGATACCATCAGATACACTGGATGACACTTTAGAACAGACTCTACTACCTTAGTCCTATCTCTCTGTAGACTCAGCGAACCTAGAGCTCTGATACCACTAATTGTGGGGTCCGACTTATAAATCACGAGGTAAACTCAGCGGAAGCGGTCGATTAGCAGCGGAATTATGAAAAATCACTAAAAATTTAAAACTTTCTAGAAAGAGATCTTTAAACCATAAAGCTATTTTTATAAGAAAACAAGGTAAACTGTTTACATCATAGTTGACATTACATCTCTGTGAAATCACATCTCGAGTGATTACATACATCCATTGCCCTGTACAAGGAAAGATACAAAATCTCGAGTCACTAAGCCAAAAACCTCATACCTACTGACTCCTAGGACCTGAGAGTACAGAGACGATATAAGAAATACTATCTACAAGACTTGACAGTCAGTATCTCCACATGAGATTCACTGCTGCCCCTGATGCTATTGTTGTTGTTGTTGCTCATTCTTAGATGGATTCCTTCGTCCTTGGCGTCTACCTAAAAAGTAGAATCCTACGGGGGTGAGACAATTGAATAATTGTCCCAGAGAGAGTTATAACTCTCTGCCAGAAGCTTTGTTATTGCAATAAGTAATAATAGTAAGCAGTATAATTATTAACATTTAACAGCAGGTTTAATGCCAAGTAAAGCAATGTTTCAATTATAACTTAATTGGATATCAAAGCATATCTTATTAAAGGATATGAAGAACATGTATACTAGTTATTTAACTCAAATATTATAAACAATGTAACATCAATCGTTGTTTCTCGTAGTTCAACCTAAGCAGTTATGCTACAGGGCTGATTATGTTTTCCAAACATTATTATGCCCTGCGGAGATGAGGTATACAGCTCATACTCCAACCGACCATTAAAAAATCACGTAGGTACCATACATAGGTCATCAAAAGAGCTGGATTCTTATGACCTCATCTTCCTCAGGCAGTGAGAGGATCTACTTGCAGGACATCTTGTGTCTCTGCTATGATAGCTATCCAGGGTATTCTGGAACTTCGCTATTAAAGTCACAGTGGCGTTCTGTACTCGCTTTGTCATCGAGATATCTCTTGTTTATCTCTCATCGATGTGGTATTGGTGATTCCCTCAGGAGATTGGTGATACATCATCCTGGCATTAACATATAATGAAGGATTGATAGGTTGATGGTACATCCTACATCAATTCCTACATTAGGACGTAAGGATATTCGCATCCATAATCCCCCATATACTCAAAAGTATATGTTCCAGGAGTTCCCTTAGGAAAACATGTTTCACAATCATTTGGTCTCTGATAATGATGGATCTATGGTCAGGGCCCTACATGATATCATTATACTTGCTTATTTCAGTACATTTCAGCATTCTTTTAGCATCAAGCATGTTTTCAATCATTAATCATTAAAACAACTGCTATGGAAGAAGAATACTAAATGTAACGAGTTTAACTCACATCAGTTATCATATGGATGTCATTTCTTAGCCATTTCATCATAAGTCATCTAATCAACATGACCTTGATTATTGTAGTAATGTTGCTCATGGCTCTTATAGCCCATCAATCTCATACGTTGCCACTTAAACTAGACAACATAGTATGTCACTATTCATAAAGCTTATGACATGCTTTCAATGAATATGATATCATAACCCTTACCTGGATATGATCACCTCTTGCTAACAATCTGCATGACTAATATAATTGAAGATATGCATAAGATATCAATATCAACCCAATATCAATTCTTTTTAGTTTAATCATAGAACATCATGGCTGTGTTACCTTACACGATCGTGTAAAGGGAAGCTACCATGGCCGTGCTCCATAGCATGGTCGTGCTATCAACAACATACCATAAGTATGTTACATTACCACAATTGATTTCTAGGGTTAGGGTTTATTCAACTCAATTAGGGTTATTAAATCCCTTTGACTTACAAGGCATAAGGATTTCTTCGATTGTAATTCGTTAACAGATTTTCATGCTTGAAGGCATAACCCAGGATTGGGGTTAATGTACCCCACCTTTCAATAATTAGGGTTTCCTGTTCATGTTATCAGTCCAACCCTAACATACTACTCCACCACTCTTGGGAACATACAAGGAAATTATAAATGTTTACCTTCGAATTAGTATACTCATCATATATCGTTAATGATCGTCAATTCTAAGTATTAGCTCATTTCACATTCATATCATGGTATGATTACATTATTCTTATTGATTTGGCTTACTCCCCTCCCAAGATGTATTACTTTCTTCTTATTACCATCTTACTTAAGATAATTGATTAATTTAGTACTAAGATATTTCTCTTTTCATACTTTATCTACTAACTTGTTACCTTCCTCATATGGTGCATGTATCATATATCAGAATTATCCAATTATCTTTAATGATGTAGGTTTAAACATTGTTGATGTAGAATAAACCATCATCAACTATTCTAGGTATCTCCATATTCAGGGTGTTATCTACATCATGCTTTGGTACACATCATTTCTAAGAGTTTCATGCCCATCCTTATTGTAAGGTGCAATAGCAATTACTCATTCTTAGAGATGTTTGGATCTAGGCATCATCTTACCCTTTTAAATCATTATTTATTGAAATTACCACATTTATCCTTCACAGGGTTCATTAACCCTATTCTATATGCTTATGACATAATCATCTTATTTAATTGATTTAGCTACACCTCACTTTACTGTACTGTCTAGTAAACCATCTCTAGGATTTCATAACTAATAAGCCATAAATTAGGCTTACTATTCATCCTATGATGGGTTTGTTATGACATCATCTCCAATTAGGGTTTCTATTCATATCACATCCCCCCTAGATTAGGTTTATGATTAATATCCCATCATTAGGGACTATTATTTCACATCATGTTAATCCCCTAGAATTAGGATTTATTATTCACATTACATGATTTACCTTAAAATTAGGGTTTACTATTCACATTACATGATTTACCATAAAATTAGGGTTTACTATTCACTTCATAGTGAATTGAGGTCATAACATCATCATGTATGAAGATTACTATCATAGATGCCTTCAAATTAGGTTAAGATTCATCAATCATCATAATTAGGGTTTCTATGATCTCACTATGAAGGATCATACCCTAATCATGTGTATTCATTCATAGTGAAGGTATTTTACTTGATTCTCATTTATATTAGGAGTCTTCTCTCTCCTCTTACTATTGGTTGATGTTTACATCACTCTAGATTAAGTTGGATCAAGTCAACTTTGATTAACATAAGTCATGACATCACCATTGTGGTCATTAGGGTTTGCTTGGTCAAGAGGTGTTGTCTACTTAAACCCTTCAAGGGTACCTTGGTAATGTTCACCATTGATCATAACATACATCAACCAACTAATTACTTGTTCCCCTAATGTCTTTAGGTATCATTAGGGTTTAGGTTGATCAACCATTGAACCATCTAAGCCTTTAAAGCATTAAGCAATCTTGACCTTAAAAGACCCCAAACAGTTTTGAACTTTCAACCTCCAAACAATTTTGAAACCGCATGGAATGGTTGACCGTTTGGTACCTTTGACATTCAAGACCGCATGGATAAGTTCATACTCAAACCGTTTGCCCCTAAACGGTCTTGAGACCATTTGGTCACGTTGACCGTTTAGCGAAATTTGACTTTGAAACCGTTTGAGCAAATCAGCCTTGAAACTGCATGACCATAAACGGTTTTGAAGCAGCATGAATCCAAACTGTTTTGAAACCGTTTGGTCCCAAACGGTCTTGAGACCATTTGCCCCCAAACGTTCTTGAGACCATTTGGATTCAAACGGTCTTGAGACCGTTTGGTCCAAACATCTCAAAACCGCATGGACCCAAAAGTGTATCAACACTTGCAATTGAATTAGGATTTTCAATGTTGAACCCCTCAATTGTTCATGCCAAGGTTAACCACTTATCAATTGAGCTAATTAGGTTAATATTTAACCAATGACACTCAATTGATCCTCAATTGGTCACCAATTAGGGTTATGACCAATTGGATTAGGGTTTGAAATCGATCAACCTTCAACATTCATCAACATGAGTCTAATTGAAGTTGAACCCATTGAACCATCACCCAATTGGGCCATGACCTGACCCAAAACGGTCTTGAGATAATTTGGAAATCCTCCAAATGGTCATGAGACCGTTTTTTCAAAGTCTCATAAAAAACTAAGTCAATTAGTTAAGGGTTGAACCCTAATTAGGTCATAAATTCAGCACTTTGATTGTTTCAACAACCTATTATGATTGGAACTTCAATTGATTAATTCTACTTAACCCTAGACCTCCAAATGGTCTTGGGTGGTCGCAAAACTGTATTGAGACCGTTTGGGTGATCCCCAAATGGTTTTGAAACCGTTTGGGCCACTCAACTCAAACATTAACATGATTGGTCCATTGAAATCAGCAATGAACCCGATTAGGGTTTAGGTGATTAAAGTACCTTCAAATTGAGATTTACTTGGAATTAGTTAATGATTCTTTGGGGGTAATTAGTTCATAATGTGTCCAGAAGACCCCCAAATGGTCAACACCTGGTCAACCCATCCAAACAGTCTTGGAGACCATTTGAATCTAAACGGTCTTGTGAAACCGCATGGATCTAAACAGTTTTGAAACCGTTTGGGCATGGGTACCAGATCGTTTGATAAAGTGACATAGGTATTCATGCCCATCTTCTTCTACCTCAAGATCAAGGCATGTTCTTCATGGTTTTTCTTGCAAGATTGCAAAGAAGGATGGAGGGAAGAAGAACAAGCAACGTTTGCAAGAAGGAAAGATGCATAACAAAGTTTAAGGGTTTAGAGAGTTATAAAACCCTCCTTAAAGTTGACTCTAGAGCTCCAACCTCCAAGTTTTAATGGAATATTGAGCTCCACAAGTCGTCCAAGGTTGCTTCCTCAAGAATTGGTAGGAAGGGATGGCTAGAAAGAAGAACTAAGTAAGAAAAGCTAGCAAATCAACCTTGTATCATGAATTCCTCCATGAATCCGAGCTAGATGATGATCAAACCTTACCTAGGACTTCTTGGCCATTTTCCTTTGCTCCAGAGCTCCGTCCTTAGTCGGTCACAGTAGAAGATAAGTGAAGAGAAAGGGGAAACGATTCCTTGGTTGTAAAAGAAAGGTGACTATATACTTTGGGGGGTATTGCCAAGATAAAGACAACTATTTCTCCTATTCTCAACTAGGTCCTTCTCTCCTTCTCCTAGGCACATCCCGCCTTCTCTATTCTTAAGAAAAACTCTTTATTAAACCAAGGTCTAAAGGATAAGAAGCCAAACCTCCTACTAAGTTGTACACATAAAAGGGGTCATTATGCTTACAACTTGGTTAACTAATTACAAGGGTTATCTTTCTAATTTGATTATTCAAATGAAGTGCCCTATTCATCATTTTTGCTCTAATTGATGTCAAGAGTCATAAAAGATACTCTAGAAGTTGTATTTTACATGTTTCACCCCATGTTTTGGGTAAATTGCACTTTACACCAAAACTAGGGTTTAAAGCACAAGGATTGCTCCACAAGTTGCATCTTGGTGCCCAAGCTTGGAGAATCCATAACACTTCATCATACTTACTCTTATGATGTTTCAACACCAGAGGAACATCTTAATATGTGCAATTTGCAAGTTAACCCCTCTTTGGGTAATTTGCACATAGGTCCCTATTAAACAAAACAATATTACAACATTGTTCAAAAAGGGCAGAAAAGGAGATACATGTTCCTCAGAAGCTTTAATTACATATTAAAAGATAACTACAAGCATGTAATCTCATATTTAGGAAAAACACATAGGGTTAGTTCATAACTAAGGTCAGGGATGTTACACAGATGAAGTCACTTTGATCATGCAATGGTTGAGAGAGAGCCCAGTGGTGACATGTGCACGAGCTGATGCAAAGCAGACTGACATGCAGTTCACTGTGGGAGAATATGTGATGTGAAAATCCGACCCCTCTAAGATCCAGCTGAGAAAGTTGGGTCCCCGACATATGGGTCCATTTGAGATGGATTAATGGAGATGGTTGTGTTTAGCCTTGCCCCTCAGGATAAAATGATGAATAATGTGTTCCATGAGTCCATTCTAGAGCACTATGTGAGGTACCCAAGCCATGTGTTGAGCCCTGAACCTATTCATCTCTATGAGAGGCTGAAATGTCCTGAGTCACCTATGAGGGTACGATATGCCAAGGTAAGAAAGAACTCAGATGGAAGAATAGGAGATGATGAAGGTTCTTGGGAAGCACCATGGAAGGGGTAAAGCCACATGGGAGCCCTGATGGACATAAGAAAGGATTTTCCTATTTGTTTGCTTGCTTGATGGAATTTTGAGGACAAAATTCTTATAAGAGGGGAAGGATGTTACAACCCCAATTTTGTGTTCATTTGCTGAGAAATGTAATTTCTCATATTAAAGATATTTGGATAAATAATGATACAATTTGTTTTGAATAAATAGATTTCGTTAACAGCCTTGATGATAGTGTTGTGGGCTTTATTGGCTATTGGGCCCAATAACAAGGAAATTCAATTAATTAATGAATAATTGAGAATTTGAAATAAGAAAGGTGTGGAAACCTCTAGAAGGAAAAATAGTAATCCAAAGGTGGATTTCGTGCCTCTTGGGTTCCTTGGGTTCCAAAGAGTCCAAGGTGGCATAGAGAATGCAATAAGAAAAGAAAAGATCAAATAAATATTTCCTTATCAAGAAAGAAATTGAAAATAATGAGAAAATATGGGAAATATGTGGAAATGAGTTTAATTGAGTTATCCTTGGTGAAATTCCGTATCCCAAGGATTTATAAAGTTAAAAGGAACTCCCATAAGGAAAATAAAAAGAGAGATAAAAAGAGAAATCCTCAAAAAGTGATATTTTAATAAAAAGATAAGGAGAATATGTGAAATAGACATAAATAAAAGGATAAAGGCAAATAGATGTTCCCCAATATGGGAATCCGTGCATTTAGGATTTCTTGAGGTCAAAGGGACCCAAGATAACAAGATAACAAGATAATGACAAAGGAAAAAGGAATATCAATTAATTTGGAGTTAATTATTGAGATAACTTGGGAGAGAAGGGAGGCTTCTCATCCATTGGAATTTGTTTCCCACATTTCTTACAAAGCTAGATAATGCAAAGAAAAACCTTCCTTTAAAATTTGAGCTAAAAAGGAGCAACGGTTTGGTAGATACGAATTTCTCAAGATATTGCCAAAATTTGGGATTTATTCTGAAATAGGAAAATGATTTTCCTTTTTATTTGAATGCGTGCAATTTAGACCGTTGGATCTTAATCCAACATCAGGCAGTCATCGTCTAAGTCCAACTGGGACTGGGATTCTATGAGTCTCAGAGGATCTTTCCTCTCTGATTTCCTTGAGATACAGGATAGATGCGAGCTTGCAATGATTCCCTTTGCATTCAGGAGAGGAAACCGCAGGGATTCCTCCCTGTTTCGACTAGGATTGGTCGCCAATACAGGAAACATCCTATTCTTACAAGCCTGACCTTGACCCTATATATAGGGGAGGGTGAAGAAGGGAACACGTGCCCCTTTTTGTTGGCTTGATCTCTGCGACGGAGTGCAAGTGTCGTTCTCACACCTTCGATTGAAGTTTTTGACCTGACCCTGACCCCCCACCAAGGACCTGCTTCACCCAAGGTTGTGCGGTGTTGGCTGGGTGCTAGAGGGGAGTAGGCGGCATAATCAAGAGGTCGTTTGAGTTCGGAAGAGCTTGGCAGAGCTCCCAGTGGCCTTGCTTTTCACAGAGAGGCAATAGCGTGCAAAGTCAACCATCTGGTTGACTAGCGGCTTGCAAGGAGAACAATCTGAAGGTGGAAGATGACCAAGGGGGGAATTAAACCCCTTCCCTCGCATCCCTGTTGAAAGGGATTGTCCCTTGAGGTAATTTCACCCCCTCCCCTGTTAGCAAACGTGTTTCTCTCCTGTGTGCTGCATAATCCAGTAAATCCACGTGTTCACTTCTGATTGGTCGGAAAGAGAGTTATCTTGTAAAATACGTATCTAAGTATAGAAATATCGGATGAGGGTGATCTATACATGAAAGTTGATCAGAAAAACGTGAAGAATCCAATAAAAATACACCTTCTAGAATATCTTTTATGACTCTTGACATCATTTAGAGTAGAAATTATGAAATACACCTTCTAGAATATCTTCTATGACTCTTGACATCATTTAGAGTAGAAATTATGAAAGGGACACATCAATGAATAATCAGATAAGAAGAATGATCTTTGTGCATAAAATTCACCTAATATGAGTAAGGAGACCCTTCATATATGTACCTTAGTTTGTATGTTGGTTTTCTCTACCCTTAGATCATGAGTTTTGATGGGATTTGCTTAAGTTAAGATGGTTTTGGCGTGCCTTAGAAAGAAGGAGGGACTTGGATGAGAAATCTATGGTTTAGAGGTCCTTATGGTGAAAATTAGCCTAAACTATATAAGCCTAGTTCCCTTGCAAACCAACTAAACGTATCCTTTATCCTCTTCATTTCTCATCTTTCTCAAATGACCAAGGTAGAGCTCTGGGACTCAGGGAGACGACCAACTAGTTCTAAGGTGAGTAGGAACCATCTTCTAGCTCGGATTCTTGGATAAATTCCTTGTATAAGGTTGGTTCTATAGTTAACTTACTTAGGTTCTTTGTTCTAGCCGACCATCCCCATCTTTTCCTTGGAGAATCATCTTTGGCCGACTTGTGGAGCTCAAGATGCCATTAAAATCTTGGAATCTTGGAGCTCTAGGAACAACATTTAAGGCGGGTTTTATAACTCTAAACTCCTTGCTTTATTATGCATATCTATGTTCTTGCAATTTAAGTTTAGTTCTTCTTCTACCCCCTTTCTTCCTTGCACTTTTTCCAGCAAATCCGTGGTTTAACCGACTTGAACAGAGGTTGAACATGATGGGCGTGAATTCCTAGGCAACTTTATCAAACGACCTTGGACCCTTTTGGTCCAAACGGTTGCAAACCATTTGAAATCAAACGGTCTCAAACAGTTTGATCTCATGCGGTCTTGCAAGACCGTTTGGAATCAAACGGTCTCAAGACCATTTGATAGGGTTGACCAAGGGACGACCGTTTAAGGGTCTGCTGGTAACATGTTGAATTTAATATCTACAAAGAATCATATCTTAATTCCAAACCAATCAAGAGTTGAAAGAACTTCAACCCCCTAAACCCTAATCTGATTGATATGCTGATTTCAAGGATAGATCATGGTGAGTTTTGGGTTGAAGGACCCAAACGGTCTCAAGACCATTTGGGGTTTCATCCAAACGGTCTCAAGACCGTTTCAAGACAACCCAAGACCGTTTGGAGGTCTAGTGTTGAGGAAATTTGATGGTTTGAGGGTCCAATCACAATAAGTTGAAGAATTGATAAAAATGCTGATTTTAGACCTAATTAGGGTTCAACCCTTATCCAATCGACTTGGTATTTTTATGAAACTTTGAGAAAACGGTCTCAAGACCATTTGGAGGATGTCCAAACGATTTCAAGACCTTTTGGACCAAGTTTGGGCCCAATTGGAGATCAATTGATGGGTTCAACCTCAATTTGATTCACATTGTTGAACATTGATGACTATCCGATTGAAAACCCTAATTGAGTTGGATTCAACCCTAATTGGCTTTCAGTTGAGGGCCAATTTGGTGTCCAATTGATCAAGGCTCATCCTAATTGACTCAATTTATAAGTGGTTAACAAGGATTTGGCCAATTGAAGGCTTCAACATAGATAACCATAATCGATTATAACCTTGGAGTCACCTTTGAGGTCCAAACGGTTTGAGCCCATTTGGACCAAACGGTCTCAAGACCGTTTGGATCCAAATGGTCTCAAGACCGTTTGAGGCCAAACGATCTCAAGACCGTTTGAGGCCAAATGGTCTCAAGACCGTTTGGGCTCAAACGATCTTAAGGTCGTTTGGACCAATCGATCTCAAGATCGTTTAAGATCAAACGGTTTCAAACCGCATAGCTTCAAACGGTTTGCAAGTCAAACTTTCCCAAACGGTCAATGCCCCCAAACGGTCTCAAGACCGTTTGAGGCCAAACGGTCTCAAGACCATTTAGAGGATGAAGGTTGAAACCGTTTGGAGATTTTCAAGGTTGTTTTTGCTTAATCAATTGAAGCTGCAATTGGTTCAATGATGGTCTGATCTAAACCCTAATGGTAACCTAGGACATTAAGGGACTAAGTGACTAATGAATTGACCCATGATGGTGATCAATGGTGTAATTTACCAAAATACCCCTAAAGTGTTCAATTGAATAATACCTTGTAATAATCAAACCCTAATCACATGATAGTGGTGATTTGACTTATGATAGTCAATGAGGACTTGACCCAACCTAATATAGAGTGGTGTAATCACCATCTACTAGTAAGAGGAGAGAGAAAGTACCATTTATGATTGAAACTCAAGTAAAGTAACTTCAATACATATGAATGTGCATAGTTAGGGTATGATCCACCTATGTGAGAACATGGAAACTATGATAATTGATGAACCTTAATCTAATCTGAGGGCATCAATGGTGATGTTTCTCATACATAATGATGTTATGAGTTCAATTCACCATGAAGTGAATAGTAAACCCTAATTCTAGGGTGATGACATGTAATGTGAATAGTAAACCCTAATTGATGAGAAATCAGGGAACCTGACTCTTCTAAGAGTATGAATGTACAACTTATGAAATGAATTGTTTACTGTTATTAGTTGAATTAACTATACAGGTTCTTATATGATGATGATCATATCCAGGTAAGGATTATGATCCCATATTCATTGAAAACATGTTTTTAGCTTTATGAATAGTGAAATACCTTATTTCCTGGTAAGTGGCATTACATGAGATGATAGGCTGTAAGAGCCATATGTATCATCAAGGTCATGCTTATTAGATGACTTGTGATGAGATGATTGAGAAATGATAATTGTTGTGAGTTAGACTTGTTACATTTAGTATTCTTCTTTCATAGCTGCTATGCTAGTGATTAATGTTTGAGAACATGTATGATGTTAAAAGAATATTGAAATGTACCTAACTAATCAAGTATAATCATACCATGTAGAGCCCTGATCATAGATCCATCATTGTCAAAAGCAATATGATGGTGAAACAGGTTTTCCTAAGGGAATTCCTGGATCACATACATTTGAGTATGTGGGGGAATATGGATGTGTAAATCCTTACATCGTAGTGTAGGAATTGATGTAGATGTATCTTAAATCCATCAACCCTTCACTATATGTTTATGTTGTAATACAATTCTCTCGAGGAAATCCTTATACCGCATCGATGAGAGATAAACAAGAAATCTTTCAATGACGAAGAGAGTATAGAATGCCACTGTGACTCTAATAGTGAAGTACCAGATTACCCTGGTGAGCTATAGTAGCAGAGACACTGGATGTCCTGCATATTTATCCTCACTCTGACTGAGGAAGATGAGGTCATAAGAATCCGGCTCTTTTGATGACCTAGGTATGATACCGATGCGACTTAACAGTGATCGGTTGGAGTATGAGCGGTATACCTCATCTCCGCAGGGCATAATGATGTTTGTAAAACATAATCAACAACGTAGTATATCTGCTTAGGTTGAACTACGAAATACTTGAATGATGTTACACTCCATAGTACATATGTTCTTCGTTTTCCTTAATTGTTGACATTCTGTTTATTACCAATCTGATGTTGATTTCCTTAAAAGCTTTTATTACTTATGTTGTTCTTTGATTTGCTATATAAAGATTCTAGTGGAGAGTTATAACTCTCGCTGGGACAATTATTTAAAATTGTCTCACCCCGTAGATTTCAACTTTTTAGGTGGTCGTCGAGGACGGAGAAACCAGCCTACAGGTGACCAATACCAGCAGCAGCAACACCAGGGGCAGCAGTGAATCTTAGGTGGAGATACTGACTACTGAGTTTATAGTTAGATAGTCCTATGTCGTCTTTGTACTCTCAGGTCTTGGAGTTAGTGGTCTGAGATTTTGGTTTTAACTCTTGAGATTTTTGTATCATGTTGTATATAATTACTCAAGAAGTAATTTAACAGAGATGTAAATAGTTTATCTCCTTTCTATGAAAGAAGTTTTATGATTTCAATATCTTGTTTCAAAAAGTTTTAATTTCCCGTGATTTTTATATTCCGTTGTAATCGAATGCTTTCACTGAGTTTACGTCGTGGTTTTGGAGATCGGAGCCCACAGTTAAAGTGGTATCAGAGCTCTAGGTTCGCTGAGTCTACAGAGACATAGGACTTAGGATGTCGAGTCTATCCTTAGTGTTCTTCCTTATCTAATAGAATATTCTACTCCTCATGAGAAGAAGATATATAAGGATGTCTGAGCCACATGAGGAGTACGTGGAGGAGAGTAGCGTAGCTGCACCACAAGGTGGTGCAAGGGTCCCAGAAATAGAACAACCTGTACCTGAGCAACCCAGGGAACCACCTCAGTTTGACCCAGCTGACATGGGCAACCCAGCTGTGCAAGTGATGTTTGGGCAGTTTATGACTGCCATGACACATATCACTGACAGGATGCCTATGCCTACACCTAGGGCACCTGTCCAGCCCGAAGGACAAGGTATCGGGAAGATGTTCGAGCGACTTTGTCATGTCGGAGCTACCAAATACTTTGGGACAGCTGACCCTACAGATGCTTATCTGTGGTTAACAGAGTTGGAGAAAGCTTTTAGGATCCTCAACATCCCTGAAGCTGAGAAGGTCAGACATGCTGTCTATCTTCTCAAAGGAAGCGCTGGTCACTGGTGGACAATGGAAGAGCAGAAGAGACCTGGAATAGAGATCTCGTGGGAAGACTTTCGACGGGAATTTGTCCATAGATATTTTCCAAAGACCTTCCTAGATGAGAAGATCTCTCACTTTGAGAGACTAAGGCAGGGCATGATGAACATTAGCGAGTATGAAGCTAAGTTCATGGAGTTGTTGCGATTCTGTCCGCACATGGCTGCCACAGAAGAGGAAATAATCAGAAGGTTCGAAAAGGGTTTGAATGCCGACATGACTACTCCCGTGTCTGCCCTAGAAAACTGGGAGAGGTTCTCTATCTTCGTTGAGTCAATCTGAAGGATAGAAAGATATGTGGTTGAGAAGAGGCAAACCCAGAAAAGATATCTGCAGTTCCAGGGTTCTTCATCTAGGGACTTTAAGAAGCCTAGATTCTCTGCACCTACCCTTCCACCACCCAGATCGAGTTCTCAGACTCAGTGCTCTCCAAGAAGAGGTAGAGGACGGGGTCTACCGCCTCAAGTGACTCACAGTTTGGCATCAATGTCAGTTACTAGACCACCGAGACCACAACAACAGGAGAGAAGCTGCTACAACTGTGGGAAGGTGGGACATTTGATGAAGGATTGCCGGTCTAGGCCTGTCAGTGTGACACACCCTCCGAGACAGAGTCAACAGGGATCACAGAGAAGGCAATCTCAAGGAGCAACTCGAGGACGTGGACAAGCGTCTTAAGATGGATCATCAGCACCAACTCAACCCTAGGTGACAGCGAGGTTCTATGTTATGAACCCACCCAATGCAGTGGTCAATCCACGGGTTGTGGCAGGTCAGATGGAACTTTTATATTCTGATATGTCTAAATCTTGTGTTGTATCTGTTCTGATTGACCCGGGTGCTACACACTCCTTTGTCACTCGGAGAGTGATTCGTAACTGCAATATGACAATCAGTCATAGGGTAGATAGTTTATTTTTGGATACTCCGTTGAGTGGGTCTGCTATTTTGCAAGAGGTATGCTCTCCCTGCATCCTCTTCTTTTTTTATCACCGCATTCATGTGGATCTTATACCACTTGATATGCAAGGATTTGATATAATCCTTGGGATGGATACCTTAGAAAGGTATAGAGTTCTTTTGGATTGTGAATCCAAGTTGGTTGTGTTTGCTGATGAAAGCAACACATGGATCTTTCAAGGAGAAATTAAGATTATATCCACTTGTCTTGTGTCAGCTATGGTTGCTGATAAGCTGATGAGGCAAGGATGTTATGCATTCTTAGCCCATGTGGTAGATACTACCAAGGAGAGTCCCAACCCTACTGAAGTTCCTATAGTCAGGGAATTCGAAGATGTGTTTTCTGAAGAACTTCCTGGTATACCACCGCCTCGGGAAATTGATTTTGAAATCAATTTAGTCCCAGATACACAACCCATAGCCCAGACACTGTATAGGATGGCGCCTACCGAGATGGCAGAACTCAAGAAACAGCTTCAGGAGTTACTCGAGAAAGGCTTTATCCGACCAAGTACTTCACCTTGGGGTGCTCTGGTTTTGTTTGTTAAAAAGAAAGACGGGTCAATGCGGTTGTGCATTGATTACAGACAACTCAATAAAGTAACAATAAATAATAAGTACCCTCTGCCGAGGATTGATGATCTTTTTGACCAGTTGTGTGGTACAACAGTCTTCTCAAAGATAGACTTCAGATCTGGATATCATCAACTCTATATTAAGGACAGTGACATATCCAAGTCTGCCTTTAGGACAAGATATGGTCACTATGAGTTCACAGTTATGTCGTTTGGACTAACTAATGCACCAGCTGCATTCATGGAACTCATGAATAGAGTCTTCCGACCTTTCCTTGATCAGTGTGTTGTTGTCTTCATAGATGACATTCTAATCTATAGTAAGGATGCTCAGTAGCATGAATAGCATCTTCGCCAAGCTTTGACCTTGCTAAGAGAACATAAGCTATACGCTAAGTTTAGCAAGTGTGAGTTCTGGTTACCAGAAGTATCTTTCCTTGGTCATGTGGTATCTTCCTCGGGTATTCGTGTTGACCCTAAAAAGGTAGAATCTATTCTACAGTGGGAACAACCGAAGACACCGACAGAGATTCGAAGTTTCTTAGGGTTAGCTGGCTACTACCGAATGTTCATTAAGAACTTTAGTTCTATAGCCTTGCCCTTGACCAAGTTAACCCAGAAAGATGTTCCTTTTGTCTGGAGTGATAAGTGTCAACAGTCTTTTCAGCTGTTGAAGGAAAGGTTGACAAGTGCACCTGTGCTTGTGTTACCTGAACAAGGAAAAGGATATGTAGTTTTCTGTGATGCCTCCAAGAATGGACTTGGATGTGTGTTGATGCAGGATAAGCAAGTGATTTCTTTTGCTTCCCGACAACTTAAGAAACACGAGGAGAATTATCCGACACACGATCTAGAGTTGGCTGATGTGGTTCATGCCTTGAAGTTTTGGAGACATTATCTCTACAGAGAAACCTTCCAAATTTTCACATACCACAAGAATCTTACGTATATCTTCTCTCAGCATGAACTTAACATGAGGCAACGTCGCTGGATGGAGTTTATCAAGGACTACGATTGTACAATTGATTACCATCCAGGGAAGGCCAATGTGGTTGCAGATGCCTTGAGTAGGAAATCAGCAACATCAACCATGAATAGAGCACAACTAAGTTCCATAGTATGCTCTAGAAGAGATATGCTTATCTCTTTAAGGCAAGACAATGTGCAGTTGAAGGTATCATTGTTAGCCGGTTTGTTAGCTGAGATGCACATTAAACCTACCCTAAGAGAGCAGATAAAGTAGGCACAGCAAGTTGATGTTGCAGTTCAGCAGATCAGATCTGAGTATGGTGATGAGAAGCGAGATGGTTTCCATGATTCAGATGACCAAGTGGCATTCTATCATGGGAGGATGATAGGACCCGATGTGGATAACCTGAGGAAGTTAGTTCTGGAGGAAGCTCATTCTTCGATGTATGATATGCATCCAGGGAGCACTAAGATGTATCGAAACTTAAAAGATATGTATTGGTGGCCTGGGATGAAGAAGGATGTAGCTGAGTTTGTTCTGAGGTGTCCTATGTGTCAGCAAGTTAAGGCGGAACACCAGAAGCCTGCAGGAACAATGCAACCTTTACCCATACCACAGTGGAAGTGGGACCATGTGACCATGGACTTTGTTGTTGGCCTACCCAGGACAAGAAAAGGACATGATTCCATTTGGGTAATTGTTGATAGGTTGACAAAGACAATGCATTTCTTACCTATCAAAACAACCTATTCTGCTAAAAGGTTATCACAATTGTATGTTCAAGAGATAGTGCGATTGCACGGAGTTCCTGTCACTATAGTTTCTGACAGAGGTCCTCAGTTTACAAGTCATTTTTGGGAGAAGTTACACAGAGCTTTAGGCACCAAGTTAAGGTTTAGTACAGCCTTTCACCCACAGACTGATGGACAGTCAGAAAGGACTATACAGACCTTGGAAGACTTGTTAAGAGCATGTGTTCTCCACTTTACCGGAAGTTGGGATCTACACCTAAGCTTGATAGAGTTTGCCTATAACAATAGCTATCAACATAGTATTGATATGGCACCATATGAAGCCTTGTATGGTAGACGTTGTAGATCACCCTTATGTTGGTATGAGACTGGTGAGCATCAGTTGTTAGGTCCTGATCTTGTGCAGCAAACTACAGAGAAGATCAAAGTTATACAACAGCAGCTTAAGACTGCTCAGGATAGACAGAAGTCTTATGCTGACAGACGTCGTAGACCCTTAGAGTTCCAGGTTGGAGACATAGTGTACCTCAAGGTCTCACCATGGAAAGGAGTCCTTCGTTTTGGAAGGAAAGGGAAGTTAGCTCCTAGATTTATGGGGCCTTATCCAATCATTGAACGAGTTGGGAAGGTAGCCTATAGACTATAGTTACCTCCAGAGTTGCAGAAGTTACACCCTGTGTTTCACATTTCTATGCTGAGGAAATGTCACCCAGACACCGAGTCAGTTCTACAACATATGGAAGTGGAATTGAATGAAGATATAACTTATGAGGAAGGACCACTATCAATCCTTGATAACAGAATTAAAAAGCTAAAAAAGAAAGATATAAGCCTTGTGAAAGTCCTCTGGAATCATCGTGGTGTCAAAGAAGCCACATGGGAACTAGAGGATGAGATGAGAAGGAAATACCCCACTCTTTTCTCCTAATATGTTTTATCGATTTCGGGGACGAAATCCTTGTAAGGGGTGGATAATTCGTAACATCCCTGACGTAGGTTATAACCTAACCCAAGATGTTTTGCATAAATATGTAATTATATACTTTTGATTACTCTATGGCATGTAATTAAGTTCCTCAGGAACATATACTTTCAATTTTGCCCTTTTTAAACAAAGTTGTAGTATTGTTTTGCAATACAGGGACCTATGTGCAAATTACCCAGTTAAGGGGATTAACTTGCAAATTATACAGGTTAAGCTGTTCCTCTGATAATGAGACATCATATGAGTGAATATGATGAGATAGTATGAACTTCCCAATCTTGGGCATCAAGATGCAGCTTGTGGAATGATCCTTGTGCTTAAAAACCCTAATTTGGAGTGAAGTGCAATTTACCCAAAATGTGGGGTACAACTTGTAAAATACACCTTCTATAATATCTTCTATGACTCTTGACATCATTTAGAGTAGAACTGATGAAAGGGACACATCAATGAATAATCAGATAAGAAGAATGATCTTTGTGCATAAAATTCACCTAATATGAGTAAGGAGACCCTTCATATATGTACCTTAGTTTGTATGTTGGTTTTCTCTACCCTTAGATCATGAGTTTTGATGGGCTTTTCTTAAGTTGAGATGGTTTGGGCGTGCCTTAGAAAGAAGGAGGGACTTGGATGAGAAATCTATGGTTTAGAGGTCCTTATGGTGAAAATTAGCCTAAACTATATAAGCCTAGTTCCCTTGCAAACCAACTAAACGTATCCTTTATCCTCTTCATTTCTCATCTTTCTCAAATGACCAAGGCAGAGCTCTGGAACTCAGGGAGATGACCAACTAGTTCTAAGGTGAGTAGGAACCATCTTCTAGCTCGGATTCTTGGATAAATTCCTTGTATAAGGTTGGTTCTATAGTTAACTTACTTAGGTTCTTTGTTCTAGCCGACCATCCCCATCTTTTCCATGGAGAATCATCTTTGGCCGACTTGTGGAGCTCAAGACGCCATTATAAGCTTGAAGCTTGGAAGCTTGGAGCTCTAGGAACAACGTTTGAGGCGGGTTTTATAACTCTAAACTCCTTGCTTTATTATGCATATCTATGTTCTTGCAATTTAAGTTTAGTTCTTCTTCTACCCCCTTTCTTCCTTGCACTTTTGCAAGAAAATCCGTGGTTTAACTGACTTGAACAGAGGTTGAAGATGATGGGCGTGAGTTCCTAGGCAACTTTATCAAACGACCTTGGACCCTTTTGGTCAAAACGATTGCAAACCGTTTGAAATCAAACGGTCTCAAACCGTTTGATCTCATGCGGTCTTGCAAGACCGTTTGGAATCAAACGGTCTTAAGACCGTTTGATAGGGTTGACCAAGGGACGGCCATTTAAGGGTTTTTTGTTAACATGTTGAATTTAATATCTTCAAAGAATCATAGCTTAATTCCAAACCAATCAAGAGTTGAAGGCACTTCAACCCCCTAAACCCTAATCAGGTTGATTTGCTGATTACAAGGATATATCTTGGTGAGTTTTGGGTTGAAGGACCCAAATGGTCTCAAGATGGTTTGGGGTTTCATCCAAACGGTCTCAAGACCGTTTGGAGACAACCCAAGACCGTTTGGAGGTCTAGGGTTGAGGTAATTTGATGGTTTGTGGGTCCAATCACAATAAGTTGAAGAATTGATAAAAATGCTGATTTTAGACCTAATTAGGGTTCAACCCTTATCCAATCGACTTGGTTTTTTGATGAAACTTTGGGCAAATGGTCTCAAGACCGTTTGGAGGATGTCCAAACGATCTTAAGACCGTTTGGGCCAAGTTTGGGCCCAATTGGAGATCAATTGATGGGTTTAACCTCAATTTGATTCACATTGTTGAACATTGATGACTATCCAATTGAAAACCCTAATTGAGTTGGATTCAACCCTAATTGGCTTTCAATTGAGGGCCAATTTGGTGTCCAATTGATTAAGTCTCATCCTAATTGACTCAATTTATAAGTGGTTAAAAAGGATTTGGCCAATTGAAGGCTTCAACATAGATAACCATAATCGATTATAACCTTGGAGTCACCTTTGAGGTCCAAACGGTTTGAGCCCATTTGGACCAAACGGTCTCAATACCGTTTGGATCCAAACGGTCTCAAGACCGTTTGGGCTCAAACGATCTTATGGTTGTTTGGACCAATCGATCTCAAGATCATTTAAGATCAAACGGTTTCAAACCGCATAGCACATGCAAACTAGAGGATGAGATGAGAAGGAAATACCTTGCTCTTTTCTCCTAATATGTTTTATCGATTTCGGGGACGAAATCCTTGTAAGGGGTGGATAATTTGTAACATCCCTGACCTGGGTTATAACCTAACCCTAGATGTTTTGCCTAAATTTGTAATTATATACTTTTGATTACTCTATGGCATGTAATTAAGTTCCTCAGGAACATATACTTTCAATTTTGCCCTTTTTAAACAAAGTTGTAGTATTGTTTTGCAATACAGGGACCTATGTAAAAATTACCCAGTTAAGGGGATTAACTTGCAAATTATACAGGTTAAGATGTTCCTCTGATAATGAGACATCATATGAGTGAATATGATGAGATAGGATGAACTTCCCAAGCTTGGGCATCAAGATGCAGCTTGTGGAATGATCCTTGTGCTTAAAAACCCTAATTTGGAGTGAAGTGCAATTTACCCAAAATGTGGGGTACAACTTGTAAAATTCACCTTCTATAATATCTTCTATGACTCTTGACATCATTTAGAGTAGAACTGATGAAAGGGACACATCAATGAATAACCAGATAAGAAGAATGATCTTTGTGCATAAAATTCACCTAATATGAGTAAGGAGACCCTTCATATATGTACCTTAGTTTGTATGTTGGTTTTCTCTACCCTTAGATCATGAGTTTTGATGGGATTTTC
This sequence comes from Alisma plantago-aquatica, assembly GCA_963693085.1. Classification (NCBI taxonomy): domain Eukaryota; kingdom Viridiplantae; phylum Streptophyta; class Magnoliopsida; order Alismatales; family Alismataceae; genus Alisma; species Alisma plantago-aquatica. Next base: position 763,843,519 of record OY856414.1, on the reverse strand, counting down.
TTAAGTTGAGATGGTT